>JAVJGI010000065.1:40051184-40080494 GCA_035590275.1 Ibycter americanus | reverse complement strand
CACATCACAGCCAAAACACAGCACAGCACCAACTACTAAGAAGAAAATTAACTTCATCCCAGCTGAAACCACGACAAATGCTAACAATAAAAGAAAGAGATATCTCCCAGCTTGGGAAAGAATTTTGCATTTAACACTTTGATAGTTAAAAATCTTTTCACATCAGCCCAGTATAACTTCAAGATACGATGTTTAAAAAGCTCTTTGAATGAACCTCGGAACCAGCTGTAGCTTTCCTTTGGGACCTTGTGGAGGGTGGCTAAAGTTGAAAGAAGATACAGGTTTGTCCATTTTTAGAAGAGGCCAAGGAGGAGAGAGAAAAGAATTATTAATTTGGGTAGTTTTGTTCCTATGTACTTTTCTGAAACACAGAAGTTATTTGTAAACACTTGCAATTCGAGCAGAAGGTAAGTAGCTGCCAATCAGGTCAAACAAGTCTGATTTTCTTCTGTACTAGGAAGATAAGGTATTGTATGTGGGGCAGAAGGAGTGGGTGCTCTCTGTCTTGTATTTATTAAAACTTTTTCAGCAGTCTTACATGCCCCATTCACTTGTAAGCTAGAGTAACGGTCTTGGGAGACCTCCTAAGAGAGGACTGCAAAGATCAGAAAATTAAAATGAAGAATTAATCAATGAACACTCTATGTGTATATTGGTTAATTTGCCATACCTTCAACAGCTGTATTTTTCCTGAAGGAGGAAACCAACATAAATATAATTGCATACATTTCTGATAACATTGCTTGCTATTTCCCTTCCTCCCCTTTAATTTTTGTGATTGTCAAATTTGAGTAGAACACCCCTAGAGTCATAAGGTTACACTGTGTCCTGGGCATACTCCTGATTTCGTGTTTCTGGTCAGAGTGTTGGAACGAGTAAAAGAGTGGTGTTCCAAAGAAAATCTGTGTAAGGCATGCCCAAACAGAACTACGATAGTGTATGGGTATTTGTGAAATGAAAGCTTCATTGGTAACTTCAAGGTTTAACTTTTGCATCCCAGAATTTTCACCTGTCAAATTTATAGTCACTTGCACTACAGTCACCTGAAGGTACCATTTTTATGTTAGTTATTTATTATATAAATATATAAAATAAATATGATAAAAACCAACTCCACTTAGGAAATTAATTTTAGATGTCAATTCTTTATTTTTTATACAGTTGCATCATATAAAGATGTCAGTACTAACGCATTATGTGAAATAATAGCAGATGTTTTGAAATAACAATTAAGAAATTTTTTTTTTTGAAAATTTATAAACTTAATCTTGCTAAACTTTAGAAACAAACAAACTTATTCCAAATTAAAATGAAAAGAGAAATTTGCCTTTACACAATGAAATGGTACCTCTCTGGTAGAATGCCTTATTCAGTATTGGTGTGTACAGTAGGTATATACGTACATATAACTTCCATCTTTCAATATTTACTTCATTTTTTTATGATTGCTTTTTTGGAGAGTATTTTACACTTGGATAGCTCTCACTAGCCTAACCTTCCTGTCATGTGTTAAGAGTAGAAAAATATGTCTTCTACACTTCAGAGGAAGTTTTTTGTGATTGGAAAGGTGCTATACCATGCCTCGTGTTTTGCCATTCCTTCTCCTCCCTCACTTTGTCAGGAGTCTTGTTTAGCAGCTCTTGCCTGGTTTCTAATTGTAGCTTACTGGAGCAAACACATAACCTTGCGTTTCTTTCCTCTGTGGTTTCATATCTTACTGGGAATCATGCACCATTCATTATGGTACCCATCCCTCAAAAAATCTATAATTTGCCAAGAAACTTTATTTTTTATATCACTCTTCAGGTACACTTGGTCCTTTCTCTTCTGTCAAGTTTCTGTCTATGGTTCAGTGATGTTGGTGGAAATAGTTGACAGCAACCAAGCAATAAACAAACCTATTTACAAAGAGGTCCCGGAAAGCCTTTTGTTCTGTTTATGTCACTGTGTTTGCCATATTACATAGGACTGGGAAACAAATTTGTTAACAGCCTTGAGGAATTTCTTACCTTTAGCTCAATAAAAAAGGTAATAGATATTAACCTACGGGTCTGTGATTTTTTGGTTTTATGGTGGGCTTTTTGTGTGTGTGTGTGGTTTTTTGTTTTGTTTTGGTTGGTTGGTTTTTTAAACACATTAACAGAGAGTCCTTAAAATAGAGGTCAGTTTTCTTTTAACAGTCAGAAGAAATTATTGATTTGACAGAATCAAAACGACTGCTGACTCTGAAGTAAAGGTCACTGTTGTACTTCAAGAAGTTAGCAAGAGTAATGCAGCAAAAAATAGAGGTCTCAAAATGGGCCTTGCAAAATCTGATGAAAAATGAGAACTTGATAGGGTGAAATATTTGTGACTGATTGATTTCTAATGTTTTTGTTTTCTTTCTACTCCCCACCTTCCATGAAAATATAGAGAAGTGATCTTGAAGCACTTAAAATTTATTTTTCCGTGAAACGAGTGCAAAGCTACATTATGCCTATGCTTCAGATGTGGTGAGAAAGGACACTAGTGAATTTGTCATGGTCAAAGTGGGTATACCAGCTGCCACTGATAGCAAATGTTTGCTGACTGATAATATAAGCTAGAGGAGGTGTGACACCCTGCATATACTCTATATGCAATGATATTTGAAAAAACAAAACCCAAAGAAAACTCAGTAATGAACTCCATCAAATTCTCTGTCAGCCCTAATATCGCTACTTCAGCAGCTTTGGAGATTCAGAGAAAAAAAGCTTGTAAGGGAAATAAATATCCTTTTGTCTTTCTATGTAATTCTGTTCTGATTGCATTGTAAACTTAGGTCACAGTCATACTTGTGTTCCATTGAAAATACTAGGTGATGTGAGCATAAATGTTCTCAACAAGATACTTGACCTATGAGGCCATGGAAAGATCCATGCAGCCTGTACTTCCCCTTTCTCTTGCCTCAGGATTTTCATAATTACTCAGGGAAGGGAGAAGAATTGTTCAGAAAGTCTCTGTTCTGCTCCATTTCCTAAGGTCTCATCGTGCCTTGTGGTGTGGAAGCATCATGTGTGTTTTGTGGCCAAAATAGAGGTGTCTTGCCTTTTGAGACCAAAAAGGCAATTTTGCCACAAGGTAGGCCAATGTACTGTCACGTGCTGAGCACTAGGTAAAGATGAATGGGAGGCCCAGACGATCCTCTGTGAATAAGGATATGGTATGGGGAAGACACTCCCATATAAAATATGAATGATTTTAGACTCAATTATGCTTAAACCAGCTGAGGCTGCTAGTGGCTAGTACATCCTCTAGAGTCCATCCTCTGGAAACTTCTGTCACCTGATGCTGCATTTCAGGCCATGCAAGCCCAGATCACCAATACTTTTTGGAAAAATTAAGAAACAACTGTATAGAGTAAATTCTGCTGTCTTTTTTTATGTGTTATTTTTAATGGTCATTTCTGTAAAATTTAGCAGTCGAAGCACTGCCAGATTTATGAATCAGTGACATTCATTTAGATGGTTGTGCCAGTTTATTTTGTTAGACTTTTAAATTACGCGATCGTATCCTAGTTTTTCATAGGACCTATACTCCTATGTACGGTGGGATACACGGAAGGTTAGCTGACAGCAGCATTTGAACTTAGTTACTTCTATTTTAAGAAGCAAAAATAAAGTACAAGTATTTTAAACATTACATTAAATGCTAGTCAGTGTTAACTTTTTACTAATGACAGTACATGCAGTAGACACCTCTAAACTAAACTGCCTAAGTGTGTAGAACTAGATATTTAATTTGAATTTAATACTATAGTAATCACTTGTGACATAAATCAGTTAGGAACATATATATTATAGATCTATATTAACCATTGCATGAGAAGTAAATGTCTTATAACTGTTTAATATGTTTAATATTTATGTATCATTAACATACTGTGATTAACATACCATTAAATCCTAAAGGATAACAAATTGAATTAGTTAAGCTGCACTCCCCTTCTTCCCCTTCAGTACTGCAGCCCTACACTGTAACTGGTTGGCATTCATTATTTATGCCAATAAACATTGCTAGCCTTTTTTCTGGTATAGTATCTCTATGCTGTTTCCCTCTATGTGGCCTTGTTCTTCACTCCATATTCATGCTTAGGCTGCAAAAAGCAGTTTTGCAAATGCCTGTTAAGTGTTGCGTGCATGAACAGACTCTTACCTGCTGATTACTAAATGTATGCATTGCACAGTTACAGTTTTATATTGGACTTTCTAGTAAATTGGAGTTACTGACTTCACAGGTTGGAGCAGAGTTGCTAATTGGGATATATCCCCTTAGAGAATGAGTAGTTGAAAGTACAGTAGGGGATAAAAAGGAGAAAGAAAGGTGGAGAATAACCAATAAGACTGTATTTGTTAGGTCAACAGGATCTCCGAGTCTTTTTACTCTCCAAGAGGTAAGAGCCTGCTGACAGAAGCTAATTGGCTTTCTCTTATTTCAGTAGAAGGTGACATACCCTGTCCCTACTGACTCAGGAGCTCAGGGGAGGCTGGGAGCCCAAAGTGCCTTTCTCAGCTGGCTCTGTCAGGCTGAGACACAGCTCTGTGAGCGCTGTGACCGCGCTGGAGTGGCAGGTAGGGCAGGAGCCATGCTGGTCGTGTCTTCTCTGAAACCTCCAGGTCAGCGTGGGGCCTCTGCTCCTTTGTGCTTCTCCCTTGTGCTTCCCACTAATACCCTGGAAGTGGCAGTGGCAGTGGCAGTGGCAGTGGCAGGTGAGCGGGGCACCTTGGAGAGCAGTGATGATGGTCACGGTGGCCCTGAGGAACAGGTCGTATGCTTTGCTGGTGGGCTGCAGTGCCGGCTGCCCACAGGCTACTGCGTGACATGGGGCTGTGAAAGTGGCCGGCTTAGATTCTTCTAACGTACATGAAAATCCAGACCATCAAATCGTGTGGTGAGAGCCCTCCCCTGTGCTGTGTGGCCACTTTGGTCTGAAGATGGTAGCTTATTTGTAGTCAGACCCCAATTAGCAAAAGATGTAATTAGGAGGATGGGAGGATATGTGATGACTGATGCCTGAAGAAATTGCCTGTTCCAGATGGCAATCTGGGAGCTGAGCAGAAGTATAGAGATGAAGCCTTCAGTTACTGTAAAGAAGGAAACTAGAGAGTGAGGAGGAGAGGTTAGTGAGAGCTTCCTCCCAGGCAGAGTGGGAGTTATGGCTAGTTATTCCTGGGTGCCCGTGGCTGTTCTGTTGCTGCGTCCCAGGGGTGGATGCTCTGTGATGGGGCATTGCATGTCACCCCCCTGGGGACTCTGCCTAGGACCTGTGTTGCAATGTATAATATACCTGGATAGTGTGCAGTCTTATCGCCACTTTTGCAGTTTTGATGTTTGTTTTATTTTTCCTGCCCCCTATTATTCTGAAACATGAATAGATGATTTTTTTGTCTCTATTGTCAGCAGTGGGTGATCTACAATTTTGTTTCCTCTCTGCATTTCATTCTGCCGTCATCTGGCTACAAGAAATCCATATCCTTTATCTCTCTTTTTCTTTATGTTCTTCAATCAAAACAAATAGATCAGAGGAGATTTGCAAAATTACATAGTACATAGTTAACTTTTTGGTTATTGGGATGACCAGCCAATAAAATGGGCTAGTCATAATGTTCTGCAGTAGTCATACTACTGTTAGAAGTATAGCTGAATTCAGAATTACATTTGTAATTTTAGGTTATCACATTTTCATAACACCAGAGGCTTCTTACCTGTTCTTGTGTTGTAGTAATGTAAACATTAATTGGTGTGTTTCGCATTAGTGCTGAAGAGAAGAAAGTTCTTTCCATTCTTCTGTCAAGGCAAGGTAGCTTCTGGACTGCTGTCTTGTCAAATTACCTTAGAACATTCATTTATCCTATTTCATGGGGCATCCAAAAATGGCCATTCTAGGGGGGGGCAGGAAAAGAAATTCTAGTTGTTAATACTGTAATGTAAAAGATACAACAAGCATTTAACTTCCTATTATCCATTTGGTAGGTAAATTTCTTGTTGTTTTTAAGGTGGTGTTTCTAACCCATTTTGTCTAATCGTAGAAATGGTGATATCATATTAACTTATATTTAAAAACTGATCAAACAAGACATGACCATTTAGGCTAAAATGTAAACTTTGAGCTCTGGCTAAAGGAAAACCAAGTCCCGAATTTTTTAGTTTAATTTTACAAACCACAAAGTTTTTATGTTCTTTTAAAACAGGGCACTCTGACGTGAAACATGAACTATACAAGCAGGCTTTTAGTAACTCAGCATAGGGTTGGCTTTGCTTTTGTCCCTTTGATTTCTGAAATTTTTGGCTGTCGGTTTGTCTAGGTCATTTTTCTGATTTATGGGAGTGAATGTTTCCATTGCCCCTTAGAATCAGAAGCTTGTATATGCTGGACTCTTACTGCGAACAGAATTAATGTGGTTAAGACATGGAACTTACTTTTCATTTCTTTGGAGAGGAAGATAGAGCATCAGCATGTTTTACAGTCTATTGCAGGTTTTATAGTAAAACAATAACAGAAGAAAAACTGAAACCAGAAATGGCATACAGGATAATGAATAAAGTTGACTCAAATCTGACTTACCTTCTTGCCAGAATCTTAGGTCATTCCTTGTAGTAGATAGACGAGAGCAATATTTACAGAGGGGAAGCAATGACATCTGTTTTATAGATGCTGGAATAAATATGCCACAGAAGATTAAGACAGTCTTTGCCCAAGGTCATGAAATAATTTAGTCAAGCAAGTTGTGAGTAAATATGATATCTACTACTCATGTGTTGAAATGTGACAAACCATTCCTTATTTTTTTACATTCATTATTATTAGGCCTTTCTCCTGTCACTTCAAATCCTCTGTCTATCCTTATGCTTTTTTTCCCTTAGGCTATTTCTCTTATGACAGTTTTATGTCCACTTTATTCCGTATACATTTGTAACTGTGTCTGAACATCAAATATATAGATAAATATATTTAGTCCAGAAAAACACAAAGGGAAAAACAAATCCCATCTTTGTGAAATTCTAGGAGTTTAATAAAGTTAATTAAATTAATTTTGGGGAAAAAAAATTAATATTCTTTAAGTAAACCAAAATATACTCTGAAGAATTCTTCGCTGTCACTTGTAAAAATTTGTATAATAAACTATAAGTAAAAATATTAAAACTAACCTTTCCATTTAGAAATTAGAAATCGATTCTCCAATAAAACCTTCAGATTTTAGGAGCTCAGCAATCTCAGATGGGGAATTTGCAGTAGATAAACTATCATTCTCCTTGCCTCTTTCACCAGGCTGTGTTGCCATGCTAATTTATAGCAATAGTGCCAAAGCATGGAAGAAAGAAACCTGTCCTTCAGGAGGTCAAAAGTTGTTGAACTCTTGATATAGAACCAATAGTAACAGGTTCCTGTAAAATGTGCTGCTGTTCCTGCTGCACAACTGTCCTTTCCCCCCACCCCTCTCACTTTCTTGAATAAATGATGATCTTTGACAGTCTGAGAGACATGAATTTCTCTTGTTTTGTACTCTGTTGTAAAGTGTTTTGTTGTAACAATTTCTCCTTCGTTACGCTGGCTGCACCAACGAGCCTATTTTTGCTCTGTGACTTGTCTCTACCTGCATTTTATTATTGTTGACTGGGTATTTTTGGGAAATCTGTTGAAGTCTTTGTATTTGTCCTTGTACTGGGATAATTTTCCGGGACAAGATCATTGTTTGCATATGACATACAATTTTTGCTCAGCAGCATCTTCTGATGGCATGGCCATCCAGAGAATGTGTTGACTTTCATGCTTTGCAAAGGTTGTATGTTGTTATATTTTCGAGTTAGATTTGCAGTGCAAAAGATTGAAATCTTTGTTAATACATTGCTGGATGCGTCTTTGTGCTGGTTTGTTGTTTTGGGTTTTTTTTAATTTATTCAGAAGTTCGGTAAGCAACTGTGTTCTTTTTCTGTAATGAAATGTCAAAGATTGATTGTTGTATTTTTCATACTGGTTTTGTGCTGTTTTATCCCTGTGGAAAAAATCTTTCAGATTTTGCAGTTTTTATTAATAAATGATTAATCAACAAACTAAAGTAAAATGAGAGTTTAATTCTCTCAGGAATGACCTCGAAATTTAAGTTCACATATTTACGTTTAAAACAATATACAAACGGAGTTTTCAATTGGTATTGCATGCTTGTACTGCATTTGATCACGATTTAAGTGCCTGTAACGTACTCCAAGTGACATGATCCTCGTTACACGTTCAGCATTGAGAAAGTTTACTAGGTTTGGTTTTTGTATTTTGTTTTTTAACTTGTTTGTACTTTCAGAGGCGGATGCTCTTAGGAAAGTGTGCCAGTTGGGCCAGCATCTTCACTTTTTTTATACTTTTCAGTTATTTCTTCCACAGTAGTTAATGCCAAATCAATGTAATGATGTGCTCCAGAGGAACTGCCTAACACTTTTCCAGGGCAAGCACTCAAGGACAAGGTGCAGAGGATATGGTGTGTATTTCTAAAGAGGTCAAAGCACTGCTGATACACTGAGGAGCAGTCTGCTTACCAGTGCTTTCCTTTGGAGATTTACAAGCTGAAAAGAAATTAATAGGAAGGAGTGGATGTTGCTGAAACGTAGTGATTAGTAGTTAGTCCCTTAAGAATCTGCAACACATGATGGCTGTATGGGTCTAATTTTCCCCTTTATGCATACATAAAACTCCCACTTCCATTAATGAGAATTACATGCAAGTGTCAAGGGAAGAACAAACCCTGTCTGTAAACCACTGCAATGAACCTCCTTTATTTCTAGACAGGAGTGGAGAGGGTAAGAGTAACTCTTTGCTCTACTGGGGATAGTTTTACTAAACTGAAGATCAACATTGACCATACCTAAGTCAATTTTATAGCAAAATGTTATAAGCTCCTCTACAGGTTTACGCCTCTCTTTGCCATCAAATTCCTAGCCAAGTGTACAGGAACAAACTGTCTCCCAGATCTTGGAAAAAGGAGGGTACTTTTCTTTCCAAAGCATTGTCCTTCATATCCCTTCAGTCAGGGTAGCGATCGCATGCTGCAGTGATTACCTTCTAGCTCATCTTGTGTGGGCAGTAAGCTGTACGCCACTTCTGTGCCCAAGTGCCAACACACTCATCAGCTCTGTTGTATCTTTAGAACAGCTGTGTGACAGTGATGAAATCATATAGTTTGTGCTGTAAAGCCATATAATCAAAGGAGAATTTGGAAGGTTTAACACAAACCCAAATATTTCAAGCCTTTTCCAGGAAAATGCATTACATTCTTTATGCACTGTAGGGAGGGTTCTAGTGATCTTACAGTGCCAAAACACCTGCGAGCTTCTAAGTGAAAGTGGGAATTTAGCAAGACCAGCAAGGTTACAGTGTTGCTCGATGTACTGGTTTCCTGTGACACTGAATGGCTTCTCACAGCTTGATAACTACAAAGCAATGAGAGGAGCCTCCATTTTGGCAAAGGGTGCCTCTCATGGTATTTTTTTAAAAAGCAGATGAGGAGGGGAAATGTAAGGGTGGAAAAAATATTTTGGTTGTATTTACTGATTAACAGCCTAATGATGTTGATCTCTTAGTCGCAGCCCCTGTGGGCAATAGCATGTGGGAAGTGAGCTTACAGCAACAGAAATCAGCAAAAGTGCCCGTTTGCTGCTTTATTGATTAGAAGGAAAGTTCAATAGCACTGCTGCGTTACAGCTGGGTAAGTTGCATTCTGGTGTGCTTCTTTTGGTGAAGTCAAGGAACATATTTATTCTCTGAAAAGTAATTTAATGTTTATGTGAGATGCAGTGGTTGGGTGGCAGCATACTACATACAGGTCATCTTTTAATATGTTTTCAGAGGGGGTTACTCCTTCCATCTTCTGTTAAGTTTCCTTGTAGTTAGCAGCTCTCAAAGACGTATGTGTATTTGGGACCCAAAATATCAGAACTCATAGCAGAATCTTGAATAAATGTGTTTACAACTACTAATTTGAGAAGCATTTGTACTGAAGCAACAGAATTTCTTCCTTTTATTCCCTTGTGCACTTGAAATAGTGCTTGGCAGTGATTGTCTTCAAAGAGAATAGCCATATTTTTCTATAAAATACCTGAAGAGCTAAACAATACCAAGGATAGTGCACCTCTTTCCCCTTTCTCAGCTGCTTGCCTTTGGCTTAAATTACAGGAATTAGTGTAACACTGTACTTAATATTGTATTTGCAGAGAAAATGGGAGTCCTGTAAACAAAATGACTGTGAAATTCACTCCTTCCAGTTTTATGTCTTCATACCTCTCCTGCCATGTCGAGTAGCCTTAAGCTTTGAACTGCAGTGGTGGAAAAATGTTGCACCAAAGACATTTTACTCCATAATATACTGTCTATCTTTGTAGTTAACATGAAAGCTCTCCATGGCATGACGTGAATTTTTTTATGTTGACTGATTGCTTTTTTATGTAACTTAGAAAATAACTATGGGAATGATAGCTGTAAAAACTTGACAGGACTGGTACTCTGCGGTTTACTCATGAGGGATGCATTAGTAGAAGTTGGTTTTGGAATAATTGTGTTGTATGATATCCGCCACAGCTGCAGAATCATTAAGTTCTTCCAAAAAATGAGGCATTTAGTTTTCAGTGAATCAATAAATACTCAGGCAAATGTAACAGGTCGTGTGCCTTCAACAAAACATTGGTTGTTAGGTTGTAGTTTCTAGCTCTCTTGCTCTCTGTCTTAGTCATTAAGCACAGTAGTTTTGCCCAGTGATGCTGTGCTGGGCCAGTTCTGTTCTGGAATGGGAGATCTTTAGGGACATAACTTTATACTGGAGGGGAGTCTAATGATTATGCACTATTACTTGGAGTTGTATCGTTCCAGTTCTTTAACTTTTTTCTGGTGGTGCTCTTTTCTGGGTAGTAAAGAAAACAGATACTGCAGCTACTTTATGGTATTAAAAATCTCATAACACATAGTGAGAGCACTGGTGGTTGCCACTTACTTTTAGTACAATTTTCCCATTTGCAAGGCTATTTCGTGATTTTTCAGTGTTTTCATTATAAGGAATGAGTTAGAATACAATTATCTGAGTTTTGTTTTAATGATTATGATAGGCCTCCTCATTTCCTGTCCTAAAATTGCTGTAATTAAATAGCTTATCTGCATCTCAGAACTGGCTGAAAATCAGGGACTAGTGACGTGATTGCTGGTCTTTACATGTCAACAGTGTGACACCTTTTTGAGGTGCTTGGTGCCCTTGTGTCGTGCACAGTTAAGTATAGATGCTGGCTAATTCTTGTGCTATGGAGAAAAATTTTACATTCAGCTAAGAAAACTGAACTTGTTAAATTCACTGCTGTTATAATTTCCCCACTGACCTGAGACATAAGAGTTTTGAAGGTCACAAGCCTATTCCTGAGTTATTTTGCAACATGGGTTTGTATGCAGCTGGTTGTATTTCAGTGTCACTTTTCGCTAAAAATCCACAGAGAAAGGAAAAGAATAGAATAAAGTAATTGTTCTGTCAAGGCTAATAATCTTCATTAAAATCTGATCTGTTTAGTGGCTATTTTTCAGTTTCTTAAAAGGCTTTTAGAAATCAGATTATCAATAGTGTTATACAAGTCTTTTATTAATGCTGTCAGTTCATCTTTTCATAGAAAACTACATAGCAGTCTGGCCATTTCTCCATCTTTTTACTGACTAGTGCCATTTTTCAATCTAAAGGCAAATAGTTTGCAGAAATTGCAGTTCCATGCATTGCCTTTATATCACTGCTTTTAGGCTGATCAGTTACATTTCTTTATTTGATCTGATTAATACATGGTTTGGTGGTGAGAATTTTGAAATGCTTTGTTGCCCTAATTTTGATTTATTTATTTTGAAAGAAGAAACCATGCAGTCAGCCTTGAGATGATGTAACATAAGATGAAATCTATATTATGTTCATCCCAACCAAACTAATCTTTGGAAGAATTCATCTGATTCCTTTTGTCATACTTGACCCTCCTTGATAAGGTTGATACATGGAAAGTCCCAGAGAGAAAATCTTAACAAAGCAATACAAGCAGTTGAATTTGCAGTGTTAAAGGAACTGTCAAAATGCCAAATTCTGAACAATTCCTTTAGTTCAAGAATACTGGAGAACACAGCTCACTGTAGTTGAACAGTCCCAGAGTTGTACACAATAAATGGTCAACATATGGGTGGTGAATTAACCTAGTCCTGTTTTGATTTTTTTGGTGTGGTATAGCAACTAATTTGGAAAGGAAAGCAGAACCAGACTCTGTTTCATGTCTGTTAGCACCTGAAAGTGTTCAGACACAATTGGTTAGGACTGGCTTGTCAGATTCTGCCCATCAATTTTCTACCACTTTGTGTTTATATGTAGTTTTTGTGGGTTAATTTCAAGTTCAAGACACCTTTGTGTCCTCATGGAGCAAAAACCTGTACAATATAATTAGCTTGAACTGGGAACAACTTGTAGGTTTTACTGAGTTTTTCCTATGAATATGTAGATCACTTTCTAGCTTCCTGCCCAGCTTGGGAAATCTACAACAGTGGTTGCACACTCAGTAGCTGAGACTTGATGTTATTTAAGTAAGGTTGGCTCACTGTCTTTGGAACCATTCACCTTATGCTTGGAATGAGAGAGTAAGCAGTTATGGTAAAGTATAGTCAAATTCTAGTACAGTCATAGTTTCTTTAGTTGAAAGTTTAGCTCACCTTACGTACCAGGTGGTAAATGCTTAAATCAGTAGTGGTGTTGTATGTTCCCTAGCTAGTGCCTTTATTTTTATTTGAATGGCAGTCACATTTCTTAGTTACCCTTGGAAATACCACCTCCTCCTCTTCTGAAAACCCTCACCATTCCTGCAAATAACTGACACTGTAGATTTGATACAGCAGCAAATGTGTAATATCCAGGCCTAGGCCAGTCACAAAAACTGCATTCTAAGAATTCTACTTGATAACATATCTGATTTTAAATAAAGAAGTGCACATATTTTAACTGTCTAAAGAACTAATAAAATATTAACACAAAAATAATTGCACTTAGATCTCTTTGTTGTTGTAGAGTTATTGCTATTGAGAGATACTCACCAGTGCTTCACATATTGTTCTCTTCCTTCTTTTTCACTTCCATCCTGAAGATAAAGTGTGCAGTTTCTGCAACTTCATGTAGGTCATATGTTGCAATAGAGAGTCCAACAATTGTTGGAAGTCACGCAAAGATTTAGCAACACAAGCATGCCGCTTCTCTAAACTGCTTTCATACTTTAGAATTGGCTATCCTGGCTACTGTTTTTTTTTTCTGAAGCCTTCTGGAAGTACACAGGATGTCAGGGACTTTCACTTATAATTCATCATTTAGGTGCACGGATGTTCTGATTCCAGATATTTTTGTTGTCACCATCTCTTTATAAAACAAACAAACAAACAAACAAAAACAAAAAAAAAAAAAAAAGAAAGAAGATACAGGACTTTTCACAGGGATTTTCAGGGGAAGTTCCTATTCCAGTTTATTGCTTCTTCAGTTGAAGATTGCAGTAACAGTTGAAGAAAGAGTTTTGTTTTTGAGAAAGATAGAGATATGATTAAATAGATGTTTTGTTTGAACATGAATTCCCTCCTTTAAAGTCAAATAAAAATGGGATTTCAGTCTGTAAAACAGGTTTGGATCATCCAATAATTTTTAACCTGTTATTCTATTTTGTAGTTATAGAACTCAGAGAATATATTTTGTTCAAATACATGTGCATGCTCTGAGAGATACTCTAACAGAATGACAGTGCAAGGCTGTACAGATGCTTGATTAACATTTAGCATCCTTTCTGCTAAGTGTTTTTTTCAGTAATTGAGGGTTTTATCACCATGTCTACAGCTCTCCTCAGATTCCTCCTCAGTTCCAATGCCTCCCTCCCCCATTCTCTTCCAGCTCTGGGCTCTTTCCTGGCACACTGTCTTCCTTTCTCAATATGCTGCTATTCAAAACACATAGCTATACATGTTTTCACTAGTATGCAGCTCCCTCTGCCCAGGACAATGCCATCTTACATGTCTGTACAGTGTCGTTTGTGTAATTGCACTCAATAGTAATATAGCATCTTTCCTCCAATGATATTTCCTACACCTGAAAAATATGATAAGTGAATATTTGACCTTATCTCCTAGTCCACGAATCGGAAGTGTTAAGATATATTCAGTGTTTTGTGGCCACATGTAAAAGACTTCTGTTCATTTAGATATAATTAATGTACTTTTGACCTCTTAGGGCATCAAGAGCTGCAGAGCTAATTAATTTGGAAATTATTTTTGTATGCATACAGGTGCACTCATTTAAATGTCACTGACTTAATTTAATAACACGCTGTGAGTTTGGACATGCTGCCAATTTGATAGAGTTGTTTGTTTCTTCTTTAATTTATACTTAGTAAGATTGTTTGCTTTTTTTGGAATCTCTGAAGAGTTTGGATGATAAATTATTTTCTTCCATTACGAAAAGAAAATATTTGGGTTTTTTTAAGTTGATGATTAGACATTTAAAAATAGTAAAAATTGTTTAGAAAAAAAATCAGTTTCAATATTTGGACAAGAAGAAGAGAAAGAGAACTGCATCTTTCTCAAGACCAGTGCTTTGTAGAGTAAATGTTTACTTTTTAGAATGTCTTAATAAAGACTGAATAGGGGTTGGTAGGTGAGGTAACAGTTCTTGGAAGAATTACTCATGCATATTTTCAAGGATTTTTTTTTTCCTAAGTTTTTGGGGACGCCATTTATTGTACTGAGAGGAAAGTAATATTGCAGGGTGTTACATATCTAGACAAGTCACCTAGAACCCCATCTTGAGACAAAGTATTCCCTGCCATTCGTTCTATGTCCCAGCACAGTTCCCCAGGAGAGGCATAGTCAGAACAATTGCCTGGCAAACCACAAACGATTGCTGGAATGAATCCCTTCAGGTGTGCTGCAGGGCTCAAGGACCCGGAGGCTGTGTTTTATTCCTGTCCTGAAGAAACCAAACCTTAGTCATTGGAAGGAAAGAAAAATGACTTTTTGTTCTGTGTGCGTAAGACTGACATTACAAAATCTAAACCAGTTCTGAGATAAAATTCTAAGACAAAAATGCTGTCAGTGTTCTTCATGTATATATTTTGTTGATTTATTGATATTGTTGGCAGCTTTCTTAGAAGTCAGTGCTGGAGGGTTTAGGGCTTTTAAATTGTTCAGAGGATTAATGCAATGCTCTTAACATCTGAACTAAACACAGTTCAGTTAAGCCATTAATTTGCACAGAAAGATAAAGTGCTTCTCCTTCCAATCAAATTGCACTGAGCTGAATTTCTAGTTGTCTTTCTTAGGAAAAGATTTTATTGCCTATGTTCTTCAGAGAGAGCGCAATCTCTATTACACCATCGTCTTCACTGTCTTAAATTTCAAAGCTTATACTCTGTAAGAAGTATCAGCTAGTGCAATAACACTTATTCATATGAGGGAATAGTCCTTGACATTATCAGGGAAGAAAATCTTGCCAAAGACTTTTCTCACATTAACAGAAAACTGAGCTTTTTGCAAACATATTTTAACAATACTGTACGAGAATCAAAGCACCTTTTTTCCTGTCTTGAAAGGTATTTAAAGTGCAAATCAGGATAAAATGTGTTCAGTTTTGTAGTTCAAATATACTGTCTTTACAATGTCTTCCTGAAAGAAAGTCTCTGAATTTCTTCTGTATCTGCTTGGTCAAATCTATATCCGAAATATGTACTGAAAATAGCTAGGAGCTATTCAATTAAGGCACGAATCCTGTCTCTTGTACAGAGCCTGGGTGTCTGAAAGGTGCTACTGCAACTCCAGCAGGCCTGGCAGAAGAATGACTGATACTGGAAGATTCCAGCTGTGCTCTGGACTGCAAAATGTCATTGCAGCTCTTCCCTCAGTACTAACTTAGGATGCACAGCTTAAATATCTGCAACAGCACCAATGCTCATCCTTCTAACCATCAGGGAAGAGCTACCTAATGAAGTCACTAACCCAAAGCTATTCCCAGACAGACAGCTTAGTCCAAATTCCGTTGGCATTTTCTACTGTTATAGTGCTTGTCAAGTTTGGAACTGCTTTGTTTCTTCCCAACGATCCTTAGACTCTCTTAGCTTAGTTTTCAAGGGTCTCCTTTCCGATGTTACTTGAGTTGGGAGTTACTTGTTTCCCTGATTCACTGATTGTTCTCTTTTCCCAGCTGTCATCTTTTTGTACTTATTTTGTGTCTGTCTGGATTTCTGATTTTGTTTTTAATATTTTTCTACCTTCCTCACTTCCGTTTATTGTATATTCCCATTTACCAATGAATGTCCTCAACGTTTTTTTCATGCAGTTTTCTATCAGATCCTAAGTGACAAGATCTAAGATGAGTTCTTTTATTATCCCACATGCTTTTCTCCTTACAAATAATTTTTTTACATATTTTAAAATGTTTTCCATCAATGTTTGTCATTAATTTTGAACACAAGTAAGAATAGTCCCCCTCTCTAAGAAAGTATTTATGTAAATGACTACTAAGTTCAGAGTCAAAATGCTTCCTTAACGAGGTGCTTTAATAAAAAGCAAAACTCTAGGAGAGAATTTATCAAGTTATTGCTGTCAGATTATACATGTTTTGCATTCTTCTTATCTTAGCGTATATGAGGTATTCCATGACACTGTCTTTATGACCACCTGCTACTCATCAATCTCAGTTTCATTATACTCTCAGCTGAAACATTTTGTTAGTACTTGTTTTTTTAACTACAATGACAATACAGATTAACTTTATTTCATATTCTGAACATTCACTCAACATTTTTTTCTGCATTTTCCATTTATATAATCTTTTTCATTATATAGAATAATAGCAGGAGTCACAAAAACATGAAATTTCTTTTCTACGTTCTGTCAAACCCTAGCACGTATATCCATTCGATTTATAAACACTCTTTCCAAGAACTTCTTATCAGCTCTTCATCAATGACTGTTTCTAGACTCTTTGTGATACAGCTACATTGCCATTTTTTTGTTTATATCAGGTAATGGAAGGATATAAAATTATACGTGCAGTTATTTACTATGAAGTTTCACACGATTTAGTATGATTAAGCTCTGATGAACTTAAGGAATGAAAAATGAGTTTGCAGAATATTTGATTAAGTGACTTCATAGCTGATAATTACTATAATTCAATATTCATGGTCAGAGAAAATCGTATCTGTGAAACTTTTGCTTTCCGACTTCCTTGCATTTTAGATTATGTGTGATACCGTCATTATTTTTTTTCCTTCCAACAGTGTCTCGGTGCTGTTGAAATAAGCAGGAGTTTCATCTGTGAAAACAGGTAGGACCTTAATAGGCCCACCTGCTATCAACTTTGTGTTTTGATACAGTTTGTTTGAGACTAGTCTTCATACTACTGCCAGGGCATGGTGTCCAAAGCCGCCTCCTCTGCTTTGATAGTTTTTTCAGTGCTGTCCAGGAGGCTATGAGGTTGGGCTGTGAATTTTCTACTAAGTGAGGCATGCTGCTTTTCATCTCAGATGAGGTAACAAAAAATGTTGATTTGGTTAGTTTTCCTAATGGAGTTCCACTTCAAGAGGTTTCCATTTTTCATTCTCCTGTGTTCCAATAGTAAATAGTAAGATTTTCTTAAAGTGTATAGAAAAACCTCAAATCATCCGGAATGACTTAAGAAATTTTGAGGGGGAACAAAAGCATGATGCGAGAGTTTACTGCGTATAGTTTGAGAGCTTGTTTCATATTAGCTTTTGAAAATCTAAATGCCATTTGAAGACAGAATTGAGCAAAGTGGAATTCAAAATAAATTAAAAAAAAGAACAGAAGAGTTTTGCATAGTGGAATAGGCTTCCATTGGTGGTAACAGCCCCCTTGCTTCTGTTGTTTTAAAATCGGAGAGGACAGAACTGTCAAGTTTGTTACAAGAATTGGCTTATATTGGCTTTGCAATACACTGCCCACTCTGAAACATGTTTTCAGTCTGCTGCAATTGTAAATGTGGTTTTGTGTAAGGGTGTTACTCAAGATGATACGTGCTTGATAAATCTAATCTCATAAATATTTCTGTGGTGGTTGGTAGTCAGACTTGATGCTTTACAGTTCCATCATGTCAGACAGAGGGCAAAGAACTAACAAAAAAACTGGTGCACAAAAAATCAGTGGTGTGCTTCCTAAAAATTGATCTGTTCTAAATTGCTTATTAATGGAGTGTCTGCCTACTGTTGGAATATCTTGACTAATGTAATAAATAAAACTCTCCATTGCTGAGCTCTGGAGAATGTGGGGTATTTTTTTGCCCATACCTCTTATGGGTTACTCGAGATTTTGGAGGAGAATCCATCAGTTCTTATTGTTCAAAGATTCTTCCAGGAAAATGAAGTGAAAGTTACTTTCACATGAGTAATAAGTGAAAGCTCAAAAATCATGTCTTGAGAAATTTAAATATGTACTCCTCTATCACCAACGTTTTCCATCACTGCTGAATTTTTTGACAACTGTAATGCAACTCTCATGTGATGTTACCTGGAGTCCTCAGATTTCCTTTACCCTTTCCAGGCTGGCTAAGTCCTCCCTCTGTATGTCAAATGCTATTTAAATTCTTGTGTTGTTACTGATTTCTTCTGGTTAATGGACTAATGCCAGGTGTCTATATTGACTATTTAAACCTGTTAGGAATCTGCAATATTACTGACAGTTCAGGAGTATTCAGGTATTTTTAGGACCTCATGTGGATATTTGGGCTTATGCTTAAGTAGCTCCATTCCTTTTTTTTTAATCAAGGAAGAATTCCTGAGTATGCTATTAGGCATATTTATTATGCCCAGGGATCTTTGCGGTCTCAAGTGCCACAAACATAAGCCATCACCCTTCTTGCTCATATCCATTTGTTTGAGCTTACTAGGGGCAGCCATGGAATATTTTGGATTGCATTGCCATAAGGGAGTAGATTATATGGTCTTCACTCTCTCCGTGCCATGAGATGTAAAAGACACTGTTGCTCAGTGTGTGCTAAAACTTTTACCTAACGATCCAGAGTTTTACAGGCAAGGAATAACTGCAATTGGTGCTATGTACTTCAAGAATTTTAAAAGATTAAAACTGAACTGTTTCATGCGGTGATACTTCTAAGGCAGTGGACTACCATGTGTTCTGTTTTGTGTAAGAAAATTTGTTGAGAAGTCAGCTGCATAAATAGCTTTTTAAAGCGAGACATTTCATGATCAAAATGTTATCTCTAAATATTGTGTTGCTGACTTCAGTAATTGAAAGTAAAGGTCTGTCTCCCAAGAACTATGCTTTGCTGGTGGTCATCCGTAACCAGTTACAGCGGAACACTGTTTTTCCCTTTATGTCAGGAATTTAGTGCTATGGGAAAGTAATTGAGTTGTTTTAAAATTAGTAAATGTCAAAGTTTACTTTCTATAATGCAACAGCATCCACATTTCCCATTTCACTTGAGCCATTGGTGATGACAGTTTTGCAGTTTTGGGCCTATAAATGCTTGTTCTGCGATTTCTGAAAAGCTCCAGGGTTGTGGTTAGATTTCTTCCCTGCTGTGCTTCTTGTAACACATCTTCATAACGATTCATCCCTAAAGGAAAGGTTATGACCCTCTAACCATTGGGTAGTGCGATAGCTGCTTGCTTTTCTTCAAAAATCCATTAGTGACTTTGTTGCTTAGGTACCAGCAGCATTGGCTAGTCAGTTGCTGTATGGGCAAGTTTCATATGATGCTCTGTGCAGTCTTCCCCTCAAAATTTTGCTCATATGTCTCAGGCTTGCCTGAATGCTGGCAGCTATTCTGCATGAGACTTCAGCAGAAACTGTGAATGGTGTCGCATCAGGTGATGGTATTGTGTAATGCTGTCCCTTCCTTCAGTCATTTCAGAGTGTGGATTTGTTCCCCAGGGAGTGAAAAGTCCTCAGTATCTCACTGCACCAACTGAGATACTAAATGAGTCCATGTAGTTGTACGGTGAAACTCTACTAGTGTGTTTTAGAAGAGACATGTAGTTTATTGAAAGCCTCACCTCTGGCTAGCCTACCATTCTTTCTTTTGGAGCGTTTAAAACAAATTAGAAATAACTTCAAAAGGGTAAACGCTAATAATGAGTCACTTCAACAGCCTTTGCTGCCAGAAAATTACAAAAGTGTTTTAGCTCCTTGCATAGGCAGGGTGCTTTCATTGTCAGTCATGAGCTTGTGTCCAAGGGCAAGCTCTGTGAACATTTATAGAAAGATTTCCTAGGCATTTCATGCCTACCACAACTCATTTTAATTATCTTAAAGAAATAGTTTAGCTTGCAATAAATGCCATGCCGTGAATGAATACTAATGTTTTATAATTTAGTTCTTAAAATGTAGTAC
Source organism: Ibycter americanus (assembly GCA_035590275.1). Taxonomy (NCBI): domain Eukaryota; kingdom Metazoa; phylum Chordata; class Aves; order Falconiformes; family Falconidae; genus Ibycter; species Ibycter americanus. The sequence goes on along the minus strand of JAVJGI010000065.1, from coordinate 40,060,093 downwards.
AGAATACAGATAAGATGCAATAGATTGAGGGCTTGAGAAGCCCAATTCCTGTTCTAAAATAACTTCATCTTTTTTGTTCTCCCATTCTCCTGTCCCCTTCTTCTGCCTCAAAAAACAAAAAACCAAACCACCACATTTATTTGGAAGAGGAGAACTGACTTCACCTGCCATAGAATGGAAAGAGATTCCTTTCGAAGTCTGGGGGAGATACCGGTCCATGTTAAAACCTTTTTGTTGTGTTATGAATAATACCAATTTGATATTGCTAAAAGCCATGTACCAGTACGCAGACACGCTGTCAGCACGCAGTAAACTCTGTAGAGCTGACCAGATTCTCTGGTGTGCTTCTATATTGAAGAGGCGTTTCATTCTAAGGTGCATTTTTATTTTATTTATTTAAAAGAAATCCTAACCACTAATTACTGTAAGCCATTTAATATATACCATGTGTTTAACACAGGCTATGACTCTCTCCTTGCCTTTGTGAGCTCTGTGTTAATGCAATGCTATTTCTGACTGGTTGACATGCAGTTCTATAAATGGAGATAATTTGTTTTGCCTATTGAGACGCTAAGTTGTCTGAGCTAGGACTGTCTCCTACTATAAACAGTACTGAAAATGAGGTGACTGTAACCTCAGCTGGTGTTTCTGGGTAATGTTGCATACTAATGTGTGTAATATACAACTGCCAAAAATGAAGAATTTTCTTCTGCTTTAAGGTCTCTTGCTGTCTAGTTTTTTGTCCTCTTTGTATATTCCCAAGCCGTTTGTGATTTCACCTCCTTTCTTCACAAGATTTTGAAAGTTCAGGCCTAATATATTCTGTAGTAAAAAGCCCAAGGCACAAGTGTTGCATAGCCAATCAAATATTCATGCTCTTTTCAAATATTTATTTGTATAGCGTTAATAAATTAGAAGACAGGAATGTGACCTTTTCCTCCCAGTGAGTGAGGGCAGCTATCTGACATAGCAACACCTATAATAGGTCTTAAAAGTGTAATTACATGGATCTAACAGTTGTCTGTTATTAATTTTTTTCTTGCTGGTCATTCTAGTAAAAGGCTCTGAGATTTTCAAATAAGACTTCCACGTATCAGGGTTTCTCTCATGTGTGAGGATTTTGATAACTTGAGTTTTAGGTGGGCTGCTAACTTTTTGGCAATTCACTACAGGTTATAAAATGCAGGAATTACATGTTTATATTTCCATGTGTATTTTCATCTCAGATCTTGTAAAAATATACTTTTTCATATTTAAATCTGTACTGTTAAGCTGCTGTTGTTGCATACTTCATTTGTGAAGGCAGAGATTGATGTGAAAATTTAGGGTTGCTTGTAGGATTATAAGAAGAAATCCAGCAACTCATGGACATATGCAGCCGTGTAGTAAACTTTGGATGTGTAATATTTATCCTGGCTCACAGAGCAATAGCAGAATTTTTGAATCTGTGAAGTAAGTGTTGCCAGCTGGAGTTATTTAGGTGGGTACAGGCGTCAGGGGCTTAATTTGGAGATTCATCCATGAGGGAAAAGCAGGATTCTGGCGCTGAAATCTATCATGGTCAGAGATATTTAATAAGTCTATGCTTTGTGCTGAGTATAAAGCACAACAAGGTTAGTTCTGGTTCTCTATGGAATATTTGTATGCTATCATAGCTCAAATACACCTTGCAAACAGATTATTCCAAAAGCAATTGAAGTTGATGGAAAGACACTGTATTTCAAACTGTTTTGCCAAAGAACTTCAGTAAATTAAACACATCTATGAACAAAATCATAATCAGCAGGTTAGTGTAATCGAAAAAAGCAAACACCCTCCCACCCCCCCAAAAAGTAACCCCTTTGAATCTTTCTAGTTACCCAAAGAGTTCATTACATGAGTGATTTCTAGTACTGGAAAGTTAATGAAACGTGGCTGCAGAAATTAACTCAGTTCCTGGAGTCAGAATGTTTGCTTATTTCTTAAACTTACTATGTTCAGCTGTTTCTTGTATTTATGTTCCTCTTCCAAATAGGAAAAGTGGGAATTTGAATTTGATTCTCCTAGGAGCTGTGGCTACGCACATGAATGTCTTCCTTAGGATACTATGTAACCTTCAGGACCTTAATTTGTTTTCACATTATTATTTTTTATTTCACCAAGGGCTTCAGTGTAATGGGGCCTCGTTGGATATTCTGGAAATTACAGAATTATGTGAGAATGGAGCATGCATTCAGTGATCTTTCAGGGCTTTTTCTAAACCTAGTAAGTGTATACAGGCATAAATAGTAATTGTTCTAATAATGTATTTGTTATTTAGATACCAAGTCTAAAAAAGCAATATTCATCCTTTGGAATTTTGTGAGTTGTTGGGAGGAAAAAAATAGAGGTATACAGGGATTAGGTTCTATTCTCTCTTCCTTTTGAACTCCTTTTCTCTACAAAACTGAAATAGGAGCATACAAGGGACAGAAAATATTTCCTTCCCTCTTCCCCTTCCCTATTGATTTTGAGGAGAATCTTATCAGATGTCAAGTTTTTGGAGTATGCCCTAAAATTTTGCAGAGATGGTTTAGATGTACCAGAACCCCGGAGTGCCAGCTGGGATAGGTGGAGACTGATGAGCATTCTTCCGCTGAAAGTTTTGGTGGCATTGCTATTTTCTTGTAAAAGATTCTGATTCAGTTAAATTAGCTTTTTCTTAGCAAAAAGTTTTTAGCTTTTGTCGGTTCCCTCTCCTCATCTCTTCATTTGCCTGGTTTGTTTTCTGAGCACCAGTGTATGAGGCAAGTATGTTTTCAAAGCAGCTTTTCACAATTGACTTACACTTTCTTTTTTCATTTGAATACTCCTTAGTACGACTGAAACTTCAGGGTTATGTCAAGGCTGGTTCAGAAGCGTAGCAGCGTTGCTGAACAAACCTTGGGGCAACCTGCCAAATATGATTTGTGTTGCTGCAGTCTCTGTATGTTTACGAAGTATTATTGTTTCGACAGTGTCTTGGAGGATATGTTTTTGTTGTAAGGATTGTGACCAGGTAGTCCCAATTTACCTCCAGATGGTCATATGTCTGCCCTCCATATTATGTGTTTATCGACAGCTACATTTTCCTGTGTGCCTTCAGGTAAAAGATGAATGTCTGCATGATGGAAGCGCAGTCTAACATGTCAAAGGAACTATTTGTAGAGCAATATGCAACTCAGAGTAAGGTCATCAAAATACTTTTTAAAATTATTAGATACGTGTTCAGCACTTTAAATCTATCAAATGTATCAAGCAAAGAATTTGCCTTTTGAGTGTTGATAGTGTATTCACATCACTTGAACATAAATAAAAATCCTTGGATATCATTTTTCCAGGCATCCTTGAAAAGGGTTTAGTATAACTTGATAGGAAAAAACTCTTGGGCATGTGGGGTTTTTACTTGTTTGTTTGTTTTTGTTTTTTTTTTTTAAACAGTATTTTATTGTTTCATAACAGTACTATGCCTTTCCCCCCCCCTTCCCTCAAGTGTGTTGTTGGTATTTTATAAAATGAAGCATTGTATGCACACTAGAGAAATGCAAATTTATGCAGAGTAACACTGCTTTAAAAACCAAAACTAACAATAGCTTTTCCTGAGTAGGGAGAGTTCCCCGTTCCTTAAGGTTTGCTCAGGGGTGCTATTTTCCTGTCCTCATGACAAAAAATCAGACTTGCTAGCTGAATGGTGAAACCTTTACCAACAAACAAATTTTTTACATAGCAGTGAAGATCTCCTTCCTGTGTGTCAGCTACCAGCAGTTTAATGGGTCGTTACTCTTCATCTGTCCCTCGTCCCCTTTTTGTGAACATTGCCTTTTTTTTTTTTTTTAAGAAGAGATAAATGTTGCATCTTCAATAGAAGATGGGTTTTAATGTGGTTTGGTGTATATTTCTTCTCCTGATTGGAACAAGCATCTGCTCTGTGTATGTGGTGTTGCCCTGGAAAAGAGGTAAGCTTTTAGTACAGCTCTGGTGGCAGTGTTGCTTTGCTGCTCGAACTGCGAGCACCAGCCTCTTCCCTAGAGGCAGTGACCAGCAGTGTGTCTCCCAAGAGAGTCCTACTTTCAGACTGAGAGAGCCCGCTCTCTTAACACGGCAGTGGATCCGTTGTCATTTTACATACTTTCATACCTAAAGTAGTAGCTGACCTACTTTTTGGCTTTGATTTAAATCTGTTCCTTTCTCCAACGACTCTTAGTAGTTACTATAAGTCCACCTGGCAAATCACTGCAGATGTAATCCCAGTCTCTTTCTCTTTCTTTGGATTGCATCTGTGTTGTACTGAATCTGGTAATTTGCAGTGAAATCTAAGCTTTATTTTCAGATATTATATTTTTTACTTTGCTTGATCCTGCAGAATTGTTGACAGGGAACAAAAGAAATGAACTTAAATTAATAGAATGTATCAGAAAACACTAAAACTTTTAGAAAGAGTAAGTATAATATAAGTTTATAGTGTCGGTGTCTTGCATCCATGTGTTTCTGTCTAGAGGATGCTAAGATTATAAAATAAGTTTAGGGAAACTAAACGGAAGATTCAGCTCAAAAGATGATCTGATCTCTGTGTGTGTCTGTGTTTGTATGTGTCCTGGGAAGATGGAGGAGGATGCTGAGCTTCCTATGACCCAGAAAAGTGCTATAATCATGTTTTGTGGAGAAAAGGCATGTCTGTTTCTAGATGGCTCATAAACCTTTCAAACAACCCGAATATTTTTCAAGCCGAAGATATTGGATGAGTTTCCCAATTTTCCTCTGCCCCATCCCCACCCCTGGAAGTTATTAAAAAAAAAATCAAAGCCAGAAAATAGCTCTTCCAAGCTCCTAAATGTAATGTGTCATTCACAGACATGAACATATACAAGACTATGTAGTTTCAGAAAACAAATAAATTCTGGTGAACAGTTTATAGTCAGTAAATAACAACTGTGTTATTTCCTAGTATTTCTGGTTTTGAATAGGGAAGGCTTTGTCATTGTTATATTTGCTACTAAATTTTATGAGCAAGATTTACAAACCTAACATGGTAGAAATGCTGTTCTGTCATAGAAAGAAAACACATTGTCTCTTTGTATACTTACTTGATTCAAATACCAAATCATTTGTGCATGAGAATCTAATATTTAAACTTGAGTTTTATGCTAAGAAATAAAATTTTGTTATATATATTTAATATACAGTAATGGAAATAATTCAGTATCTTGTCACCACTAAGCAAGTTGCTCTTAGGAATTTCGTTGTTTAATTTTTCTTACTGATAATCTACCTAAAAAAAGTTAATGATCATTATAGCGGTATCAGAAGCTTTGCTACGCTCAGTCCGTGCTTGTTTATTGTTGAAAAACAGGTTGTATGATGATGATAATAAGAAAAGAAATAGATACAAGGTTGAAAAATTAGCCTGGGTTGTGTTTCTGCTCTTAGTTAAAGAATGGAGAATTAACTCCCCCAGTTTGCCAGAGTACACGTGCAGTGCCAGGAGTGATGTGCTTTCTTTTATGCATGGCTCCTTCAGACCGAGCACATTCCCATGCCTTCACATCAGCTGCATTGCAGCGATCTTGTCTAACACCACAGAACAAACTGTGCGCAAGGCTTAAATATCACATCCTTAGAGGTGGAAGAGACTACTGAAATGTTGCAAATTGCAGACACTGCGAAGAGACTTTGATTTATAGGCTTGTTGTTCTTTCAGCAAAGAGACATGAATGCTTCATTTTGAGTTCTGTTACAGATTATGCAAATTGTGAGGGAGATAGGTGACTTAAGAGATGAGACATTGAAGTTTTTTAGTCTGCAGGTCTCCATTTCAGATTCTGCATGAGTCAGAATGATTGTGAAACCTTGCTAGCAGATTGCTGTTTGGCCAGCAGTTCAGTTTCCTGTGTGGCTTTTATCCATGTTATTGGCTTGTCTCTAATAATTAGTATGCAGATTAGTATTTTAAGCAGTGACAAAAGCCAGTGTAAATATGAAATCTACTTTTTCAAACATAAAGATACCTTTCTAAGTTGACAGCAGTACAAAATTGGCATCTCAGGGAAGCTTGTGGTTTTGCTGTCTTCTGAGCACAGGAGTTTATTATCCGGAGTTGTTAGGCTGCAATCTTCTGTTAGTTTCTTGCAATAAATAATTAATGAAATCTTGACTATGTGAAATTGGGCGTATTTATGTTAAAATATGTTAGCTTCTACTTTCTTCAGTAATTTCAAACTATTTGTCTTGATGCACTGCATTTCTCAAAGGGATACACGCCTGTGTTCTACTTCTCATAGCTGAAGAACATGAGGACTGACTTAAGCAAAGCCTACATAAAAACCCCCTTTCGTGGTGAGAATGGGTCAGCTCTGAATGCTCTGGCTCTCTCTGAAGTGGCCATGTTTGGTTTTGTGTGTAGAAAAGATTAAAAGAAAGATGTTTCAGAGTGTGAGATGCTTTCTTGCTAAAGATGTCCCTTTAGAAGTTTCTGCCATGGTAATGTGCAGTATGGAGACACAGCAAGTCCAGGCTGTACCAGATGGAACACTTTGCTAATTGGTTAATTCTGCTTTAGTGCCTGGCCACCACTTGGCATTGTGGCCCAGAGAATGTTACATAGATCCAGCAGGGAAGCTTCTGCTTTTTATTTTCCTGAAATAAGGAAATGGCTTTGATGAAATGGACATTTTTAGTGAGATTTTCTTAAATTGTAGCGTGTTCTAAGATCCCCCTCTTTAACCCTGCATGTGTATTACCTTTTTGAAGTTGAAATTTAAACTGGGTCTTCGTTTTTTTCAGTAGGATCTGGTAGTCTTTAAATTGTGGCTAGTGATTCTGAAAGTGAAAAACTATTTCAGTAAATGTGCTAATAATAGATTTTGCTTACGGCCTGTCATAACTACTGACTAATGGATCTGTGGACAGGATGAGTGCACTCGATTCTACTAATTCAATAAAGCAAGTACCTTTCTGGATAGTGGGACAAATTTATTCTTGGACTTAATCCATACACTTAAATACATTTACAGCTGAGCTGAATTTGCCCCCTAAGGTCCTATTTGGAGAACGATATTCATCATTTGTTCAGTTATGACCACAAAGTATAGAGGCATCCTTTTATTTTTATCATTGTATTTAAAGACATCAGGAAGTTCACAGTAATATAGTAGTTCCAAGCTCTACAGATCCTACAACGGAAACTAGATAGTGGGAAAGAAGGGAGTATCCACTTTCTGCAGATGCAAACTTGCAGCACATGATTTATAGTAGAGATGAGAATTACTTAACTAGTTCTTTCCTTAACTTGGCCATTCCTTCTAAGCTTTGAGAATGTATTTTCATTATTTAAAATGAAAACACAGGCTTCCCAAAGGCTTTATTAGGAATTACTTGGGACTGGGAAGAAGCGATTTTAGAAGAAAAATTTCGTGTAAAAGTGATGTACTTCTCAGCTACTCGGTATATGTACGATATGCTTTTAACCCTGTCTGTTATGTTTTACTTCAATGAATATTGCTAGAAAATAAAAATCATCAGAGAATTGAAAATGGAATTGTATAGGAACATGTGCCAGCTTAGCTTTGTGCATAACATGGGGTTTGGGATTTGGATTGAATGAATCCTGACGAATCCTTCTATTTCAGTGCCATTTACAACACTGCATTCAACAATCACAGAATCACAGAATAGTTTGAGCTGGAAGGGACCTTCAAAGGGCATCTAGTCCAACCCCGTCTGCAATGAGCAGGGACATCTTCAGCTAGATCAGGTTGCTCAGAGCCCCGTCCAACCTGGCCTTGAAAGTTATTAGGGATGGGGCACCTACCACCTCCCTGGGCAACCCGTTCCAGTGTTCCACCACCCTCATCATAAAAAATTTCTTCTTTATATCTAGTCTGAATTTACCCCGTGTTAATTTAAAACCATTACCCCTTGTCCTGTTGCAACGAGCCCTGCAAAAAAGTCTGTCCCATCTTTTTTATAAGGCCTTTTTAAGTACTGAAAGGCTGCGGTAGTGTCTCCCCAGAGCCTTCTCATCTCCAGGCTGAACAACCCCAACTCCTCAGCCTTTCCTTGTAGGAGAGAGAGGTGCTCCAGACCTCTGACCATTTTTGTGGTCCTGCTCTGGACCCACTCCAACAGGTCCGTGTCTTTTCTGTGCTGAGGACCCCACAGCTGGGTGCAGTAGTGCAGGGGGGGTCTCACCAGAGCGGCCCAGGATTCAGTGGGCTTTCTGGGCTGCGAGTGCGCTGGCTCATGCTGAGCTTTTCATCCACCAGTACCCCACAATACCTTTGTTTTCTGTATGTTAGCAATGACCAAAGAGGTATTGCAGATCTCTCCCTCCCATGAGATTTGCTATGAAGAAAGCTAAAAGAGGCTTTAAGAAACCTCAGAGAACCTTTAGCATGGCCGAGTATGTAGTATGTTGGGGATAATTTTAAAAGGAATAGCATCAAACATGAAATATTGGTACACTTTTTGTAGTCACGCATGTATTACATTTTGCATTAGGTGCTTTTTTTCCTCTCAGGCATGTCAGTTGCCATACTAGTGGATGATTCCCCCTACAGCGTATTTACATTTTCTAAAGGCATTCCCATTCTTGGTTTCCTGCAAATATTTTTCTGTTTTAATGGTGGTGGGAGGAAGCAAAGAACCTCTAGTCCGGAGGAAGCAAAGAACCTCTAGTCCTGTGGTGAAGTCAGTTTAAAGATTTAAATAGCAAATTCAAATCAGAAATGAGACACTTAAAGCAACCTTTCAACAAGAATTACTTTCTGCAGGAAGATATATTTGTGTTTGCGTAGGCATGTATATGCACACATTTATACCTCATTTATATTAGGAAGCGTAAACACACACCCACACACACACACCCCCCCACACACCCCCCCACACACCCCCACACACCCCCCCCCACCTCCCCC
>JAVJGI010000065.1:40000416-40051084 GCA_035590275.1 Ibycter americanus | reverse complement strand
CCACACACCCCCCCACCCCCCACCCCCCTCCCCCCCCATATATCAACGATTAAGAGCTGGCTTTGGCTTGTGTGTCCAGAAATTTTAAAGTGCTCCACATCCTCATGTTAGCCTAGCCAAACACTATCTCTGCATATTGTTGCCTGATCACTGGCTGAGAGCTTTATTACTTCTCTGGCATTTGGGAATCCTCTTTGGGAATCTGCTTGCCAAAGCGGGCAGTCATGGTAGTAACTTTATGGGGACTACAAAGCTCATTGGAAATAGGTCGTCAAGCATGTATTAAGATAGCATACCTAATGCTTTTGCCTAATACAAGATGGGTTCTAATCAGATGTCTAGGAGGTAAACAAAGATAATTTTCCCATCCCAGTCTACCAATTTATCTGTTTTTCTAGTGGACAGTTATGCTTATGTTATCTAGAAACATTTCTTTAGTTTTATTTTGTCAGGTGGTGAAATAGAATGGCATCTTGTTTTCTCTCCATGACACTAGCACTTTGTGAATCTATTTAAATGAATTTAGAGTAGTCTCTTCAGTCTAGAAAAGAGACAGCTTGTGGCAGAATATGATACAAGCCTGTAAAATCTTGACTGACATGAAGAGGGATCTGTTCACTGTTTCTTCTAATGCAAGCACCAGAGTTCACCGGGTCAAACTAGTAGGTGGCAAGTTTGAAACACATGAAAGAAGCTGGCTGTTCTTGCTACAGATTGCTGTGGAGGTAAAACTTTAAATCAACACAGGGAAGTCTGGAAACATTAATGAGAGAGAAATGCATGGAGAATAATTAAATATATAGAAATTATATTCAGGTGCCTACTCTGAAAGCTGCTGTCATCCTGATCCATGAGTATTAGGTTGAGGGAACAAGTTTACCCTGTTCTTAATCTCCTCTGATGGAATACTTTCATGGCCCCTGGTACGGAGAAAGTGCAGACAGTTGAGAGAGTAAAGGTATGGGCAGCAGAAAAAGTATCATTTCTACCTGGAAGAATGATCAGCTTGTTCACCAAACTGGTGATGAACAGATTTATTGACCATATGATTCGGAAGATATTTATAAACCTTAGCCAGTCAAGATTTTAAAATATTTCTGAGATAATAATGATGTCAAAAGAAAAAAAAAAAAAAGTCAGTTGTCTGTAACCTGCAATCTCTTTTTCTGTTCTGCAGCTCTTGGGCACATAGTATACCATTGCTTTCATTCATTCTTTTTTTCAGGAAAAGTACAAGATACAAAGCATGCTTTTGCCAATCAGTATGCTTTGCTATCTGTACCTTTTATAACTGTTTCTGTAGCAAAAAGCAATGGTAGATTGAATTAGCTGAAAAATGCTACGAAACATATGAAGTTCTAAACTGTTAAACTGTTTAGGCTGAAGTATTGCCAGACTGGAAGAGGATTTTGGTTTAGTGATGTTGGCGACATGGTGAACATCTGAGTGTTTCAGAACAGAAGAGAGCTTTACCATAGATTGCGTGTTGGAATGTGAATTAAGATTCATATTTGGCTAACCCTTTGGAACTATAAGCATATATTTCAGTAATTGAAATACATAACAATGCTCAGGAAAAGTATAGTAGGGAACATGGTTCTATCTGTTTTTGGTTTATAACTTGGTTTCAAGTATTGTTTCAATGTGAAGGAAAGCACAAATACAAACAGACAATTTACACTCATTGTTCTTCTGATCCCAGTAAATAGAGCTGAGATTCCAGTGTACCTCTTTGAAGCCTCTCTGAATGATGTCCTGACAGAGCCTGCCACACATGCAACTGCTTCTGCTTATCTTGTTGCCTAATTTGCAGAAATGTGTTATCCTGTTCACATATTTTTTTAATTCGTCCTTCCTTTTGTAACTTAAGGAATCTTAAGAGACATTTGGAGGTCTTTTCCATGCTCAAGAAAGAATGAGGAAGGACTCTGCTGCAAGAAATTAAATTGCTGGTGCAGAAAGTAATTGAACACCACAAGGTGCTGCGCAGAGCCTGAAGAAGTAGTACAAAACAAACATGCCCCGAATAGGACCCTGTCAAAGTGCTTGTCTGCTGTAAGGTTGTGAAAGAATTCAAATACCAGAGGGGAGAAAGCTTTGAAGAGTAGCTGTTTATCACACATGCTTCTCCTTGCTCCTATTTAGAGATGCTTGCAGCTACTTTCTGTTCAAGTCATACAAGATGCATACAGAGAAGCAGATTGCTCACAGGCTGGTAGCAGAACGCTTGCATTTTTAGCACAGAAAGCCCTGTATTAGTTCCCTTCTAACGCTGTGCGTGTCAGTACCTTGCCCAGCTAATACTGCCAATGTGTTTTCCCTGGAAAGCTTTAAACAATATGAAAAAGCACTTTGGGAAGGCTTGTAAAATGCAGTCAATTTGTCACAATGTTTTATAGTTTTATCACCTTAGTCAGTGGAGACTGAGTACTGCATATCAAAACAAAAAGTAACAAGCTGGAACCATTGCTGCTTTTACATGTTTTAAATAGTCTCTGACATGCTAACACCATGTTAAAGGGCTGCCTAAAATTGACTGTGGTAGTAGGTTCATCAAAGACTACATGACAGATAAGCCAGCTGGACAGCAAAGTAACTATCTGGAGGTGATTGCTCCTATTTTTCCTTGGTTTTGATAGCTAAGATTATTATTGCCCAGTTGACTCTAACTTCTTTTAAAGGTAAGCAAAACAAGTTCAGTAAAACAAAAACTGCGATGAATTCCTTTAAATGCATAGGCAAAACAATAAGGTTAGATAATGTAGCACTAAGCAAATTATTTGTGAGTGCTCTTCAAAGTAAAACAAATAACATGAAAATTTTGTAAAATTGGTGCCTTTTGTTTTAACGCTAATTTGCAGACAGGCCTCTGTAGCTAAGAAGGATGTGCGATATGGAATGGCTGATTATAAGGGCTTCTAGGATTTTTGTAAAGATGAGTGTGGGTTTTATCTATTTATATGAAATTAGTATCACTTTGATAGCCTAACATAAAGCTACAGACATGAACCAAATGCCATAGTAATTCTCATTTAGAAGAAGCAATATTGAGGGGACACTCTAGCTTTTTCCCCCCTATTCTGAATCCACATTTTCAAGAAGTATTTGGTTTTATCTGAGTCTCAAATGGGGTGGCCCTCCTCATGCTCTGGAGTCCCATAAGATCCTGGTGGGAAGTGGCTCTTTCTGAAAGTCAAGAAGATAAAAAGGAAGGTGTTATTTTGTGACTTGATATGGATGAAACAGCAAGATGAAGCAATGCCCAAGGGAAACCCTGAGTGTGTAGCAGAGCGATCCAAGGGTAGGCTTCAGAGTTCAGTATCTTATTTTTGAAGCCATCATGCTTCTTATCCTTTTTCTTAGCTGTTCAGAAAACACCCCGAACAACTTTTCCTTTATTTCCCACCAATAATTCTAATTTTGAAGTAATGTATTGCATCAGATGGTCACAGTATGTTGAACTCAAATTTTGCTGCTGTTGTGGAATAGCTAGTTTCCTCAGCTGTCTCTTTGTATTCTGACATCTTCTTGCTGTACTCTTCCCAGCAGACCTGGGTTTTCATTTCTTTCTTTCTTTGTTTTCATACAGACAACTGTTACTGTTCCAAAATATTCTGCAAGAGAGGAATACACAAACCTTCCTTGACCCCGACACAGTGACATGTCAGTCTTGGTGTTCAGGCAGTGCCTGGGTTGGTTGCACTTGCTCTGCATCTGGTATTCCACTTGCTGTTACAGCACTTTGTCCTCTCCCTGTTTTTTTGCGAGAAGGCAACACCTCTGTATTTTCATCATTCTATAATTCTTTGCAGGTTCACTCAGAAACTGAAATTCTTTTTCAAGGCATGAAATGTCTGCATATACAGTAAAACAGTGTATACAGGGGTTGATGGCCACAGAGCAGTCTCTTCCCCAGTCAGCTGCTCTATGGGGACATGCCACATAAGCTGTATGAAGTATGGTTGTCAATCACTAATTGCTTTACTGATTACTGTTTTTGCAAATGACAGTACATTTGCATTCATTGTTTTTGTACAGTTTTGTTAATAACCTCAGCTAGAAGTCCAAGTAACTTTCAGCATAGAAATGAGAAATCCCAAGGGTGGGGAAGGATGAAGCAACTACAGAAATTTAAAATGTATTGCAGAGGCGGCAGGTCTGTTTCATTTCAAATGTTGCTTGTACTTTATTCTGAGTTTATTGTGTGTGTAGCAATTGTCATGGAAAGCAGAAAACAGAATGGAGTGATAATGGTTATCAGGGTTTTAAATTTTTTTTCCCATCTGACTGTTGATGGTGTTTACAACATAAAAATTAACAGCTCTAAAAAGAACTAATTGATGGGCACTGTCAGTATAATGATATTATTGTTGGAAGCTCGGTGTGGAATAAGGACAACTTGAAATGAATCTGGAATTGGAGATGAATGTGTCAATGGGAGGAAAAAAACCAGTAGCTGAATGTGATTTACTAAGTTAAATATTTGTTAGCATTATATTCCACGTGCAGAATAAAAGTGCAAGGATACCAAATCTGAGCACTTGCAACATTTCAGCATATTTAAAGTATAATGATTACTGCAGTTATTCAGCATAATGACTAAAATAGTTGCACAAAGTACTTTATTTATAGCAACATTTGTAATTAGGTACTTGAACATTTGTTATTTCAGACAGGAATGTCCTGTAGAGCTAACCCATGTGAAATGAATTCTCCAATTAGTGAATTTACATATCATGCTTGTTTCTATGATAAGCAAAATGAATTTTCTTTTTCTTGGCAATTTTTGCTACTATTAATTTTGTTTCTAAGGAAACAGTAGAACATAACTCTCCTTTGCCATATTTAATTCTTAAACTCAGTGACTGCATCCTCAGTGAACACATATCACAAGGATTTTGCAGTTGGAACTCCCCAAATAGTATTACTTCAAGGGGATTACTTGAAATACAGTCATGAAGATGCTTTTTATTCTTGTAGCTTTTCCGCTCTTTCCCCTTCCTCCCTCCCCCCAAAAGAAGAAAGTCCCTTGGGTATATAAAAAACTTGGGTATGAAATGTTCCTCAAAATGAATCAAGTTAATCCTTTGCAAACTAAATATTATCAAGTCCCTTAGTAAGTTTTCTCTTTCTTATAGCAATGTTAAATCAATGTCAATGACCAAATTAGAGATGATTGTGCCTGGTGCACAAGGCACAGTATGATGAAGACTATTCAAATTTAGCAGTCTAGAGGCTGGTAAAGATGTTCATAGAACATGAAAGCTTTGTCTAAAACCCTGATTCAAGGTTGAAGAAAACCCCTTTGCCACCATTTTGAGTACCAAATGTAGGAAGTGAATGAAATATTTAGATAACATAAAGGTTCTCATGACCTCTGCTGAAGTAGTTTCCAACTCCATGGAGGCACTGAAGTTTTTGTATGCAAAGCGCCTTTCAGTCCAAGTTTCTGCCACTGTTCATGCACCGGATATTGTCTCGGAGGATGGGAAACTTGTAGTCAAATGCTAGTTCTTCTGCTTGGTTTGGACCAGACCGATGAACTCAGGTTTCCTACTTCCCAAGGGCTGTTGTGATCACTGATCCGTTGAGTTCAAAGGGATCATTCCTGGCCTCCTTTCTTCTTTTCCATATGACCTAGCTGAGATACTCTGTAGATTTAGTTCATACCTGTACTGCTATAAGCCCTGTAGCTTTTGTGATTTGCATTTGTGGATACTCCAGCTCCTCTTGCACAGTCTGAGGAGTCTGGGTACTGCTCACAGGGCTGTGGGTTCCTCTTGGTGAAGGGACAAATTCAACACTGATGACTGTCCCCCTGGGGGGAGATACCTTCGTTTTAATAGGAGGGCTTGGTTCACCCTTGGTGCAATAGAATATCGGATTTGAAAACCATATACTGTGGGTGATAAAAGTCTTGCTGATTTATATGTGGTTTAGTACTTTGTATTTGTTCAGATCAGAGTGACTGCCAAGGAAGAACACTGCTAATTCACGCTTTCCCCTCAAGCTCCGAAACACCTTTACAGAAATAGAGAAGTTGTGAAACTCAGTGCAGGCAGTACCACCTAAGCTCCCCTTTCCAAATCATTTTGCCAAAAGTGAAGGGATGAAGAATTGTCACGTGCGCAGCGTCCTTCATGGCAGTTTGCATGCCTGCCTTTAAGGGTGATAGTGACCCAAGCCAAATTAGGAAAGAAAATAGTATCTGGATAAGCTAGAATTTTAAGTGCTCACTGCTATGAAAACAAATCTCTCATCACCATCAGCACTGATGTTAGGTGACAAAGGGGTGTGTCTGACCTTCTGTTTTCTTAATTGTCAAATACTGTTAAATACAAATATATGTTTCTTTTTCCAAAGCTGCTTTACTCTTTTGTAAGAAGTTCTTGTTGCTCTTAATTTTCTGAAGAAGCAGAAGAGGTGGTTTTGTACAGCAGTTCACACTTTGCTGGGAAGCAGGGAAACAGAAGCTGTTCAAGTCCTGTATGTCTTATGCTCAAGTGGCTGAAGTGTTTCTATAGCCCCTTAAAAACATGAGTAAAAGAATTGCTTTTGATCAGAAAATACCAATTTGTTGAGATGGTATCATCAGGAATAAGTACCCAGGCCCCTAACAGGATTTCTTGGGGAGATGGATTCTGATTTCAGCCAAATGGATAGCCTGCTGGTTGTGTCTAACCATGGAAGGAACCTAGGGCTAGTTTGTTTGTTGTTTTACTGAACACGGGATTTGGAGTCAGGCTATTCCTGGTTGACTGTTTAACTGTTTGGCATTGAAGAGTTACACAGAGGCTTGGTAGCCCTTGGGCAGGGCACCTGCTGGGATAGGAGACCCTGGTGTTCTAAATTGCTCAGAATAAAGGTAATATGTAAATAGGATTTGAATGCTGTGGTCACCAGGCTACTGGCTGATCTCTGCATGCCTCTCTTTGTCTTGTGGTTGATGAAGGTTTTCCTCCCAAAGAGCAAAATTCAGAAAGTACTTGGAATACATGGCATAGGTTTCTTAACCTATCTTATTAATGTGTGAAAGGCTAAAGGCCTATGGATATTTCTTCATGACAATCTGACATCTCTTACATTTGGACCTTTCAATGACACACCAAAGGCAGTGTCACGGTGAGGGGAATATGGAAAAGATTTTTGCCTGGCCTATGTGTGCCCCTTTTCGTTAGGTCCAAGACCTGATTGTCAATTCAGAAGAATTTAAAGCCCTCCTGTTTTTTTAAGCTATATCTTAACAGCCCATTTTAAAGGCTGTGTTTTGGAGAAGCAACACTATATCCATAATGTAATGTTTTAGTAGGCATTTAAAATGTAAAGTGCGAACTCTGTGAAATATTCTTTTAGCTTACGGAATGAATAAAAAAGTAATATTTCAAATCCATTCTCTTTTGTTTTCCATGCTTTTCCTGTGAGCTTTCTAATGTGCCTGAATGTTAATCTAGAACAGACACTGATTTCTATGAAAATACATTTTATTAAAAATTATTTCATGTTTCTAAGAAGTGTCATTTTCTTTTAAAGTACAGCTTATCACAGCATGATTGCTTTTGAAACATTATAACACAACACAAATGTGGTGCCAGGTAACATGACTAATTCAACACAGTCTGATGTGTAATTAATGTAATACTTCACAATATGAATGCTTTTTAGAAGAAATAAAAATGCAAGTGCAATTTTGGAAGAAAATTAACAAATAAAATAACCTGGAAGGGTTTTCATTTAACCATTCCTCTGGAGCAAACAACGGGTGTTCAAGTCTTACATATCTCACGTACTTGCGAAAGAAAGGATTTGCTGGAATTTGTTATTTATAGCTGAGAAGCTCCAGTATGCTGAGATTTATTTGGAATGTCAGGTAAATAGAAAACTGTTTATGCTTTTACCCAGTCCCTGGGATTTGGCACATGATTTTGAAAACTATCTTGTAAAAAGTAAAAAAGAAATACTTGGAATCAGTTTTATACACGGGGGAAAAAAGGAGTCCGTGTTTAGAATACAGTGTCTTCTTAGCTATATATTGTTAATTAGGCTTAATCTTCTGGTAAAAACGATTATGTCAGTTCTCAACAATAGCAAATTTGGCATTTCACTTTAAAAATTCCTAAACCTAAAAAAATCCTCTGAATTTCAACTTCCCCAAAGATGAAGGTCAAAACAGCCCAGGAGAAAAGCTGTGAGTAGTAAATAGAGGCTGGGGAAAGGCATTATGTATGTACAGTTCCTGGAAATAACAACCCCCTGGTCAGATTGGATATTCTTTACTTCTACTTCATATTCATTATATATGATGGGAAACATGGATGAGACTTGGAAAGGCCTCCAGAAGGGAAAGTACCCACGGTCTTTCTCAAGCCCTGCAGACTTTGCCTAGAAAAAGCTGCCCAGCTCCTTGCAGCATTAGTGATCTAGTGAACTCTGTGTCTGTGGGTCTACTGTGGGAAGAAGAGAATCAGCACTGGGCACCGTAACAATACCATACAAACACTGTACAGTTCAGGCTTGAGAGCTGTTTTTATTCTAAACCTTGACATGCAAATGTTCTTCTCAGTCATTGCCTAGTACCATAAAGCAGCCACTTTCAGGGCAGACTTTTGTTCTTATGGTTTACTTCCATGTCTGAAGAGTGCACTTCAAATATCGGTAAACACAAATATCACGTGCAGATTTGACTAGCTGGTGTGTTACATTACAGATCAAACAGTGCGTTTGGAAGCAGGATACTTACCAAGTAAAGGTAACTTCCGTACATCTAGCAGCCTAAAAATGCACTTAAATAAGACTTACCTTCTAATAGTGCCAGGAGACTGCTTTTAAGTGCTCAAGGGAATTCAGAGAAAAGGTTGTCTTCTCTATTTTAAACTCAAGCTGTTTCAAAAAAAGGCATCCCAAGTGTGTGAGAACATTGGGTAATCCCTAGAACTGCAGAAGCAGTAGCGAATTTAAAAACAGAGTGCACCTACCATGTAGTCATGCTAATATAGCAAACAAGGCCTATGATGGGAGGAGTGTTCTGGCTAGGGCTGTCTCAAAGACTACGCCCAGCTAATTCATGTTTAGCAGTTAGTTACTCAGACGTATAGAAAATGCTGGGCTCTGGAACAAACGTAGGATTATACTGGCTCTGCAAGTTCATCAAGAGACATGTAAAGTGGTCAAGAAAAACACAAATATGTTTCTGCATTTGTAGTTGTGTGTGTGTCCCTAAATGTGTGCTGGGAAGCAGGGATTCTTCTCCCTTTCCCAAGGACTCCTGTCTTGTTTCCCTGTGGCAGTCAGGCAGCTACAATTATTGCAAACAAATTTCTCCTCTGCTACAGGCCTTGGGTCAACAAAGCCCAGAGTTCAGCTGAAATTAGTAAGGCTTAGAGATACAACTGTATGAAACATTCTCCCAACCACTTTGCTGACTATGGTGCGTTTTAATCCTTTGCAGTGCCTGTATGCCACAGTCCTGTTTCATACACTACACACCAGTATCTTCTTTTGTTTGTTTCTCTGAGCATGCCTGTGTCCCTGCAAGGTCCTGCTGTGCTGCCTCACTCGTATTGCCCTGCTGCATGGAGAATGGTGCTCGAAATACGGTAGGCTCTTGTTACAGGTGCCAAAGCAGGTTATTTTACTCTGCAGCTGGCTGAATACACAAGTGCTGTGGGAAGCCAGGAGCGCATGGCCATGTAATAGCACTTGGGTAGACAGCAACTGCATAAATAGTAACATAAATGAAGGATTCATAGTCTGAACCTCTGTAAAGGCTGTGTGGTTCTGCATCTCACCAAGGGTTCTCCTTGCCATCTAGCCCCAGGTGCTTTGCAGGTGAAGACATCCATATAGTTGTTGTCTGCTTTTTGTTCTGTGAATAAATTAACAATCGCAATTACTTATATGCTTATTCTGGCATCTTCAGTACATGAAGATGCAGGATGAGATTTTGTGTGCGTGTATGTGGGCAGAAATAAAATAGCTCTAAAGTGAGAGATGTTATTTTGGTGAAACATCTGTCTTTCTATAGCATCATTTATACTGAATAACAAACCTTAGAGAATCATTTAACTACCTTTAACTCTATATTTTCATAGTTAGCAAAGGATGCAACATCTGATTTTTGCTTTATACCATTTATCCCTCTTGTGTCTTGTGTAGAATTTAAATGCACCTCATTACTGTTCTCAGTTATTTTCTAGAATGTCTTAATTTAATTTCCATCCGTTCTCCCCTGTAGCCTCCAAGGAAAAGAAAATAGGTGGGACAGACAAATTGGAAAATAGGAAAATACTCTGTGTCAGCTTTTCTGATTGTGTCAGGTGCACTGCAGAAAAAAATAATCTACTTCATTATCTCCTCGTTCAAGTAGAATACTAATCAATATCAAGGACTGAAAGAACTGCATTTGAGAAATACAAGATGCTACTGACAGTTCACTCTTTAAAGTGATCATTCTTTTTTAATAGTAACTTGCCGTTAACTATTGTTTTAAGTGTTTTTAAAATGATTAAGTTTTTAAAAGCGCTGTGTTGTTACTTATGCCCTTGAAAAGGAGACATCACTGAACTGTCCTTTTATCTTCTACTCCACCTCAAAAAAAAAAAAAAAAAAAAAAAATTTTCAGGATCAGATAGAGCAAATGAAGTCTTTCTCATGTAAATTGTTCATTTAGGGAACAATCATAAGAGGTTCTGTTATTCTAACAACTCTTCTTATGCTGTTTTTTCCTTTCTGGACCATGTTTTTCATATGTTCGTATTCATTAGTACATGGTATGTAGAGAATGCAGTAGTATTAAAGCAAGTTACATAGAATGGATTAGACAACCTCAAAAATAAAAGGCAGTACAGATATCCTCAGGAATGTTTTCTGCTTACATTAGGTTTTTACCTTGAAGAACATTTACTCTCATGCTGGCCTAAAATTAATAGAAATCTCCACCTCTGGAAAAAGTAATGCATACTACCTCACTCCTTTTTGATATGCTTTAAGCTAAACATGAACTCAAGAGCTATACCTTTCCTATTTCTCTCTTCTGTTTTCTTCAGCAAGGTTATAATAGGAGTAGCCTTGGTTGGATCAGGAGATTTAGGCAGGTGACAATCCACCTTCTTAGAAGTGTTCTAATAGTAAATTTGGTCTCTTGTTTTCAGTACACAGGGATACAGATTTTTGACAACTCTCCCCTTTAAGGCATGTTGCTGAGAAGCAGTGGTTTCAGAGAGCTTAGTACCCAGCATCTGATACTGTGACAACTGAGGTCAGATAATTAGTGTGAAATACTCCTCTGGGCTTTTTTTCCCCCCCCCCGAAAATCTGTCATCTTTATCCAGTTTTGGGAAAGAAGACTTGAACCCAATTTTGAAAATGCCGATCACAGTGTTTCTGTAACCTGGTATCATGTGGTGGTTAAATGAAGCACCTGTAAGTTTTCCATGGGGCAACGGTATGTAATTGAATTTCCTAGGACAGTGTTTTTGTGTGATAGGCAGTGACTGTCTCTAAATGGTTTCTCTAGCCAGCAATCAAAGCAAAAGCCATGCAATTATAGACACTTCATAGTAGAAGTCATCCTGATGCTCAGAATTAAAGCATGTGTCTTTTTGTGTGGAGGTTCCTTCCCTGCTGGCACACCTGTGATGGCCCTCAGGAGATGGCTGTGGTATTTAGTCTTGCTGTTCCTTTATGGATCATTGCTCAGCGCTAGAAGATCTGTGTGCTCCAGGATACCTCAGAAAGGGAAAAAATTATTTGATCGGTGCTCTTGCTGGTTTGCATGTCTGTCTGTGACTGCGTTCCACTTGACAGAGTGGGCAGGCAGCTGTTGACACCCCACCCCAGGATCCCCTGTTGCCCCTGGGGGTGTGCAGCCTTAGCTCCAGAGCCCATGTGCCCTCATTAGTGCCACAGGGACTGAGCCGGGGCTACCGCTTCTGCTTTGTGGATGGAAGTTAAGGCAGAGCCCCATGTTTCATCAGTGAAGGTGCCAGCTGGCCCAGGAAAACATGAAGTAGTGTTTTTGGTCTTCAATATGCCTACTTATTTTTTGGAGGGAGGGAGAGGATTAGGAGAAAGAGAAGAAGTTGAAGCTGTACTCCTGTTTTATCTGTTCAATTACACTTCACACTGCTTCGTGTTCTTCACCAGTTATTAAAAAGCAGTCAGTGGAGTGTCAGGGTGGTCCATTTACCACTTATGTGACTAGAAAGGAACATATAATCCAAATTTAAATCCAGTGCTTATTGCTCTACATAGGATAATGATGATAATGATGTAAGTTACTTTATTACATAATGCCTCTGTTTATGGGCTGAGATCCCATTCTCTAAAAATTGCCTAAAATTTATATCTTCCTGCATTTCATCTAGTACCAGTTGCAGCCATGAAGGTAAAACTCTTCAGGTCTCTTGAACTCTTGAAGAGCTCTCTATATAAGATCAATCTTGGAAAAAACCAAACATTTCTTTCTTAGGAAATATTCCTCCCTGTATCTGCCCTAGAAGAAAAGATGTCTACCTCCTCTTTCTCAAGGTATGCTTTGTCACAGTATGAGGTGTTTACTTTCTCTACTTTAATACCAGCTTCACATGGCTTAATCCTTACTAATGACTGCAGCTTGGCTCTGTGCCATGAATCCACCTATGTCTGTAGACTTCAAAAAAACCAAACTGGGAATAATATTGGAAATCTTGCCAGAAAACCCCTCTTTTACTTCTTTGGCAGAGTGCCTGGAAAGGAAGAGAGAACACAGAATCAAAATAAATTACAGGATTCAGAAGCGCATTAAATTAGCCCTAAGAAATTACTTTCTCCTTGTATTAGTGACTAGTGATAATTTGAAACACTTCAGCCCTGGTCACTTTGTTATTTTAAAAGAAATGGAAATAGAAATGTAAGAATGGAATGCTTGAGTAATAGGACCAATGGTTACATTTTAAAGTGGTAACTTAAATTGAAATGTTTTGGTTAAGAGGACACACCCTAGCAGAGTTAATTTTAAAAGGAGTAAGAGAGATCATAGGATAATTTAGTCTTGAAGGAATTTCCGGGGGTCCTTTTGTCAACCCACTTCCTCAGAGCAGGGCCGGTGGAGATAAGGTTGCTCAAGACCATGCCAAGTGAAGTGTTGAGTATATCCAAGGCTGCAGATTCCATAACCCACAAGAGTTGCAGAGGGCGAGGTGCACATCTCTCAGAACAGATCAGAAACAGAAGTTTTGAACAACAGGTTGCTTGCACTTTTTATAGGTGCCTTCCTCACAGGTTTTTATGGCAGGAGTGCGTTTTGTTTCCCCCCTAGTTAATAAATAGTATAGGTCTGTCTCTAAGAAGACAGAGAGGTTCAAGTTGCAGATATTCATTGTTTAAAATCAATATTGTCTGGCCATGGTTCAAGTGGTCCTACCAAGCTGTTTGTTTTCTCTGAGGATTAGGAATCCCCCCAAAGACATTATGTAGATTCAATATAAAGCAAACACTAATAGTCAGTGTATGTGAACTGACTCAGCCATGCAAATCTGATCAGGTTATTTGGCTGCTGTGCGCATCAACTTAAAAAATAATTACATCTAGGAGTTTGAACTTGCCCAGTACAAGCATGCAGAGCTGTTACAGAGCTCTTCTGGCTGCCAATATCTTTCCACTAAGTTAGACTACAACTTCACTTTTTATTTTTTGTTTTATAATTTTTTTCCCAAAAAAGTTCACCATCTCAATAAAGTAGGAAAAATAATTCAGAAAGGACAATAATTACTGTAGTTTTCTCCATGGCTCAGTGGGGAAAAGGACTATATTAACGATAAAAAATAATTTATGGAGAACGTAGCACAAAGATCTCCTCATTTCCTGTAGGTGAAGGTAATCCTTTATGTATTGTGCACATGTATAATCCCAAAGGTAAGGATTTGCTGCAGAAAGTGAAATATTCACAGAAAGTGAAGTCTTCACCTCAAAGCAATAATGAAAGGATCATCACTCCTCCCAGTTTTTATACAGTCATTAATCTTGGATTCATTTATAACTACCAGAATCAACTTCTTTCTGTTTGTGCTTTGCTTGTCAGTAAATGCTTAAATGAAGAGCATTTCTAAGGACGTACCATAAAAGCTTTATAAATGTAATATTAAAGCTTTTATCCCGTTGGAACTAAGTCTAAGGGGAACAGATCTGAAAAGGATGTTCTTTGGTTCTTGTCTGCTGTCCTGAGTATCTGAATTATTTTTTATTTATTTATGCATTTATTTATTGATTTATTTATTGTGTCCTATACATATTTCACTGGCTGTGATTATCAGAGGTGTCCTTCAGGATTTGTTTTCCAATACCTATCTCTTTGTACTCCTTGATGGCTTTATTGTAAGGGAAGGAAAACACAGTCTGCTTTTCCAGGAGTTGTCTGGATCGGCGTCTTGCTGTCTTAGAAGCTGGAGATGTACCATGTAATGAATGCAGTGACACAGTGGAAGAGACAGATGAGTGGAGGTTATAATTTTTTGGGGCAGAAAGGAACAGTGTAGACAAGTCTGTTAGTACTAGGGGAGAGAAATGAGTCTTCAGAGAGTAATTCAAAGGAAGTCTTTGGAAACGAAAGGTGGCACATTCTCCTATGGTTCATAGGAAGCAAACAAAGCATGGTTAGTACCCTGTCATATCAGAGAGGACAAGTCAATGACGAGACCTTGCTTCAGGAAGGTTGCAAGATATCACTGTGGTGCAATTATGAATTATATTTATTATAATTATTATAGGACAGTTGTTCTACCCTATAGGTTTTTTCTACATTCCATGCTATAATTTATTTTGCTTTGCTTTTTTGGGTTTGTTTTGCATAGAACGTTGCTGGCAATTTCTGCAGCTTGCTAGCCTTTGTAACTAATAAGCATATGCCAATGTAACCTACAAATAAGTAACTTGAGGGAAGAAAGGATTTTGTTTGTTCATATGAAAAATAAATGAGAGATTATTCGCAAAGAGAGATCCAACGTAAGTTTAATTGCATATATTTACATTTAAAATGCAAGAGATTAATAACTAAATTTAAGAAGTTAATGTGCAGTGGTAAGCTGTATTGCAATGAGAATAATGTGTTGGAGAGGTTTCTGGAAAAGAAAGTCTACGAGTATGTTTTCTAGTATTTCTCTGGAGTGACCACAGTGCTTCCTGAGTTTTTACGGTCTTTTATTATAGTTTGTCTCAGAACAAACTTCTGAGGCAGAAAAACGCTATCCTTAGCAGAAAAGTGCTATCCCTGTTTTAAAGCTGGGGAACTGAAATGCAAGATAGACTGTGGCTTTCCTAAGGTGCAGGATGATGTGTGAAACAGAGCAGAAAGTGGCAACTCAGTTTCCCATGTCCTGGACTGGAATGCTAACTCCCAAGTATGTCTGCATTTGAAATTGCAGTAGAATCTGGTTGGCTGGGTTTAAACAAGCTGGCTTAGACACTGGTAACAATTTCTACATCAGAATGAATTTCAGTGCAGTCCAGATTACTCTGCCTCTCATCTCTGTAGGTTATATCCAAGGCTACTGAGCTTGGTGAAAACTTGGTTTCATATTCCTAGTCTAGCTAATGTAAAGGCAGTTTTAGGGTCTACCCACTACACTAAAGTGTGTTGTATAAACATACCCGATTGTATAAATGTACTGCATTCTGTGAAGTGAGAAAGCATGCTTTTGAAGTTTAAGTGTTAACTCATAAAGTCCAGGGACTTGATAGTTCAGCCAGAATCTCCCAGTTCTGCCACAGATACATGGATGTATAATGCTGGTCAGGACACTTACTCACTGTGCCCTGCAGTTCTCCTTCTGTAAACTGGAGGCAATATTTCCTTGCTTCTGGACAGTGCCACAAGAATAAGTTCATGTCTGTTAAATGCCAGGAGCCGAGTGAAGACAGTCACAAAAGTACCCATCTAAGTACCTTAGGCCATTCAGGCTCTGCAGCTTTGTAACAGCTCAGACTGCTTCATTGCTGTTAAATAGAAAATGAATATTGCACAATGTCCACATCCCGTCAATGTCTAGAAATTCAATCATGGGAGAGAGTAGGGAAGGATAAAAGTTTGATATTTCTCTGGTTTATTGTTTTGAAACAGAAAAATAAACCCATTATTATTCCTTTAGAAGTAATGTCAAATACTGACTTCTAGAGTAAAGTTGCAGCCTACTCTATGCCTGTCACTGATGTGATTTTGCAGGGGTCAAGAATAACGTTGTCAAATAAATATATAGATGAGTTTTCTACCTTTCATTAAATCTTTATCATTATAGTCTGTTGCCTAGAAGTCTTTGTTTCCTCTGCTGCCATAAAAGGAGTCACAAAAGTGTTGAGTGAGTGCAATGCCGTCTTAATGTAATCACCTGGATGTGGGATGGCCAGAAGGCTGTATGCACGCATGGGCACACACACACAGACAGATGCACCAGTGTTCAAGGAACAGAGTTTTAATCGAGGAGTACTCTGCAGCCAGGTGTTAAGGTTATGTGACATTTAGTGCCTCTCTGACTTGGAAGAACTTAAAATTGAAACAATTTTGGAACCCTCTTCTCCCTACTTCAGTTAGCTATAGGCTCCAGAAAACAGGATTTGCAGACCACCTTGTTTTAGAACAGGGTAAACAATCATTTTAAAGGACTAAAGGATGGGCAGATTTTCTTCCCCTTAAGTGTTGTTACAGACAATCTTTCTGGAGTCCAAAAGCCCTGCAGAAGTGATGGAAAAAATGATCTGTGACTGCATGGCTGAAGTGATTGATGAGAATATAGGATCTTTCATGTTTCGGTCATTTTTTAATCCAGAGCAGGCAAAAGGGTTACAGTCTGACAGCTGCTGAGAAGTCTGTGCAAAATAAAGCAGTGCACATCTTACAAAATTTGAAACATTTGTGAAAAGTTTAGATTATGTTTTACAGCTACTTAATAATACTAATATTTACTGTAACACCAACGAGTGAGGGGAATTCTTAAGGCCAGACTAAGAATTGAAAAATATTAGTCTGAAATTGGAAAGGAACCACTAGTATACCTTATGAAAATGCACATATACACAATTTGTACAACAAAGACTTAATAAAATAAAGAACTTGGAGAAGCACTGAAAATAAGACAGACCTTCTGATGTTGTATGAAGAAGTATTTTCTCACTCTCCCGAGAGACTGAGTTAGTTCATTCAGGAAGCTTTTTCATGCTTCAGCAACAGATCTGTGACACTCTTTTTGTTATCAGCTTTGTGTTTTCCTAAGCTCCACTGAGAAGGAGAATGCTACATCTGAAAGCTCATCATCTTTCATTACAATTTTATGCATTATCCTATGTAAGACATTCATTAACGCATAAGGCAAGATTCAAATTAATCTACTAAACTAGCCCATCACAGAGCACAAAAATAACAGATCTCTGTCTTATAAGCCTAATGTTTGTAAAGTCTGCCAGCACAGGCCCTCAGATCAGACTTCTGTGCTGAGAGTTGTTGTGAATTTCCGAGCAGTTGTATAATTAAGCAGAGTCAGCAGTAAAGTTTTGATCATGGCTTGTTTGCTCTATTATTTTTGCTCAGTTACTAAGGTCAGAGTTAAAAAACCTTGAGAGTAGATGTGCCATGTTTTGCCATAGAGGTATTTGAAATTGCTCACTGTTTGCCTTTTCTGCATGTTTCCTTCCTGACCAAGGACAGTATGGAGGTGTAGTTTAGGATGCTTCCTCAGAAATTCACCCTGCAGTGATTCAGATTTTCCCCCCCCCCTTGCCTGGAATTGGGGAACTTTAAATTTTGGTCTCTTACTGACTGATGAAAGCATGTTTTGCATTTCTACATCTCTTGCATTGATGTCAATGTTTGAAAGCAAGGAAAAACTCTATTAGCTTAATAGGTTTGACAATGAAAAATGCCCCAAAACATATCTGAACTGGAGTTGAAAACCTTCTAATTACCCTGGCAAGAGCAGAAATTATGCTTCATGAATCATTCAGAACAAGCACACTTATAATCTGCTTCTTGATTATACTTTTCAGTTGATATGCTAGAAACACCCTCCTTCCTCAGTTCATGTTGTTGGTGATGAGTTTCTGTCTGCCAGAACCAGCTCTGACCTGCTCCTTCCTTCGTGGCTCTGAAGGGTTCATCTTGGCTTCATTCTTTAATCATGGCAAATCTGCAGCTTTTTAATGGAAAAGAAACATGTCATCTTAGATGTTAAAGTATTGCATGATTATATCACTATTGATTTTCAGTGAGGAAACCCTTTAATTTAGCATATTTATATTTATATGAAGTAAATTTGAACTTTTGCTGTACTTAATTTGGTGGTAGCCTAATTACACAGTTCAATAAAATCTAATAATCCAGGCTGAAGTACAGGATAGTAGAAGATTTTTTTCTTTGTGATTTAGCTGGCAGCAAACACTAATCTTTGTGGTTGTTACCAGAGAAAGACATCTGAATCTACAGCAGTATTTGTCTTTTCCTGGCGCTCGATTCCTGCTTTCTCTGTGTGTCGGGGTTTTGTTTATCGTTTCCGGTTGTTCTGGGCTCCTAACGTTCATCTTCATTTCTGTGGTTTCCCCCTTCCCTCCGTGACTCACAGCAATAACTTATTTTCCTCTTAGGCTGGTAAGCAACATACTGATACGTATTCTGAATCTGATGTAGGATATTTCTGTTTGCTCAGAAGCAGTGACTCAGCTTTCTTTAGCCAGCAAGTGGCCAACTGCTGAGTCACTTTGGCAAATGTCTGTTTGACGGTGAATGTTGATGAATCTGACAGTATTTAAGAAACTCCTGAATGAAATTACAGCTCTTTTGGAATGCTTTAAAGGCTGATACAGGCAGAACTGGAGGGAGAAAAAGTATGTTTAAAGAGTGACCTTGACCATTTTAAAGAGTACATGCTGTGTTATAAGAGAAATTTAGTTGCTATTCCATTGTGAGAAGATACCTAATAAACTGAATTTATTCTTGGCATAGCTGCTGAATAGGTAAATCAGTAATAAATCTATCTTGCTTTGTTTTATTACTGTACTTCATATATTCATATAAAAAGTTACGGAGAAATTCCTCACTTGTTTGTCATGTGTGCCTATTTTCTTGATGTGTGGTATAGCGTGCCTATTTTAGGCTGCATAAAACCTTCCTTTACTAATAAACCTGGACTGCTAATTACTGCAATACGATCTCCCCTCGTTCCTCCTCCTTTCTTTGTCTAGCGATGAAAAAGTGAATCCAAGTCATCAGTCATCACTAGCATAAACCTGTTATGGTAGCATTTTGTATTTCTATTCTGCTGTTTCTGCTGATACGCTGTAGATGAAGGCCTTAATAACAACAGAAATTAAAATAAGGGGAATCACAGTGACTTCTAGAGACAGATGGTGTTAATTGATTTCATTTTTCCCCTTCACTTGCTTTCTTAAACAGGAAGACAATAATCCTTCGTTGCCAGAACAGAATTTTGCTTGTCACATATTTAGAGAGGTTAGTCTTAAGCCATGTACATTTTAAAATTGGGAATATGATAGTGCTGTGAGTGTACAACCTTAATACATGAAGATTGGCAGGACTAATCAGGTAAGTAAGAAACTGCTTTTCATGCATTTACAATTTACACTTGCTTTTCTATATTTTATTTATTTAATTATTTACTGCAGGGCTCTGTGCTATTATCAACTTAAAGTGATTTAGTTATAGCTAGATTTTGTGGTAAGGGTAACCTGCTAGAGATGACAAATTTAAATAGATGAAGGACTATTTTTTCATTAAAAATTTACTTTTTTTATTGAACAAGAATTGGATGTTATGCTTGGATTCAGGATACAAGAACTGGCAGAGTCAATGTAACCAAACTTAAGCCAAAGCAGTGCCACAATCCTGACTTTTTCCTAATTCTTTTTTTCTTCTCTGTTAAACAAAGTAAACATTTCCTAAACAGAAAATGTAAATTTATACCTGGATATGTTTCTAAATCTGTGGCTACATTATCTGATCTGCTATGTCAGGTGTTTGGTCTCTCTTCCCTTGCAAATGGGTATTGGAAAGGAAGTGTCATCCAATGTATATAACATTGGATATGCAGCTAACAGTCTTCACTGACATCTGTTCCTCTTGGAAAAGCTTTTTGTTTAAAGGGAGGGTCATCTGACCTCATCCTTTAGCGAATGTGTTGAAAAGCACCTTAGCAAAGCTTTGGTATATCACACCATTTCTGAGGCCTTGTACCCTTTCTGAATTACTGTTCATTCCTGAAAGATTTGCAGAACACTTCACAGAGTTTTGCCATTCACACTTCACACACGTTTACCTTTCTGGCTAACTCAGTAACTGCTTTCTGCATTTTCATACCTCTACAATGACAACCCCCACTGGACAAAACTGAAAAGAGATAAAAAAAGTTAAAAAAACCAACAAAAAAACCCCCAACAAGGTGAAAGCGATGAAGCACATCTGTTTGAGTGAGGAAGTGAAGCAAGGATCACCTAATAAACTACAAAATAGCTCCAGAGCAGTGGAAGTGTCAAGGACCGTCTTATGATGTCCTTTTCTAAAGCGTATACCTATGGAATACCAACAACAGAAAATTATCATAAGGTATAAGAATTACTCTGTTGCAGTGAGATACTATGAGGTACATATAGTAGTGGCCTGGGGAATCGCAGAAATGTCCTATATTTAGATTTAGATATTCAGAACTATCTATAGCTTTTATGGCTACACGTTTTATTTATTCTTAATCTCATCAAAGTGAATGGATGTGTGAAATGAAAACAGTGCTGCTTGACTGAGAGCTAGTGAATACATATATTTTGGGGATGTTAAAAAGCAGCAATCAATTTTGTTTAAAATAGTTCCATGGATAGTCTATCGTTTACTTCCTGGTTTCCTTCCACCTGTCTCAAACAGTTGTTTCATCTTGTATTTTACTGGCTGTTACAACTTATGAATTATCTTTGCCAGAAATTGTCATTTATTTTATGTCTATACAGGGCCTAGCACAAAGAGGACCCAACCTTGTCAAATCTCTGGCTGCAAACAGTAATATTAATAATTAAAAATGGCATGGGAAAATTGGATTGAGACTGGAGTTTGTATGAAATGTAATATTGAATGTAATAAAAGAGAGTCTTTAACATATAAATGGGTTTGAGAAGACACAGAGTAATCAAATTCAATGGCATTTTTTTTAGTACTTTCCATGTCATGTCTCCCAAGGTGCTTTACAGCACAATAATCATGATTAACTCTGGGTTTAACCAGTGAACTAGTGCAGTAGTCCACAAAGTGGGACACTGGGTTAGAAGAAGTTGGTGTTGCTGAGGACCCTAGTGACCATGTCATAATTCGTGAAGAGATGTCAGTGAAACCCATAAAGTCCGGGTGTGGCAGAGTACATGGGTGATCAGTTCCGTGTTTCAGAGAAACCGTTGGAACGTAAGTCCACAAATGTTTCTTTGGTAACATAATAATCTACGGATGGGAGGTTTGGGAGGCATGCTTTGCTTTAGGATGATACTGACAGATCGTGAGAGGAGTTTATACCACATTTTCAGATTTGCTTCACTTTTGCTTTCATAATTTTTCTAAGCGCAAATCTCTCTCAAACGTGAACTCTGTGAATTGCAAGTACTGGTTTCTTGGCAACCACATCAGGACTTCGCTGTGTGCAGCTAGAAAGCAGGGTGCATTTTCAAATAGACTGCGAATTTAGAGGTTTTGATGGCATTGGTGGTAATGAAGGTTTGTGGCTTGTATTTGTTTGAATCTTGCTTTCTTAGTTCTCAGACCCCTAAGTGCAATACACCACCAATGTGGTGAGTACCAGAGTAATCTTGAATTACCTAGGTAGTGAAAACCTGGGCAGTTTTTCCTGGTTATTACAAGACAATTTTTGAAGCACAAACCTTCCTTTTAAGGATGTTTCATCACCAGGTGTATTAAATAAACTCCTTGTATAGTGTGTTTCAGATGGACGGTGATGAGGACTCTCCATGTTACTGAGAGATTATGATGGCAAGAGCTGAGGAGACAGTGTTCCTGCATACATACCTTAGGAGAGGTGGAAGAGGTTGCTCAGGCATGGAAAGGAAGAGCCTGGGAGGGGGGTAAAGAGTATTTCATGCATATGGCTTTACCCAACAAATTTCAAGTATAGTTTTCCTCTTTTTACCTCCCTCCCTCCTTCATCTCACTGCCTGAAATCTAGGGGAAGTGTTCACTATCTTGGATCTCTGTAGAGCACAGAGAAACTGATGGATGTCAGACAGCGTAGGCAATAATCCAGTTGCTAGGGTCCGGATGCTTGATATGCAAGCAGTACAATTTCAAGTCTTATATATATTTTTTTCTCTGCCATTCTATATGGTTTAAATAAATTTGTATTAAAAAGTAGTACTGTGGATAAATAATTCCTTTTAAGTCTTATATTATGGTGAACAATTAGAATGATTTATGTTAAAATTTTATTGCCTTCTGAGCGAATAAAATCTATTGTTATGAGAATTGGTTCTGGTTTTGTAAGATATTGATTCTACTGCGGTTCAGGTGAAGAAAAGAGAAAGGTCAGTGAAAGGAGAAAAATGCGATGTTTTCACTCTCTTTTTGTGGATGTTGGCGCAGGCTCTAGAACACATGTTCTAAATGTGTGTTGGATCAAGGTTTTATACTGTGGGCTCTTAAGATTACAGAGAGTTTTTAAATTATACCATGAGGGATTTATACTCCACTTTGGATAGTTGTTGTCTAGTACTAATAAAACTGCATAATTGTCATAACTGCATTAAAGTTTATAATAAAGCTTCTCTCATTTTGTGGCACTGCAATCTAAATGCCCCAGCACATCAAACAAATGTAAATGAATTGATCTTCCCATAGTTTCAGAGAACAGATAATTTTCCTATAGATAAGGAGCTCACAACAGAAATTTCTGGAGGAGTTGCCAGGCTTATTGTAGAGTCACAGCTAGGAACCAAATTTTATTCTGTGTTGCCCTGACCAACATTTCCTCACTCCATGCACCTGCGCTCTCTTTTAGCCCTTTCTTTGGAGTCAGGCCACTTCAAAACATGTCTGTTGTTTTGTTGGTGGTAGTTGGTCCTTTTGTCTTTGTCTTTTTTCTAAAAATCTTAACACATTTTTTTCTTCTGTGAAATGGAAAGAGCAGTGCTTATATAACTTTCAGGGGTTTAGAAGTGTTGGCTGGTTCAAAGGGGCAGAACTTGTTGAGCTAGGGAACTGGGACTTATATATCCACATGGAAGAAATCAGCATCCCCTTCATACCTGGAACTTCTAATGTCTCCCTGGACTACTGATGGATGCAGCCAATTCATCATGTCTTTCTCAAGATCACTCTGCATAAAGTCAACATCTACCCATATATTTATTATTTATTAAATGAAATATTTATTATTTTACTGGCTATTATTTTCAGACTCTTTTGATACAATTATTGAATTATATATGCTTACAGATATGTATGTTAGTTTGTGCAAAGATGAAGACAGTACACTATAGGATTCAGTTTTTAGAGTTAAGTAAAATCTAGCTACATATGAAGAACAAGATATCCAGATGAAATATCTATTATGCTAAAGCAAATGGTGTTATTTTTTACTACTTCCCCGTGGAAAAGGGCCATGGTTTTGAGATGAAATCCAGTATCTCAAATGAATTTTTTATATTACTCGCATGTAGCAGGATTCATTTTCTCCATCATCTAATGGATCATGTTTATTGAATCTGACAAAGTCAAGAAACTGAGCTTTCAGATGTGGGGGGCAAACAACTGTCTGCATTTGCTTGGAATCATCGATTTATCAAGACTTTAATCTTGTGCAGGCAATTATAGCTGAGTTTCCATCCCTTCATGATAAGTTCCATTATCTTTCTTAAATCTTTAAAAACTAGTGTTGAGGAAAAAATGATGTTTAGGAAAACCACCAGAAATATTTTATAGAAATTTTATAGGGATGCTATAAAGTAAATGAGTGGTTACTGCCTTTCTGTACATTATTTTGATTCAGTGGAGAAGGAAAATATGACTCCTTGAAGGGAAGAATAGTCTGGATCCTGCTTTCAGCAAGGGCAGTAGCGAAACTTTTGCAGTTCTGCCTCTCTTAAAGGTATGGATACTCAGCTGTTTGGGCTAAAGAAAGGTATTTTCTTCTGTTGAGAAGAAATTTTGCATCTGCAGCAGTTTTTCTGGGTGAACTGTCTGTCTGGTAGTGACAAGACTGACTGCTCCCATCACTGTGGGACAGAAACCTGCCTCTTTTCTCCTGACACTCTCCTTTCTCAACACTGGGGAATATCGCAGCTCCCTGGCAGCAACACTGACCTCGCTGAATTGAAATCAGTAGGGAGAGTTACCACTGACTTCAACAGTAGCAGGGTCAAGCTCAGAGCTACACGATCCTTCCCAGAGATACCTTGAATCCACCACTGTTTTGTTACGCGGTTTCTGTCAGCTTTACGCACGCCATAGATACGCAGGGCAGTTACGGAGTGCATTTAGGGGCCAGCAGACAACTCCAGGTGGAGAACAGAGTGGTGGACAGGTGTGAGCTTGATAAGCAGCAAGGAGAGGCACAGTGAGGGAGCCTTTGAAAGGGAATTTGCAACACCTGAGTGGGGGGCCTTACTGGGAGCAAGGGGTGTGCTCTAGAGAGCTGGTAGTCTGCCGAAGGTCTGCCTTTGAACAACAGCTTTCAGATAGGATGTCTACATTTTAGAAGTCAGTGATTTAGTTCATCTATACAGGTAAGAAATAAGGCTTAATTATTTGCTTTATTTTGGGTCACTTTTGCTTATTGTCACCATGTGTGTTTGCATATGTTTGGAAACCTGGTTTATATTTGTGAGCTAGGCAAGGCATAAATCTTTTGCAGGATGACCCTAGAGTAAGAAGATCAATACATAGAAAGTGTTTGGGATGCAAAAAGTCAAGCATAGGTTAAAAGTTTGACAAAAATGCTATCTGTGTTTCAGACCTAGCAACCCTTTTGGGTAGGGAGCTATTGGCTTGCTACTTATCTGGTATTTAGGTATGCCGGGTGTCCATGAGCCATGGACAGATAACTGTTGTGCCTGCAAAAGGCAGCTCTATTGCATGTTCAGTGTTTCTATATAAAGGTACATTTCACTAGATCTGCATATTGATTGATACAGTGCAGCTTGGCTTTTGCATTGGCTCTTCATTGTTAGTAAGCTAGAATGAGATGAAGATTTTTGTGTTAGGTTACAGAAGTCAAATGGATGGTGCAGACAGTGAAGAAAGTATGCCAGGAATTACTTTGGATTTGCGTGTCTATTTGTATGCCAGGTGGCAGATACTGTACCCTGTACTCTATGGACTGGTTTTCTCCTGCTTGTTTTATGAAACCCTCTTCACCTGTGAAAACTTGGTGTAGAAGGCAAGAAGCTAAGTCTTACTCCTTAATGGTGCTATGTATGTAAGAAATGATACAAGTTGCAGGACAATATGTTAGTAAGTGTGGTTCTCTTTTTGTAATAATACTCCCCTCTCAAAAACTAGAGAAGGTGTAGTTAGGAGGGTGACTGGAAAAATTAGACTATGCAATTGCTAAGCTCTAGTATTAGGGAACTAAGACCAACTGTCTCCAAGCACCAGCTGAATCCTATTGTGGTTATAATTAGGTACACCTCACTTGCATTTTAATAGACACTTCATTTTTATTTTTCTTCTCATAGATACCTTATATATATTACAGGAGTTTGAAATGAGGTGTACACTCTGGGGCCTTAATTGCTAATTGTCAGTAAACAGAAGGTTTTTGCATTAACTTTTATTGCAAAGGCTGTTGAGTAACTCTTCTGTGATATAGTTTGCTCTTGTTTGTGGGGGACTATTTCACCTTTTGGGAATGCTAATGGCACATTTTGAATTACGAGGATTTATTTCAAGGGCTGCAAAAACTGCAACATCTATCAGCTGGAAGAGAGCTCAGTGTTCTTAAACTACCGGTGTGTAAATGAACTCTTAGATTGTATTCTTTGGGTTCTGTGAAGTGCTGCAGCATGCACGTTTCCAGCTGCGAAGGATTACTGTTGATCCCACTAGCTCATCTACAGAGAGGTTTTTATTTTGGCTCACACTTTGAATGACTGATTCGTGTCTCAATGGTGTACGTACATAAACGTAATCCATTGATTACTTTATTTCCTGCTGTTCACAGACACTGCTTATACATTGCTTTATCAGCTGTAAACTTTCATCATTGTCATTGCTGAAAGCTCTTACCTGGAGTGCTGCCAATAATGAGGAAGCTTATACCGTTGTTAACTGTCTCTGGTGTGGTTAGAATGGGTTGCTTTGCCTCTCACAAATCCATCATTCCTGAAGGAGGGGAGGAGCAATGTGTGCAATTGTCGGGGATGGCTACTCTAGTTACCTGCTACGAAGTATTGGTTTTTCTGGTAGGCGAGTATACTGCCATAGAAATTCAACGGCAAGTAAGTCTGAGAGGGGAGAAAGGGGAAAAAATGAAACAGTGAATGGTCTGCAGGCTGCCCTTGGGAACTCTGGCCAAGCCTTCAGCTCCCAGTAAACCGGACCCACTCCCGCTTCAGACCCAGAGCAGAAATTGAGGTAGCTCCTTTAGCCCAAAATAAGGAGAAACAAACACAATTAGTTGAAAACCAGTCTGAGCCAGGGGTTTCTTCTTGCTGCCTCAAGTAAGAATGTGGAGAGGATTCATTTATTCAAATGTTAATAAGATATGTCGGAGATTTCCGCTTTCTCTCATCACTTTTGAATTCTATGACTTGCATCTTCACTGGCAGATTTATGTAAGATTTCAAGGTTAAGCATCAGGTGCCGCTGAGGCATATCACGGTCCAACTAGGGCAGTGTATTAACAGTGGATTATTGGATATACTACAGCACAAGAAGTTAGAGCTACCAGAAGCTGGGTCCTGCCCAGAAGTTGGGCCATGCTTGGATGCTTATATAAACAAGTATTTTGTTTTTCCTACATGCTATATCAAATAATTTAAAAATTATTTTTTAATATTAAAATTCAAAGTTAAATGATTTTTTTGATGTGAATTTATCAGGCTTTCTTCTGACACTTAACGAGTCAGTCAAAAGTTGAATTTAGTGATGAGCTGTATTCTGAACTGACAGATACCTAAAAATATGATAGATTTCAGCCATGGTTCTGTGATTTCTCAAGGTTTTCTTGTAACTGCATTATGCATGAAGGAAAAATAATAGAGCTCCCTTTGCTTTCTTAAAGTAACAAACCCAATAGTCAACTCACAATATTACAAAGAATGTAGAAATGCATTCTGAAATCTAAATGTTTTAACTGAAAAAATAATCATTGTATATAGAATCTCTTGCTGACTTTTTTGAAGGTGTATATAACAGTCCTAGTACATAGTCCTAGTCTCAGTAATTTTAGTCTTAGTATGCTTACACCTTGCAGCTTGTTTTAGCCTTTTGGCAAAAAAATTTAAAAAATAAAAAAATTGTTGTTGGGTTTTTTTTTTAATCCAGTTCAGATTGGTTAGTGACTTTTTGTAGAGAACTTGGAAGCAGAGACCTACATGTGGAAGCTGATGTTTACAAGGCAAAGATTGATAGCAATTTACCTCATAAGAAGTTTAAGCTCTTCACATAATAGCTTTTTGCAAGTTAATCTTGGAGTGATTTTATGCTTTAGAAGGGGAGAAATGGGTCATGCAGTGAAGAGCCAGGTGTAGTGTGTGTAGGGGCTGTACGAGCAGCACCTGTGTTTGGACCAGCTGGGGCTGAGCCTCTCCTTTGTACTTTGCAGCACAGGTGAGAGCGGTGAGAATATTTTGTTTCATGTACAAATGAAGACAGAGATACCATATGTGTTTTCTTGGGTGACCTTCACAAAAAGATTGAAATCACAGCTGGGACTTAAGTGTGTGCGTGTGTACACGTGTGCTTGAATCACTACGTTAATTTTGAAACCGATCCCTGCCCTGGTTCCCACCTTCTGGTTTGTGCCATGAAGCAATTTCAGACTGCACATAGGTAGGCCTTTTCAGACTGGTTTAAACTGGAAGGCATTCTCCAAGAGTGCACCTGAAGCTGATAAGGGGCAGTTAGCCCATGGCACTGGATCAGTGCTAGTTCCAAGTAAAACTCTGTAGCTCTATCCTGTGAGCACTTGGTGACCAGCACCAGCTGGTTCACTGCTTACGGTGTGAGATCTCCTCACATTGTGTTAAATTACTTGCTAATATAGATAAAGCATGGGAATTAATTTATTTTTAATTTTTTATGAAGTTGAAAAGGAGAGGGTCATTTGGGACTGAAGTTGAGGGATGGAGGACAAGTGTGAAGTATCTATTAAGGTGAACTGAAAGCATCAGACTAGAAGTGCTTCTCATTTGAATAAAACTATTTATACTTGTATTTTTATTATTTTAATGAGGATAAATGAAGATCTCACCTTTCTCACTGTTCACAAAGGACAAGGGATGATTACGACAGCACTGCTCCATCAGACGGTAGCCAGTGAAACATGTAGGGTGCTTTCTAGCCATATGGGAGAAACATCTTTTAATCTCTCCTTAGATGAGACTTAGACATCTCTCAACTCTTCCAGGAGCAAGGTAAATGCCAGCTTTGTAAGTGATTACAGGAGGATTTATTTTGCTTTCAGCATTTCCCGTGGAGGGGTTCCACCTTGCATACAGTGTGTTTGCTAGACTAAGGAAGTGAGGGAGCATGACTTGGGATCCTGATCATCAGCCCCCAGGTCCCAGTTCCTGCTCCATTCTTACAATGCAAAATGGGGCAGCTTTAACAATTTGCTTTGCATGTGTCATGTTCTTAGTGATGATGATTAATCTAATTGAGCTCCAGTTTCAGGACTGTGTTTATAAGAATATTTAAAGAAAACAACAGTTTGAATTCCAGAAGATTAAGCAAATGCAGGTCGGGGGGAGGGCGAGGCAAGGCCCAAACTCAGTAATTAAGGTTGTGTGAATGTATCACTTTCATCTTCCCTTCTACTGTTCCAGTTTTACTC
The DNA here is from genome assembly GCA_035590275.1 of Ibycter americanus. Classification (NCBI taxonomy): domain Eukaryota; kingdom Metazoa; phylum Chordata; class Aves; order Falconiformes; family Falconidae; genus Ibycter; species Ibycter americanus. The sequence continues at coordinate 40,022,072 of JAVJGI010000065.1, read as the reverse complement.
TTCATCACATTTTATAGATTCTTTTTAATCTGCCTCCTGGGTGAAACGTTTTTTTTTTTCTTGAGAGCTTGTTGTGCCGTTATGACTGTGGGGGACTATGCGTCCTCACTAGAAGTTACAATAATGTATTTTCATGAATGATGCATTTTTTGATGCAGAACTTTTTTTTTTCTTCTAGTAACATGGGATGTTACCAATTATTAAAGTAGTAAAATATAGAGTAGTCATTCCTGGACAAAGTAATTCAATTGCAATTCCTTTCTTTAAAAGGGTTCCTTTTGTTTGTTTGTTTGTTTTTTTCTGATTAACATTTTTTCTTGCATGAGACGACTGGGTAACTGAAAGGGTTTTCAGGCTTATGCTTTTTTCAGAGGTGAAATAATTCTGAATAGCCAAAAGGGGGAATGGTATACTTCATTTTCTTTTATATGTGCATAGAATCAGATACATTTATGTTTAAATATATACACAGACACTTATTTATATAAATGTGGAGTGTAAAACAATTTTGATGAGAACTTGTAGCCGATATAACGTAGTATATGTTTCTGCTTTATAATGACACTGTGCTCTATGCTAATTACTAGCTAAGAGGAACCTTTCATATTACATTTACCATTTTATCTTGTTTTCCTAAGGAAATTAATTTCTGCTTGCATGTGTATTCCTCTTCCCTTGTAGTTTCTGTTCTTGTTTAATTGCAGCTGAACTTGGCAGGAGGGCAAAATCAAAGAAGAGGTGGCTGGTTTGGGGAGTTCTTGTTAGTGTTCCCTGCTGCGGAGGAGCCCTCACACCTGGAGAAGGTGCTCCCTTGTTTTTACCACAACAGAAATTCTAGACAGTTGAATCAAGAGTGGTTCCAAAGAATGTTTATCAATATGGTGATAGGCACTTTATATATATAAAAATATATATATATATACGCAGTTGAATGGTCTTGTATGCTTCTTGGCCATGGAAGCCATTGTATTTGCTGAAACACTTCATGCTTTAGATTCTGAAATCTGCTACTGTCAGGACACAAGTTGATGGGAAATGACACTTGACTAGTTCTGCTTCTTAAAGAACTACTTGTTATACTGTCTCCCCCCGCCCGGCCCCCCCCGAAACTACCATAGAACAGTGACTTACGCTTGCTTTCAGCAAAGTAAATTTTAGAAGGAATGTTCTCTTAAAGCAGTAAGTGGACTGCAACATCTGATTTTTACAGATGGCATATCTTTAGTTAATTAAACTTTTTGGTTGACCATCTTGCCAAATTATTTAATTTCAGAACAATTGAACAACATTACTTGAAGTGATAAAAGCAAATGTGCTAAATGTTGCTCTACTTCATAAGTTTTTCTAGGGTACTTCAAAGTCATGAGTTGTTGATACCAACTTTTTACAGCTGTTCTGTATTTGAGCTGTGTGACTGCATGGAAGTAGATAGAGGTGGTAGAAGCCTTTTGTGGTGTTTGATGTTGAATGACATTGGTTAAACTATAAACAAAATAGTTTTGTTCTTTGGAAGGGAAATGTAGCTGGGGAAATAGTCTGTGTTTATAATAAAGATGACTTACTACTATTTAGTAGTGGTCCAGGTTGAAGAGAATGAAGTTTTAAAGTTTTTGGAAGGCACTCAAGAAATAAGCATTTCTGAGGTACTTATGTATTATTCACACCAGAGAAAGGGTAACTTTCCCATAAAGCAGTAGGAGAGATACTGAACTTACCATTTCATGGAACAATGTATGAGGCAGATTACAAATGTTTCAGAGAGCTAGAGAGGCTTGGATGCCGAATTGTTTGATAAAGTACTCATGAGTTTAACAGAGCCTTGAACGTAAAACATCTAGCTGTTATATGCTGTGAACTGGTGTGTTCTAAGTACCTGCAAGCTGTATTTGCGGTGCTTTATGTGCAATGCATAAAGTCTTGGATACGATGTTGGAAGCTGATTGCAATGTTCTGCGTAACTCCGGTGTTCTTGGGGAGTGAATATTGAAAAGTAATTACAGTTTTTCAACTATGATAGGTCTTTGACAGCAATTGTGGAAAGCAGCCAACCAAATACTAATATTTTCTTGTGTGATCTGCTCTGAAGGAGCTGAGGGTAGTTTGGTTCTGTCGTGTTTTGTTTTGTTTTTTTTTTTTTTGTTTTGTTTTGTTTTGTTTTTTGTTTTTTTTTTTTTTGATACTACCAGAATTGTGTTTATATTTAGCTGGTCCCTCATCATGGAAGATCCTGGCTTTGCAAAGAGTTAAGCACTTAGACCACAGTTCTGGAAAGTGCTTATTGTGCCTCAGACGGAACACACTGGTATCTGACTGAGCACACAATCGTATACAGTTATATTACTGCCTTTTGATAAGGTGGTGAATAACCTGTAATGTGATTTTCATCTTCATTCAAGGAATATAAATAATGCAAATTTAATTGGGCCTTTTGGTCAATGAATTTACGGGCTTAAGTGCTTAAAACTTATTTCTGTTCTTTAAATCGAATGAGATATGTTTTGGTAGATTGAAGACCTCATGCACAAAGCCCTCCAGGTTGGTCCATGTGGTATTTCTTCAGTCGCTGAGCAGACATGCAAGTCATGACCTTGTGTGAAGTCAACAAGAGCCTCACATCTCTGAGCTTAGTATTTGCCTAGCTATCCTTTTGAAGCTTTCCTGAGGAAAGGAGCCACAAGAGGAAGGAGGATGGGGAAATGAGCAAGTACTACTGGGATTACAAAAATGTAATTCTGAACTTTGCTCCAAACTTGACTTAAAAGTTAGCCCTCTCTTCCTCTCCCTTTTCTCTCTTGATTCTGCTGGTCATGCAAACTGGGGAGGGAAAAGTTACATCCTTTTTTTGAGCCAAAGGCTATAGAGATTGGCTTGGGATAGCTTTGCCATGTTAATGTGTTGCCTTGGTTGACCTATGGATTCATGAAACTGAGATAGAGAAGACTTGTTTGGAAAAACATCTTGAATTTCTAAACATAACTGTCACTTGTACCTGTCGGATATCTGCTGCTTACCACCCAATTTCCATGTGAGTGGAGAGCAGTGCTTGACTACCTTGCAAATACTTGGGCTTTGCTGATTATTCTTTTCAAGATACTTGTTGCTTACCTGAGTGTGCCAGGACCTTTGTATGCTTTCTTTGTTTTTTTTTTGTTTTTTTTTTTTAACAGTGATTGTTACATATTTCTAGTAGAGGTTTTACTTATTTTTTTTTCTTAAAAATACGTCTCTAAATTGGAAATACTTTCTTCAATAGCTTGTGTTCTAGTAAGTGACTGCTTTTCTAATAATATGTTTGCTTGTATGAAAGTTGGTCCAGCTTCCTGCACTTGCAATTGTCACAAAACTCTATTTGAGTGAATGTTATTGGCTATCTTTGGTATAAAGAATGCAATCACATTTACATATAGTGTAGAGTGTAGTGGGGTTGTTGTTGGTTTTGGTGGTTTTTTTAAATGCTGAGTCTGTTTTCTTTGGAAAATATTCTCTAAATCTACGGTGCTTGATCAGGGGTATATGACATGGGTTAAGCTATTCAATTTAATTAAAAAAATATAACCTTTGAGACTTTCTGCAACTTACTGAAAAATGGTTCTTAAGTTCTTTGTTTGAAAGATAAATATAAGGGTAAGTTACCACCGTTGGTTTTTTTTAAGGTAATTACAGTAAGTGCTATTTCCCCTATTTAAAAACAAGACACTTTTAGTGTCTTTACATGTGAACTGTTCTTTTAAAAGACAGAGATGAATGCTATAAAAGATAGAGGTAAATGCTACCTCAGTAAAATAGGGTAGCTATGATTTTAAAACCAAAGAAGTTAATAAGATAAAGGCATAATTTTCAGCTACAAAGATTCATGATTCATTCTTCAAGATAAAGTATCTAAAACTGATCTGGAGACTACAAGTTATTAATAGTAAAATATTTGTTAAAAAATTGTAAAGCCCTCTGAGGAAAATGTATGATTAAGTCAAAGATCCTAATCTATCAGTGTAGCTTAGAGCTGGTGTGATCAAAGTTGGGTATTGGTAGTGGTACTTTATTCTTATTAAGCCGCATAAAATATATTTCTTTGAAGCGCAGTAGTTGTTCATTGATATTTGCCCTCCCTCCCCCATAAATAACCTTAGCCACCTAGTTCAAGTATTTTAAATACCAAAGCAAGAGGAGCATAAGAGAGAAACAATCCTAAATACTGCAACAAAGATATTTTGGGTTTTGTGTGGGTTTTTTCATTACTAAGTACAATTCTTTTCCCCTGCATGACAGGAGTAATGTGCAGTACTTTATGGAATTAAAAAAATTTAAACTTATCTATAATGTTAGGGGTTCAACTTTTTTGTTGAATTTCTAATTGTCCAGAAACTTTTGTTTACAGATTAAAACCTATTTGTTAAATAAAACGGTTGTTCTAAAGTTGTTTCTGACTTGAACTATATACTTAGTATGAATTTTAATGTTGATGTTGTACCATATAACATAGGGTTTACATGGATTCAGAGGTGTCCAAAGGTATCTTGAATGATTAAACATTGTGTCGTACTACACTAATTTATTCCCTGTAAGCAGTTTCTTTTATAGAATGAAGGAGTTGAAATATTCTACGGATTTTTTTTCTGTTTGTTTTTAAACTGGTCATTTTCTTGTTCCCTGCTACCTATAAAGCCTCTCTTCGTTAATAACTGGACTCCAAGGGAGAGGAAAACGAGAACTTATAAATTTTAAAACATCTCATAAAAGTGATCTAAACCAGCCTCATGATCTATAAAAATGTTACAGATTGTAAATCGTGTATCTGGGGACCTTCCAGAGCTAGATGCAAGTGTTGCTGCTTATTGGGCAGTTCCCATTTCTAATTGTGTGGGGTTTTATGATGCTAACGCTGTAGCCTGTAAGTGGAGCAAGACTGTGATCGTTGCAGCTTAGAACCGTGTTTACTTATTTTCAAATCTGGGGCTGCAGCAATGAACAAGAATTAAATATTAGGATTAAAAAAATGTGAAAATCTGTGCATCTCTTCAGGGATTAGGAGTGTTGGAGATGTTAGTATGTATATTGTTTCCATTGGATAACATATAAGCAGAAATAAGTTTTATGAATAGTAACAGAAGCTTAAATGTTTTAGCTTCATCAGACAGGATTCTTGCCTTTTGCCTTCCTCTGGCTTAATGGAAACACCTACTTTCATTTGCAACACTAGAATCTGATGTTTTCTTTGCAATTATGAAGGCCATTAGCCCTGTTTCCCTCTACTTGTAAGGTGTTACTGGTTAATTTTTTGCTTTATTAGTTTTTATTCTGTTAACTTTTCCCTTCTTTGAAAAGGTTTTGATTAACTAAAGGGAAAATCATAACCTGCAATGTAGCTATAGAGGTAATATCAAAGTTTTGTCGATGAGCTTCCTCAGTCCTTGGGGAATCGCTGCAGGAGAGATGAGGTCACTTACTTGCTGGAGTCTTTAGCTTCTGTATGGAGAGCTGGATATAAAGGTGACGGATACAATGAGGATGCTTTTCTATGGGTCTGTGCTCAGAGCAGTTAAATGCAATAGCCCACCCCTTCCAGGCATGTCAGACATCTCTAGAGATTGAAATTGGTGAGATTCTGCTAACTGTCAGAGCTTGAGATCATTTAGCACCTCACAAGACCAGGCATCAGATGGTAACAACTTTTGTGTGGTGTGGACTTGGACAAAATTCAAACTAGTGACCTACAGGAAAAAAAAAAAAAGAAAAATGCTTTTTTTTGTAGAATTTGTACTGCAAAGGTTTTCTCTTTAAAGCCTGGCAATCCTGCTGTCACTATTTGTTTTTGTACTGCAGGCACAGCATCGATCTTCCCCTTGTGTGTGAGACGCAGGAAGGGAACAAGGCGTGCAAGATTAGTGGCTGTGCTCTCCAGGACAGCATCACTGTCTCTTTTTGAGCAGGAAAACTAAACCTTGAGATTATTTGAGATTACGTGCAATTCAAATAAATCTTTGTTTAATTTGAAAAGATTTTGTGATTTTCCAAAAGTTTTCATCTGTGTAAATTGGTAGGGTTTCCTGATCATTAATCAATAGAGGTTAGATGGTGATGGAGAATAAATTTCATTCTGCAGTCTTTCATATGACAAATTACAAAAGATTATCTCTCTAGGGGGTGTGTGTGTGTGTGGAAAACGGGCAGGAGTGAAAGAGGAAGGAGTCTGAATGGCTCTCACAATGAGGTACACTTAAAATGTCATTGTTACCTAAGATAAAAAGGATACTAAAGGAAAAAGGACTCTTCTCTGTTGTGCACTCTGGAAATACCCATAGGAGGTTCTAGTTCCCTCTCAGTACAATAGGAATGGGGTTTAAGATAATTTAGACGAGTGAGTTTCAGTTCAGTAGTTAGAAGATTTTTAGTCCTTGCTTGTTGGCAGGGCTATGCAGAATTCACAGGTCTCTCTTTGACTTTCCAAGACGACAACTGTTTCTATGCTAGCAAGTTCTTGACCTTTACTCGCCACTGCTAATGATCCCAGCCAGCTCTGCTGTCCTGCTGCTTTGGCTGAATGTCCAAAGGTTCGCTCTTCCAGGTGTGGATGGGCCTCCCCAGCCTGTGTACTGAAGATGGTATTGACCCCAAGTAACTAGCTCAGAAATTCTAAATTCTTTGGCTGTTTGTGGCATTGGTCTTTCCACCTAGAACTGGGGTTGTGTGATGGATTGTACTCTCAGCATGTCACTGTGACACAAGATGAGTTTGTTGCTTTTCTTTTCCTTTCCTTTTTTTTTTTTTTTTTTTTTTAACTAGAACAAAAGTTGGCCATATATAAGTAAAGTAGTTTCTATTGAAAGCGGTCTTCTGTTGACATTACGGGAAAATAAAGGGCAAGGATGATAATATAAACGGCTATACAACAGGACTGTATCTTCATATTATGCTTGGAAAAATGCAGAATTTTGGGTTTTTTCCTCCTGCTATGATTTAAACAATAGTGGTCTCACTTCATTTTCATTGCAAGCCTGTTCCTGAACGATAGTCTTCAAAGGGAGTTTTCATTGGAAATCTGATGGCTTTTGGTGATCTAATCTATTCCTGCAGTGAATCAGCCAGTTATGGCTGATTTAGATTAAAAAAAAATCAGGGGATTTGTTGGCTAAAAAGCTGAGCTCCCCATTTCCAAATGTATTGTTACCTCATATAGAGAACATTGGTTCAAAAATGGCTGTTGCAGCACAATTTTCATTGATACACACCTGTACCATTTACTGAAATATGACACACAGACTCTTCCTTTAATAAAGAATTCATTTTTTTGATGGATTTTGCCATTTGGAAATAGACTTTCTATTCTCACTTCCATGCTGGTAATGGTTTAGAACAGGAATATGCTTTATTTTCATCTTAGAGAACACTGAAGAATACTGAGCTGATGAAATTACCAGTACCTGTATTAGTTATTTTTTCATTGGTGTGACAAAGCTGCATGTCCAGTTGCAGACACAGGGAGGTGGACAAGCCAAAAAGGTTAATTACTTCTCCTTTTGTTCCCCTTATGTTTATTTCAAATGCTCATCTCTTTCAGTGCCTGAAGGTGGCCAATTAATCTTACGTACTTTTGTTTCTACCAAAAGAATGGTTGTGGTGTGTCTGGCTGCTCTTTTATAGAGGTGTGAAAAGTTCTGTACTGAGGAAGAATACCAAAAAGAATAGAAAATCATTTAGCTTTCAGAAGCCTTCCTGAGGGGCTGTTTAAAGCTAAAAATTGTAATGAACTTGACATGAAAGTTTTCCGTCAGGAAGATTGTAGGTTATGCTTGGAGAGAACCATGGTCTCTATCTTTCTGCAAAGTAGAGTAATTTCGTTTCCTGCAAGTTGTACTCGGAGGTAAGGCTTTCAAATCAAAATCCAACACCAGGGAGCCAAGCCATCTCCCTTGGTACAATGTCTGTACTTCCCATCCTCTCCATCGTTAAATGGTTTGCATCGCAGTGGATTTGTCGCTGCATGCTCTGACTCTTCCCTGGCTGTATGGAACAGGGGGTGGAGCTCTGCCTGCTATTGTGCTATTTTCAGAGCTCCATAAAAATTGGATAAATCAGTGTGAGTTTCTCCTGTGGTACCCTTAAATCTAAAGCAAGACACATGTTTGGTTTTTTATGCTTATTGCCCTCTCTTGTATTTTTGTCATCTCAAAATATTTTCTTTGAGAAGCTATGTGGAGACAAAAAAATTGTCTAATAGCAATTCTTCCTGACTTCTGCATTCACTGTTAACTATTATTTTAAGTCTATTGCATCAGCAACAAAAATAACATTAAAATGAACATAAGAAAATATTTTCTCTGTGTTTTCTTAAATTCCTTATCCTCCGATTTTTTTTTAATGATTTTTTTTTTTACAAATTCCCTGCCACAGAGTAGTATTAGAGTTGCTAAGTATTCAGTTTCACTCTCTGAACGTTGCCTCTTGGCTGGCAAAGAATTGTTAATATGTCAGGAAATTTATGATGAAAGGTCGTCAGCATGAAGTCACCATGCAGAAAGAAGAATCAGAAGTCCAGGAAGTTTAATTATTAGAAACGGTGTCTGCCAGATAAAAGCGAAGTACTTTAGAGATGGACCGAAAGACTTGTGCAAAGGGATCTCTCTGTGATCTGTATCATAAAATAATCAGATTAAAATGTTTTAAGATTTCTTCCCTTTTTTTTTTAATAGGAAACCTCTTTATTCCTGTCATTCTGTCTTTTCCTTTGTAGTTAAGAAGTATTATTCAGAGCCACTGATGATGCCTTTTTTAGGACATCTTCGTGTCCTAAAAGGTGTAAAGGCTAAAAGGCATAGCTGTAACAATAATTCATGGTGCTGTGCTAGTGATGTGGTGTTGAAAAGAAAAAAAGGCAGGAGAGGAAAGATAGTAAAATGAGGTTTTGATGCAGCTGCATTGCCATTAACAGGTAATCTGAGCAGTCCTGTGAATGTAGCTTAGTTTACCTTAAATTCATTGACAGGATCTCTCCAGCTAGCTGGTTACTCATAGAAAGTGGTTTTGGCCAACTGCTACAAAGAAATTTTGGGAGAACAGAAGTTCTGTGAAGCTCAGTGTGATTCTAGTGAAGCCTCCCTGGATTCATAGATTCCTATTCCTAAATCTGTCAAGTTGACGTTGTGTCGTTTACTTTCTTACTGGGAAGGAGTTATTTCAGGTGAGGGAATGCTCATTTGCTAATGTGCAAGTACCTGGGAAATGTGGCTCACTATTCTTTGAATAAGATGGAAGGCCGTACCTTCAAATTGAGAAACATACTATATGGCTACTTGCCTCACGAGATGGAAGTTATGCTTTGTAGGTTTTTTTTCATGTTTATCCTGGAGGAAGGATGTGATGATAGTGTGACTGTATTGGGCACAGCTGGTTTTCAGTAGCTCTCAAATAAGTGGTGTGTTGGTAGGTGAGGGGCTCTGGAAAGGTTTTTGTGAAATTGTATGGACTAAAATGCTGTTTATTTTCAAGCATGATATGACCTGGAAAAAAATCAGAATACTTCCAAATACAATTTTGCTAGGCTTTGCTTCTTGCCTCACTTCTGGAAAACATTTGCTTGTCTCATGCTGTGATGCAGTATACCATGTAACAAGAGAGTTGGAAAAGAGGCTGTTTACTCCATTCTTTTACAATATTTGCTTTATATGTATTTCTCCTTTGTTAGTGCACTCTGACAGTTGCAGTAGTTTAGCAAGTAGAATACCAGACAGGGACTTGGGAGTCTTTTTATCTTTGTCCCTCCTGGCATTCTCCAAGGCATGCCCAGTTTGCTTTACCATTGCTCAGTTTCTTCTTCTTCAGAGCATGGTTGTTAACACTGTTTTAAACTGTGTCAAGATCTGTTTGTATAATCTCATGCAATGAGATGATTAGATGATTATCCAACCCCATTCCCCTTAATTTTGCAGTTCAGTGGCTCTTTCTGTTGTTTTATTAAAAAAGACTGGAATTGTTACAGCTTTTTTGATTGCTTTCCCTGGACCTTAATTTGATCCATGGCCTAGAAGAAACTTGAATAAGCTAAGCTAAGAATGATTTCTCTGTTTATGGAGTTGTGACAAATGCCCTTCTTACAATGCTTGGGAAATACCTAATTTTAAAAATTCTCCTTGGATGTTTTTGTGCTCGTTCTCGTTCTGCAGTAGAGGTTAAGATTTGAAAAGCAAGTCGTCTCATACCCTTTCTTCCTGCAGACTTCTGGTTCTCGAAATACAGAGCTGGTCTTTACTGGACAGGATTTAGATTGGATGTGATGAAGCTGACGGTGACTTCTGTACAAAATAGCAAAAGGAGTGGCAAGAGCATTCGTGTGATATAGGGTATCCTTAGCCTCGCTGGTAAAAGAGATTGCTAGCCAAATGAATGAAGAATGGGAGCTGCATTGAGTCCTGCAAATGAAGTTTAATAAGAGGAATGATAGTTTATTAAAGCCTCGTAAAGTTGAAAATGTACGTATTTCCATTTTAAGCCTGTTACAATTGTGCATGAGTTAGCACGCAGAAGTCAGTATGTATTTATTGTGTAGCTCTTCAACTCCAATACTTTTTAAATTGCTGGTTAACACACAATAATTATTGTATTCAGTTTTAAGCAAAGTCATGCATATTGGAAATATGATTTACATGTTTTTCACAGTGTAAGGATTACAAAGTTATTTTTCTAGGCATTTCAGATGTTAGTTATGAAAGTAAGATTCAGTATAATTGTTATGCTCTTTATGAGAACTGGTTCTAGTCTAGTTCTTTTGACCCGTCACTTCTCTTTGTCTTCCCTACCATACAGTAGGATTTGTAAGTCAGAAAAACCAAGACTGAATTGTTAAGGTCTGCTACTCTGAAACCCTGCCAGCCTGTACTCGGTAATCCCAGAAGAATTAAGAAAAAAGGGGATGGACTGTGTCACATTCATTCACATCATCTTGGCTTGTCATCGGGTCACAGGCTAAAGGGAACAATTGCATAACTGTTAAGGCAGAGAGATGGGCACCGTCACTGAGGAACTGTGAATAAAACAGGCTGCTCAAGTATGTATGTGCGCAGCCCTTGGAATGAAGCTAATCACTAAGATCTCTGCGTGCCAAATGTCTTAGATTGTGGAATCTGTGCACACTAAAGTCACCATGATGCCACGTTATTTTTTTTTTTTTTTTCCAAAATTCTACTTTAATGGAGTCAGAAGGGAAATCCTTAAATATAGACATTGATATGAAACACTTCAGCAGCACTGTATAGGTTGAAAATGTGCTCTGCAGTGAGAAAGCAATGCCACTCCTCTTGGAGACATTGTACATCTCATGTATCCTTTACTCCATGAAGCATGACCCCAGCCCGGTGCACTGTTACCTGCTTACCTACTGTACACATCGATTCCCAAGACCTGAGCCTGCATCCTCATCTGGAAGATGCACAGCTTCATGCCTGAATGTTTTTGAAGCGGGGGAAGGTGGAAGGAGAGTTTGGCCTTGCACGTTGTGAGGTTTCATGTACCTTCTGGCCATGCTGATGTGCAGACAAGAAGCCACTGGATGCAGTTGTGCAAGCTCTGTGCTCAAGGAGGATAGGCTGCAGCCTTGTAGCGGGGTGGACTGGAGCTAGAGGGGCAAAGATGCCCTGCAAATCTCAGAGAGCTTGTCGTCAGGGTTGGTCTGGCTTGTTGCGTTCATTCACAAGCTTTCAGGTGTCTAGCTGAATTAGAAGAAACAAAACTGTGGAGACCCCCTGGGAGAAAGGGAAAGGATTCTCATTGCAACTCTGAACTCTAATTATTTGCATCTATGCTACTGTGAACTTCCAGATGGCATGTTGTGCTGTTTTTTTCCAGTGCAATGCACCCTTTGGGGAATTTTCCTGAGGAAGAATGAAACATATTTGAATCCGTATTCCATCCTAGTACCCTGTGAACGCCTTGTAAGCAAGAGTCCCTTGTCTGGCAAAAAAGCGTCTGTGAATTAAGAGCAACTTGGGTTAGGATTCCACATGCCAAATTAACTTAGTTTTCATTCAGCAGCCCCAACAGATTTTATTTAGCAGGCAGTCTGTTCCACATTTGGATGATCTGCTGACATCATGTGCTTCCTTCCTCTAAATCATCTAGGATGAAAACTGGGATTTTTATCATGCATTGAACATGTACATACGTTCCCTCTTTCTAACCTACTAATGCAAGATGGAACTCGCCTATTTTAGCTAAACCAGCTCTTGTCGTGCATCCACACAATTGCTCATCATAAATACTTTCTTCAAAGAGTCCAGGATGTAGAACATATACTGGTATATTAGTAGAACCTCCAGGCTCTTACTGCAAAATGTTACATATTATGGAACAAACCTCCTGCTATTTCAAGTATTTTCAATTGTGAGTTCCTTGTTTAAGCTTTCTTTCCCCCCACCTTTCTTCTTGCTTTAGTTTTTCTTCCTTTATGCTTTCCTGATGCTTTTGTGCTTATTTCCCCATATAAAGACATAATCTGCCCTGCATGATATCCCTACTAGTGGTGAAGCTGTAGTTAATTGTGTTCTTATAAATAGGATATTTTGATTTAAAATCCAATTTTTTATGGAAAAGGAGAAATTGGAACATAAATTCTTTAGTAATGAATAGCCTGTTTTCATCTGTCGTATATTAAAAGAAAATGGAAAAACATGGGAAATATGCCTGCAGGTAAGAGCTGCCACTATCTCCACCGATTGCTTTTTTGTTTATGATTTTAAACCAGCAGGCTCTATAAGAATTTTCATCCTAAGAAAAATACAAGTACAACATCTGCACTTTGTAGGTAAAACCCTTAATCTCCAGGTGTGACTGGTTGCTTGTCACACTGTAGTAGAGTTGGTTCCCTAGCCATAAAGTACTCTCCTTCAAACAGGCAGTTAAGGTTGGTATAGCTGTGCTGTCTCTAACTTTGATGTGCTGTCCTGTCTGCTTATAGAAGCTACAGTGACATTTAACTGGAAATTTGAGAGAATAATTTATTTCATGCCATCATAGATTTTGGTTTCCTTTACTGGAATTGATTCCCTGTTTAAAAGGGCTTGGAGACCGGTATGTTTGTTTCATAACTTGAGGAAGAGAATTCACCTTTTCGTGAGAGAGGATTTCCAATCCATGTGGTGCCTGGGCAATGGAATTACAAAATTGGAATTATTGTCTGATGAGCAAAGGGATAAGTCCAATTTAAAACAGGGGATTTGTGCTTGTCCAGCTGTGCATCTACTTTAGGAATACCAGTTACTCTGTCAAGTAGCAGGCTTCTTAATGATTTGAGAAAGATGTTTTCATGGTAGGAATTGCACTCTAACTGTCCTATTTTTCAATATGTACAAACAGCTGACCATTTATATTTTTATTTCCACAACGCAGATTACTTCCATTTAGAACAAATAAAACTCTCATCACTTTTCAAGATAAGGTCTTGTTATGAAGGTGAAAAACCCTCTGTTGGTGTGAAGTTCCTTTGAACTATGATGGAATAGAACTGTAAAATATAAGAATTCTTGCTTTCGCTCCCAGTCCCATTGAGTTCTAACAGACATACAATGCCCTCAAAAATTAGCCCAGCCCCAGTAGTTTAGGACCACCTCTTGGGTGATCTAACTTAAAGGAAAACCTAATGCTCATATGTTGCTCAAATCGTGTACGCTATAATGAGGGAACTATAGGTGAGAGGTTGAAGTTCAGCTCTGTTTTCACTTGGGACCAAACAAAAATTCCAGAGAGCTTTCTTTTTTCCTGTACCAGCAAGGAGAAGAAAAAGTGTACTGCATGAGCAGCAGGTGAGAGTTCGAAACATCCTCATTACTGTTGAGATGGACATAGTCTCCCAGTAGGGATGTATAATAAAATTCTTGTATGTAGGACGCAGTAGGTACAGAAGGATTCTTCCTTTATGAAAGTGTCTGCTGAGAAATAGATGTGGAAGTAGGAAAAAAACCCCAAGCGCTGTTCTGTCACATCTTCCCGTTTTGTGCAGGAAGGCTGAACAACCGTACCTTTGGGAAGGAGGTAATGCTTCCACAGGTCAACCTTTCAGTTACTGGGTCAGCCTGTGATGCAGTGGGGATGTCACTTTATGTATTTATCGTACCTGTGTTTATTCCATGGTTCTGATCTCCCTTAGGGAAGGGCTAGCAAAGTCCTAGCTCAGGAAGTTGAAACTCTCTGGTAGCTATTGCTTCGTACGCAGAAGTAGACTAGAAAGGAAGGGACAAATATGTTCTCTGTACGTATTTCCCATCTCCTGCTGTCCCCTTCCCTCCGCCTCCCCCCCCCCCTTTTTTTTTTTATTTTTACAGGAGTGGTTGAACTCTGGCCTCATGCCAGTGAGTACTGAATAAAATTAAAAACCCTCAAATGTGTTTGCAAATCTGTTGGTGAAGACTGGCAGATGCTTTACTTTCTGTGTGATTTATATTGGTGCCTATGAGGTTTGATCTCATTAGGTTACTTAGGCTGGCTTCATTTTATGTATTTTTTGTCTTTGGGTTTTGTGACCAACTGCTGTTGACAACAAGGAAACCTTATAACCATCAATGTAAACCATGCATATTTTTCGAAGTCATAATTGAAATGGAGGATGAATGATTAGGATATCCTCACTGGTGGAAGCAGGAGCAGTGAAGGTTTCTCTGATTGTCCGTGGTCATAGTAGTATACTGTAAAAATGACTTTTTTTTTTTTTTTTTTTTTGGACCCCTGATGATATCGCTTGACTCTTTTTTTCTGTGTGTAGCTTTTGCACAAAATTGTGTGCCACTCTGTTGGGAATAATCATTTCTGGTTTTGAGATACTTAGTGGGAACGAGTAAATATTGCAGTTCTCATTTTGTGTAGATCATAGAAACCAGACTTGCAGGTGTGTTTCCAGACTTCAGAAAAAAGCCAGCAGGTATGCTCTAGTGTTTGCATTCTGTAGACTTTCTGCTCTGTCTGTGAAGCACGAAGGGCACCTGTGGTGTTGCATGCAGAACAAATACGGCATACAAAGCACTCTGTAGATGAAATGACACACCTTTTCCCATTGCTTGTACTGAGGAAGAATTTGGGATAACTAACTAGGAAAGAAAAATTGTTCCTTGTTTGACTTGTATGCCATTCTAAGCAGGGTTCTGCATATAAACAAGCATTACTGCATAATTACAAGATAAAATGCATGAAAACTTTGGAAATATATAATGCTGGATAAAAGTATTAAACATTTTTTTTAATAGGCATGTTACTTTTTCCTATCATTCAAACAGAATGCTTCAATTCATTTTTGTTAAGTTTTATGTATCAGTGGAAGAAATCTGCATAAAAACTGCCTGCAGTTATCAATGCTCAGCCATTTTATTTTGGCTGTGGTAACACTTCTGCTTACTTGTCTGTACTGTGCTTAACGAGAGGCCACAGTTCTTAAGATTCTAGGTCTTATCTCAATATACATAATTCAGTAATTATTAAAATGATTTCCTTCCTGCCTCATCTATTTGTTACTGTAATTCACACTTAATTTGAAAGGTTGAGAGCTGTTGGCAGAAAGTGGGTGTTTACCTGTGTTAATTTACTGGTTTCTTATTGGTGTTCTGTGAATCGCAGTAGTCAGTTCTACACCTTCTATCACAGATTTATAATCAAAATATATGAACTAGTACCTAGTTACAGATGTAGATATTCAAAAAAATCAATGAGATGATACAGCATAAACAGTAGCATTAGGATACCAACCATCTGACTGGATAAGCCAACTAGAATTAAAATATTGTGGGAGAGGCTGTTGAAGTAGTAAGCCAAGTCCTTACAAACCATATTATTTTGCATGAAAAGATGCCTTATTGTTTGAACCTCCAGCTTCTGCTTTCATTGGTCATGGGAGAGGGAGGATGTCTTGGCTCAAACCTCTTGAATGCTATATAATCATTCCTGACCCTGCTTTTAATTTCAAACTGAAGCATCCTCTTTGAGTTTAGTGTGGATAAGGCTTTCTTCTGCTCTTTGCTCTAAGAGGCAGGGCACTGCTGGAATAACTGTGCTGAATGCCTGGATCATAAAATATAGACAGAGTATGTCCCTTTTAAAACTTAAGAGTAGCCTTCTGTGATCTGTGTAGCTTACATGATGCTTTTCCATTACAGTTGCTATGCTCAGCTATACCTGCAACAAATAGCAGAGTTTAGACTAGCAGAATGCCTTGCCTATATGAATGCAAAAAATTGTTCAGAGTGAAAATAAAAAAGAACCCCAAACCCACCCCCTGACATCTCCCTTCCCCCACCCTAAACCTCAAGCCAGCCCCCCTCAGGTTTGACTTGGAAGTAATTTAGCTCCATCTGGCTATGGAGGCCATGTGAATCACTCTCTGTTGGAACAGGCTGAATCCTTTAATTTGGAAACTGCTACCTAAAAGTATTTAAAAAGAAAACAAAATACAAATGTGGCACTGCAGTTGTCACCCTGTGTTGTAATTGGCATGATTAACCTTTTAAAAATTGCATATTCCATCCAACATCTGTTAATGTGGTAATTTATTTTAGAGGCTTTTTTTAAAAATGGAGAGGTCAATAGGTAGAAATCCTCAGGTTCTGCTTGTGAGTCCAGAATTGTAACCCTTCCAGTAGTCATCTCGCCCCAAAGCAGGCTGCAATTCTAGGGTAGAAAAGAGTTCTGTTAGCCAGGTGGTGTGAGGAGGTAAATCTTTGAAACTGATTAATTAGATTAATTTCAAATTAAAATCCAGATGTTGTAGGTATACACAAGTTCCCCAGTCCTCCTGATTATGATGTGCAAACAATTTAAACAGTTTCCTGTCAAAATTGGTTTGTTTGTTTTTTGTTTATATTGGGTCTTGCTCAAACTATGTAGGCTTAGAGTTTCTAACACATATAGCAGCAATGAAATTATTCAAACCATCTAAAAATACCAGGTATAATCAGAAAATTTTGCAAAGATAAAAAGGGGACATTTGTAGCTTATCTTAACTGAACTTCTGTTTATTTCCCCGTAGTATAAAGTAGTACAGGACAGTGTTGCTGATGCATATAAGTGATCAGGTGCTGCAGTAAAGAATTCAGGGACTTCTATGGTGTTACTCACAGCATAAAGTTGTGGACCCAGTTATAATTTGATTGGAGAAAATCTGCAAAACCCCAAAATATTTCAAAACCTTTGGATCCAGATGGAACCAAGAGAGGTAGGAGTAGAACTGACTATTATGGTCTGTGCTTTCCAGATCTTGTCTCTTAAGAAGAGTTGATGGGTTGGTGAGATAATTGTATGTACAACGTGGAACAGTGTTCACTTAAAAAGGTTTGAACAGTTTTTCCTGTGCTTGCTCAGAAAGACCCTTGGTCTTCTGGAGTATGCCGTTAGGTGCTGGGCTGGCCGAGGGGTGCAAAGGTTTCCTAACTTCCATCTTGGAAGGTATTATTTCCCGAACGGTAAAGGCAAGAATACTCATCTCTGTCTTGGCAACCATGACATAGCAAAGGACCTCTTCTGATGCTTGTAGTTTTAACTCTTGAAGGAATATAGAAGATACATGAAAACCAGAATTTAAAATAACAAGAGGAGCTATTCAGGAAACTATTAATGAACCTGAGGGGGGTGGGTGCAGGAAAAGTACAAAGGCAATGGTAAGACCGTAGAAATAGTTAAAATAAGAAAAGGAGGCTATGGAACAGTGAGTCATTTTGCTAAGTGCAGCAGTCTAATGTCCAGTTTCTGTAAGGTTATGTCTTTTTCAAATGGGTACAGCTTCTGTGCAGAAATGATCTGCAGGAAGGCAATGAGGTGACAAAGTTCAATGTACTAGACATTTTCTCAAACCGTGAAACTTGTGCGTGTATTTGTTTATGATAATGGCAGCTTGAAAATGCTACCTGCCACAGTTAAAATTTCCGTTAGCATTTCAGTTGCGTTCACTGACGCTAGCTAAAGGTTAGAGAGAAGAAGCTAATTTATGTCCTGTTAATTAACAGCACAGGAGTAACAGCATACATTTATCTGAGGTCTGAAATTTAAGATTATTTATAAAAGCTGCAGGATTAGTCAAAACTCAGGAGGATATCCTCCCAAGCATAATATTCCCCTAGGATTGCCTTAAAATATATGGTTTAGGGTTAGGTGCTCAGATTGTCATGACTTGTTGACATTCGACTGTGGGGCTGTTGTTGGAGAGCAGGCAGGGACATAGTGATGCTTATACTGTAAAGTTTTTTTGTTGAAATAATGCAAAGTAAAGCGCTTTTATCTCTGTCCACATTTTCAAAACAAGACTGCAAAACTGCATTGTGGGCATCTGTATTTTAAAATGAGTCTTTTTGGTAAAAGAAAGAATAAAAGCAGTTTGGTTACCATAGAGATTCAGTCCATTGTGCTGTTTGTTTCATACCCTGAGGCGCGTGGAGCTTACAACTGGACTGCTCTTGCAAAGCAACAGGTTTTCATTCCCTTGGTGCTTGCTGTCTTTAGAATGCAGCAGCAATCCAAATGTTTTGAGATGGAGCTCTCCTTTTTCCCTTTTTCCCTTCAGTCTCCAGTGCTTATCCATTATGCCCAGGGACTATTGCTTCCCCCAAGAAAATCCCCAGCTCAGGTTAAAGAAATAAGGTGAACTGCTACTGTGTCTTTGCGTATTGCCGTTAGAAAGCAGAAAAGGGACCTAGTGTTGAAATGTAAGTGTAGTATTGAGGCTTGTGTGGTTTTTGCAAACAAGACACAGAAAGGGGAGAGTGATCCTAATGTAATCAAAACTCATGGCAGCATCTTGTGTTTTTTTCCTTTGTCATGCTGTTTAACAGCCGTTGTTATGTCAGTGCCCTAACTAATGGCAATTTTAAGATCAGCTCTAGGAAATTCCGCCCCCCCCCCCCCGAAGATGACCACATGCATTTGTTGTTTGGTATAGAGAGCAATGACTTGCTGGCTTAGGGCTGTGACTCACTGAGAACATTACTGGGTGCTTTGTAGGTACAGAATAGGAAGCTGGTTTTCATGAAACCTGTAATGACATGAGTCTAGTCTTTGAATTTTCATGCTCTGAAAGAGTTAATCCAAAACCCTGTGAAGTAAATGTAAAGGCTCTAGTGGCTTCTCAGGACTTTGCATCAAGCTGTTGAGTTGAGGAGCCTATATGCTTTTCTACTGACAGTCCCCCATGAGATGGCGTGTGAGAACTTGTTTCCTGTCTTGGTTCCACAGTTGCTCTCTGTCTTGTTTCAAAAACAATACAAAAACAAAAACCACCTCACCAAGCAAACCCCAGAGAATGTGTTCTCTGGTTATGTCCATTTTCACTCTAACCAGTGAGGTTTAATGAGGCAGGAAGAATACAGTTTCGTCCAGTTCTAGTCATAATAGATGCTGAAGAGTACACCAGAGAAAAACTTGAGCAAAATTTGGCATGGGAAAACAGATAGTTACCTGGAAAGCTTTTAGAATGACAGATTTCCACTATATTGTGTGGTGTGTCTTGGATGTCTCTTGAATAGACCTGTTGCAAGTCCATCAGTATTTGTTCCAAAAAATATTCACTGAGGAGTTACCAAAATTTTTTTATTTCTTCTGATGATTTGCTTTAATTGCCTTTGTGTTGTTTGTTCTAATTTCAGGTTAATTGTATACAATTTGATGACAATGTGCTCTGTCTACCAAATGCAAATTCTCCAAAGTCTTCTAGCAGCATTTCATCTCAATGAAAATGCTATTTGGAAAGGAGAAATGTGGTTTAAAAGCAGCGGTTAATTTTGGTAGCTAAGGAGTTGGTGTAAATGAACAGAAATGTCTTGCTGAGGGATTTTTTTTTTTAATTTTTTTTGTTTGTTTGTTTCTAGATTAGCAAAACTTTTTTTTTTCTCAGTCAGGTCTTGCAGTGACTTAGGAAGGTAAGATCTTTTTTCTTATGGCACTTTCTGAGGAAGCGTACTTTGGCAAGGCTTCATGAGGCTGGCCGATTTCTGTTAAGTGAAAAGTGCCCCTTTTCTTACAGCCAAGTATCTTGTTGGCCAGTGACGTGAATATAGGGGTGGGAGCATGGAAGCAGCAAAGTAAGCATAATGGAAGCTCATGTGAGTGCTTTGAATAATCCATGGGGACTGAGTAATTATGTGTGACTTTTAATGAGATGAAGATGTTGATGTAGGTAATAAGATTTTTCTGAAGCAAGAAGAAAACTGATGCCGAACAGATTAAGGAAATGTAATGTGGAACGGTAGTTCAGTGCTAGCTTTTTTTTTTTTAAAAGCATACAGTGCCAAGTTGAACACATTTAGGAATTATTCACATGTCAAGAAAAAATAGTATCAAGTGAACGGGTGGTGATTTCCAATTTATCCATGGGAAACGACCTTGCTGCATGCAGTCCCCTCTTAAAAAGTGTGTGTGTGGGAACCCCTTTTATTCTACATGGTCCTTCATCCTGTGCTATTCATTTGACATTGGCCAGGAAGCAGAGATTTTTTGAACATCCTCTCAGCCTGCACACAGGGACAACTGTTTTTTAATTATCCAAATGGAGGGGAAAAGTTTGTATCCTATTAGCAACCCTCAAAGACTAAAGCACCATAAAGTGTAATCACTTAACTATGTGTGTCTATAGTATTAAGCACATTTGAATGAATGCCAATGAATGACTTATAAAATGTAACCAATTACGAAAGTCTTGGGGCATATCTAAACAATGCTTGTTTTAAATTTCAGAAACAAACATTAAATAAAAACCAATGAAAATGGATTGACACGGTTAGTCTTTTCTCCTCTCAGATGGAAAGTAATTTCCTCTTCTGAAGGAAATCTTGTACCATAAGTAGCATATTCAGTGAATACCAATGATATTTAATTGGTAAGCCTGTTCAGGAAGAGATTTTATTTTTTTCTTTTTTTTTCTTTTTTTTTTTTTTCATCAAAAATTCTTTCGTAAGAACATTTGGTCTAACGCCCTTTTTTCTTTCTAGCTGAAACTGTGGGGTCTGTCAGCAGAAATGCTAGCATCAGAATACAAATTTTTCTGAAAGAGAACCTTTGGTAAATGATTGAGCTGTGACAAGGAGATTTTTCAAATGCCAAATGGGAATTAGGTGCCCAGTTCTCACCAACTTTTCAGCATCTAACTGCCGTTTGTTCTTTTGTTAATCTCTCTTTTTGATCCAAAGTAATTGGCTTCTACTTATGTATCTTTATCTCCTTCTGTGAGGCATGTGTGAGGAGGAATGGGTTGTAGGGAGATTCGGACTGTTCATCAAAAAGAGCATCATGTGTGTGCTGGCAGTCAGTTGAATGTGACAGCATGCTGAATGTGGATTGCAGACCTGCTGAGTGGGAGAGGATGAGAGCAGAATTCACCTTCTGGTGACCTTACTGTGCCAGCAACCAAAATGAGTTGCTTGAATATGTAATAACCAGGTAGAGGCTGGATTCAGTGAATTCACTGCGAGCTATGTATTAACTACCAAGGCATGGCTGCTCTAGCCAATAACCTCAAACACTGCCCCACTCCTGGTATCTGCAAGCTTCTTGACTTAGATCTGAGGTAAGAGGTCTCAATTTTATTGCTCTTCTAAAACTTAAAACAGCTCTTTGCCATTTCAGAATGACCGGCCGGGGGGGGGGGGGGGGGGGGGGGGGGGGGGGGGGGGGGGGGGGGGGGGGGGGGGGGGGGGGGGGGGGGGGGG
>JAVJGI010000065.1:39954481-40000316 GCA_035590275.1 Ibycter americanus | reverse complement strand
ACCCCCCACCCCAAAAAAATCCAAACTCCAACCACCCCAAAAAACCAACCACAAAGATCTCTTAAGAGCCTTTGAGTTTGCATGGGGGAATGTTAGTGCAGTTACCTGAAGTTAGAACCTCTTGTATTGAAGTTTCAAAAAGACAAAAACAGGTGTAAAGACTTTTTAGTGCATTTGTTACAGAAGTCCAGTTTAATGTTAAGTAAATTGCCTAAACCAAACTTTCTATAGGTTGCTAATTCTACCTGGGTTGTCATGATGTCTTAGTTTCATTTGCAAAACTGCTCATTAACAGATGTTGGATATATGGCTGGGAGCTGAGCTAGACTATGCAATAGATAGTACTGAGGACCCATGTCTGGGCTGATTTTACTGATTTTGAACTGGGTAATCAATGTTTTGTATGTTTGCATGTACACCATCCCTTGTGTAGAATGGGTGCAGTAAGTGAAATATTTTTCTAGCATTTGGATGTAAAATTAATACCGTAGAAAAATACTGGTAGGAAATGAATGTTTGTGTCCAAAGGTAAAACTGTGAAAAACAGGAGGTAGGCATAGACACTGTTTTTCTTTGTTATTCAATGTGCTTATTAAGTGAGTTCCATTATTTTATTATTATTGCCTTGGATGGCATGGGAAGGCTTATGGGGGGGCAGTAGGATCATATAATTAATGATTGTATAAGAATGCAAAGAAGGCTGGTTAGGCAATCTGTGCTGTGTAACAACTTTTTATTGTAGGGGTGTTTGTGGAGGTGTGTGGGTGTTTGTGGAGGTGTGTGCAGCAAAGCAAATAACAGTGGGTAGTTTACAAACATTAATCAAACCGTGTGGTGTTTTTATAAGTGAATATTGTTCAACAGCTAGGAATCAATTACACTTTATTTTTTCAAAGGGCATTCAGTGACAGAAAATAAGTCAGTAGACAAACTCACTCAGTTCTTGACTCGTAGCCATAACTGGAAGACAATAGTTCTAAAGAGTAACTAAGTAGTCTTCCGCTATTTGAAGTGAGGAACGTTGCATTAGGTTTCCCTGTAATTCTTAGGTAATGTGTTTTGAGCACTGTATTATAGTTCTATATAATATAATTGTACAATCACCTAAGGTAATATATTGAAATATATTTAAATATACACATCAAACTATACAGGTTATACAATAATTTGTATAATTTAATATTTCATAGATTTCTATAGCACTTGTATAATCTCAAAATACTTTGCTTTAAAACCGCAGTTTTAACTTCTTGATATCATTAATGATAAAGAACAGGGTGGGGTGCCCATAGCCCTATAGGAATACCATAGTATGTTAAATGAATCAATTTTCCAACTGGCTGGTTCTGTCACGCAGGATTCTTACTTCGATCAAGCACAATTAAAGACTATAGGAGCTATTTATGTGTAGACAACCACCACCAAAATCCCCCAACAAAACAAAAAAAACTGAAAAACAAAAGAAACCCAAACAAAACCACCCACACCCCCCCAAAAAAAACCCCAAACCAATCACAACCAACCAAAGCCAAACCAACCAAAGAGCAAAACCCCCATATCTCCAGCAAATCAACCAACAAAACCCAAAAAGAAATGGAACAAAAGAAACAACATAAAACCCCAACCACATAGTGTTTTAAGTCTACACTGGTCTTTTAGAAAGTTGAAAATTCTATGTAGAAGTCTTTTCTTTACAAAAACATACTGACATACAGAATGTATGATTGTTGCCCTGTTTTTTTTTTTAATTTTAATTATTATTAGCTAAGTTTAGCCATTCTGAAAACGGAGGAAGGAAATCACTTTGGGTTGACAAACTGTGAAAATATGTATCTAGCAATTTGAAATGGCAGAAAATGTACTTGGATTTGAATGAAACATTTTGTTTGGCCCAAATAATAGTTTCATTATGTTAAAGTGTTAAATATATGTCAACAGACCTAGTGCATTGTAAATGGAGCTTTTATTGATTTCAAATTGGTGAGAGAGAGGGCTAAAAATTCAACAATAGGGGTAAAAAAATAAAAGTCAAGAGCTAAAAATCAATGAAAAACTGAAACGCTTTGTTAGAAAATATCAACAAAACCTTGCCTTAAAAATGTGCAGAACATTTTATTTTTATAAAGGCAAATCTGTTAAAACTTCTTTCATCATCATATTACCAAATCCTGGTGTTACTCTTCCTTTCTTTTGGGTTTCTGACACGAGAGGAAAGCCTGGACTGAAAGATTTCGCCCAGCCTCAGCTCTGTATCCTCTTGAAGTAAGCTATTGTGAAACAGAATGCTGTTGTGAGTCTTAAAAGTTCCACTACTTTTGCCTTTGATAAAACGGTCTCGGGGTTGGCAGGCCCTTGGCAGCTATGTAAGTGTGCACAGCAGCCTTTCCCCTCTAGCTGCTTGCGCTCGGTTTTACTGTTTGGGAACGAAAGTTATTTTCAGGTTGTGCCTTACCCCGCTTCGCAGCTCTGTCTTCTGCTTGGCTCACTTGGCTGCCTTAGCTTTGAAGAGGCTGGGAGTGGGATAACAGAAGCAGGTTAGGGCCAAGCTGTGGCACGAGGAGGGGTCTGTGGGAAGGCGGCTCAGAGCCTGCCCAGGAGCTTGGCACAAAGCACCCTGCTACTTGCTTGTGTTTTGGATCTGTTGCTTGACTCCCTTCTTCAGAAACCCAACAACTCCTATAGCTGCTGATCTCCTAAGATACTGTACAGTCTAACGAGTTATGTACCATGCCCGAGAAATAACTGGCTCATAAAGTATATCTGCGTATTTGGAGGCACTGAAAAACTGGTGATAAAGTGCCCAGTATTTCTAAGAGTAGCTACGATTTAGGAAAAAAAGGTAAAACATGCGTTAGGTCTATAGTACTTGACTCCACTGCACAAAAGAGACTTTCAAGCCTTTAAGTTCCTTGTCTGAGGGCTGTGTTTGGTATCTGATGTGCTGTAATGGTTGAATGTCAACTCCTACAAAAGTGGTGTAAATACCGTCAGAACAAAGCTCACTTTGCGAAGATCTAGGGCAGGAAGTTCCTGCTGTGCAGAAGTCACAATAAGGAAAGTCTGTTGCTAGTGATGAGAAAGCAGAGTAGGAACTTGGCTCAGATTGAGGAATTACTGCTCTGCTGAACTGGATCCAGGTAAAAGTGGACCTATAAATTACTTGAAAGTTTTTAGATTTCTGAGAGGGAGAAAACCCCCGTTGGTAGGGGCTCGGTGTGGGGAATAGGATGTACTTCTCTGGGACTTTCAGACCACTCCTGTAGCACCCACCTAACCTGATGACTTTTGTTGTGATTTAATGTCTTTCTTGCTCCACAACTGCTGTTGTCTCTCTGAGCCCTTGCCTCTGAGGCAAACACTACGGAGTATATACTGACTTGTGAAGGGCTTTAGGCATTATGACACTTTAGCTAGGAAAAAAAAAAAAAAAAAAAGGACAAAGAACTGGTTTGAGGTTCTATGCCTTGGTAGATGATCTTTAGTTTCAAAGCTTTGGTTAATCGATATTTTAGCAGGGGAAGGAAGAAATTATCTTGGCATGGGAAACAGTTTAGAACTAGAAGTGAATGGCTGTGAAAGCTCAAGAACTGTTTGGAGTTCTCTGGACCACCTGTAATTCCGGGCCCTGATCCTAAACCTGCTTGTGCCAGTCAGTAATATTTACTCTAATTAGTCTGGGAGGGGATAGGTAAAGTCTATGCAGGATACAGGTTTTTCTAAGTCTGGATCCATACTGTACCCCATGCCTGCTCGAGACTCCCCCTTTAAAACCATTTGCATGTTTTATTGGTATAAAAACTAGTAAAATAGAAAGCCTAAGTGGGAACTCAGTCACCAAACTTTATATTAATTTCCCCTCTGTTACTTCCAAAAATGGTTGGACTGTGGGACAGTGAAACATCCCTGCATTTCCCATTGTTATGGGATTCTGCTGACAGCCCAGGATAGTCCCTGGGTGCTCTGAGACCTGCTACAGCTCTGCTCCTGGGCTTCCCATGCCAGCTCAGTCAGCTGTGTGTGCCATTGCTGGTGGGTTATTGGCTTATAGCTAAGAGTGGCGCTCTGACCAGTATTCCAAGGTCCCTGCCCTAATCTGAGCCTTATAATATCATATTAACAGATAAATATGACTCCTGACCTATTTATTTTCAGAACGATTTGGGAAGTGCTGTGGGTTGCGTGATGTACAAATCTAAGACTTAGAGGATTACTGGAGAACATTAAATTGTTGTGGCTGGATCACATTCAGTCTAAGAATACAGATTTTTTTTTTTTTTTTTCCCCCCTGAAAGTTGATACATAATGAAATTTTATTCTTAGCCGTCACAAGCTTCATTTTTTTTTTTTTTTTTTATATTTGGCTTCTTTGCAGAAGCCAATAAGCTACTGACAATTTCTGTGAACCTAAAAATCACAAAGGTCCGAAGATTCGTCAAAATCTAATTCCTACTAAAGACAAAGACTTTTGTTCCCTATCTGGCGAGTATTATCAGATCCTGTGTCACTTGAAGAGGGGTGCGTGGGAAATGCTTCGTGATGTGACACAGTCCCTTTCACTATGCTTTTGGTAGGCCGTTGGAGAAGTGGGCATGTACCTATTATATTAATGCAAGTAGCAGCTGGGGGCCTAGTTACGCTGAGACTTTAACTCTGAGTAACTACTGAGCTTAATCATGTTAGCCAAGTGAACATTTCCCCAGCATAGATGGCATCTGTGTCTTTAAAGTGAGTAAGGTTTAATGCATAGTGGATAACAAAGCTATCCAAATAATGCCTCCCTTTCTAGGTCAGTACTTGCCTTTAAAGCGCATTTCTGTTCTGAAAGGCAATCAGCACAAACGGTCTGTTGGGCTCCATATTACGTTAGTGTTGTGTTTTCACTTCTTATATATGTTATAGTGTTATATACGATATTGTATCTGTAAAAGCTGTGCTACAAAAGTTGTCAGGCTTCAGACAACGAAGTGCGCTCTTCCCTCGGGAGATATCACTCTAATTTTAGACATTTGAAAACAGGATATAACAGAAGTAAAGTTGGGGGAAAGGTGAGAGTTGGATGTATTAGATCAGTAAACATTCTGAATTTACTCAGTAAAAGTGGAGCACATAGGAGGAAAAGTACATAAAAGAAGGAATGACCTTTGTTAGCTCATCATTACAGTTGTCAGTGTAAAAGAGGATCCGGAGGAGATGTGAATCAGGAGAGCAGAGCAGGTAGGTATGTTGAGGGTATGCTGCAGCTGAAGAGTGAAACTGGAAACAAGTGGAGCTTTTTATGGGAGAAACGGGTCTCTGTGGGGTCAGATGTGCCAAATCCAAAGTCCCTGAATATTTAATCATGTTTAACTATGGATCTGCATTAAAGAGAGAAAATGTACTTTAAATACACAGAGAAGCCAATAAGGTTAGGGCTAAAACCCAAACTTTCTCTTGTGTGAAGAAAAGAGAATTAGTAGAGGGACTTACATTAGTGAAAGAGTCAAGTCAAGGAAATGCAGTTCTCAGCAGCTGTATTTTGTTTGGAGCATGTCCTTGTGTCTTGGGTGCACAAAATGAGAAGGTTTTGCTACTCAAATCTATGTGATGAGGGCCTGGATGAGAGTTTTAACTGTCAGAGCTGAAAGAAAAGGTCACTTCCCAGACACTGCGGTCATTGTGCTTTCAGTTGTGCTCTTAGGGAAAGCTCTAAATGAGGTAGTACAGGATGAATATGTGGCCCATGAAGGGTTTACAGTGGAGAACAAACTGTATTAAATTGAAATATGCATAAAAACTAAATTAGACTAGCTTATAAAGTGAAGTTGAAGCCAATTATGGAAATTAAGCATGATGTAATAGTTAATGAAACCAGTGTAGCAAGCACAGTGGAGCTATACTGATTGCCAAGAACATCTTGCTTTTACAGTACTTATGTAACTGTCAGGAAAGGCCTCGGAGTATTTTTAATAACAATAAGCCTTTTAAATAACATTTCTTTTCACTTCTTTTTTTGTTTTTTTTTCCATGTGATATTTTGCACTGCGGGTGGGGAGGGGGGTGTGGGTAAAAAAATATTTGCTTGTAACTTTTCCAAACGGTATTCCAGGTTTTACACGTATTTTTATTGCCATTGTGAGCTGCTGTGAATTGCGTGCGTGTACTTAATTAACAAGGAAAATTCCGGCTCCTGAGGACTTTTATTGCCCTTATGAGCTGAACAGATTTGTGTGGTTGTCTGCCTTGATTTGCTTCTGCTTTCAGCAGTCCAAATTTAATTTCATTAGAGGAAAGAAATACCCAACAAAACACAAAACAATGTAATATTGTGTTCGTTCTGTGATGATAGCTGTTCTCCAAAATTTTGTGCTCTTTAAAAATGGCATCACGTGGATCTGAGCATTACGGAACTTGATTTGTCACTTCTCAGAATTTCTCAGCCTTATTCCTTCAGTAGAAAACTAGATTTCACTTCACAAATCCTTGTCTGACTAAAGTTTTAATAAAATAAGCCTAACGGACATAAGTCTCTATTTTGCAATAGAGATTTGTTCTAGTATAGGCTGATAGTAGAAGTTTACCTGCTACAGATGTTTTTTTACTTAAGCATCAAGCAGGTCTCACATTTATTCTGTGATTTACAGACATATAGCAAAACCTAAACTTATGGCTAAATGCTGGACTGGAAGCTGAGACATCATCTCTTCATGAGCTTCTTATGAGATGTTGGTAGTTTAGGTTGCACATACCTCAGTTTCCTATATATAAGATAAATGTTAAAAATGTGTTCTGAATTGTCAAAACCAACTTCTTGTAGAAATAATAGCATTTGACAAAATTTTACCTGAAAAGAACAACTGTAGAGTAGGACATTTACTCGGGTATGGGAAACTAAGGTTTCTGCCTAAGCCTTCAGCCTAAACTTTGTTACTGGCATCAGGAGGAGGCTTTGCTGGGGTCTTGTATCACAATTAAATGATAGTGTGGTGTTTATTTTCCATAATATCCAAAGCATTCATGCTTTCTCATGTTTAGTTTTTTTATACTGGTAACAAAGACCCTCTGTTTGCTTTAGTGTCTGGAGATTGCTTGTGTGGTTAGTCCTCCTGCTTCCCTGATGTGGGAAGGCTAAAGGAGAACATATTAATTCTTTCTTGCATCATGTCATCTTCTGACTTCTCCTCTCGCAGCTATCTGGTTCATCCTGCATTTTCCTGAATTAGCCCAATTTTGATGGGTGTTACTGGCTAGAAAGCAGTTTGTCACAACTAAACTACTGGATGGATGGAGCAAGGAAATTTTCAGATAGCAGAGAGAGTACACTTAAGTGGTCCATTCAGCTGTAATGCTTGTTTGCCTTAGCAGACTACCATGTACTCAACAGGACTGTCAGTCCCATGAGAGACTCTCTATATCATCTATGAATTAAAGAAATAGGCTGTAAGCCGTAACCTGAGAAGTTTGATTCAAAGCTCCTATCAGTGAATCTTCAGTGAATTTCTGGGAAATACAAGGTGGATTAAGTAAAAATTTTTGTGTCTGAGCCACTCTTTATTTGTGAAATGACATTTCTTAGTTGGAAAGAAAATGTTGGAAAAAAAAAATAACAGAAGGAAAACATGACCCTTAAGAGTTGGTTGTCTTGACATCCGTTCTTCTGGGCATCTGCACTTGCTTGGTACATGTATTATTTCAGGTTGTAAAGGAGAATGTCTAAAGAGGGTTGTTAATAGTTTTGCATCATTAAATGGGCCACAATCTAAACTTGTGTTAATATTGTGCAATAAGGAGAAACTGTTAAAAAGTACGTCTGAGTTCTTCTCTCTGAGTTATGCACGTGGTAGCAAGGTACACCAGCTAGTATTTTTATCATATTGAGACAATATATTTGAGATGGAATTAAAACCCTGGTTTTGCATTACTAGTGTTTAAGTGAAGCAGCGCAGGTGCAAAGTAATCGGAAGCAGAAAACTGATGGATAAGTCTATGCCTCAAAGAAGTCCAATCTTTTAAAAGTGAGATCCTACTCAGTTAAAGCTTTGCTCTTCCTGGAATTATGTGGTAGGTTTTTGATAATGGTACTACTGTGTCTGTGATCCCAGGCTAGCTTTAATTAATTTTAAAAAATGAATTGGATAATTTTCTTTTTTTTCTCCTTCCTCTGCTTAGGGAGTTGCCAAAGCAAGTTTGAGTTATTTTGCAAATGATTTCTGAGCTTGAGAGCACTGATTCTATTAGACATGAAATACTGGAAATAAAGTAACAGCTCATTGCATTGTATGTGTATTTTTCCCTTGTCATCTGTTCTACCTCATAAATCAAAAAATTCCAAACAAAGGATTCAAAAAGAGAAAGCATAAAAGGAAAAGGGGAATAAGACAAGAATAGGAAAGGAAGAAGAAAGCAGATCCATATTTTTCTTTCCTTTCAGAAAAAATGGCTATAAACGAGAGAGACAAATGGGTTTCTAAAACACTGAACATCACATTCTTTCCTATATTGACCGAACGCAATAGTATTTTGTATCTGCACAGAATCATCACATACGTAGAACTTGATGTTGCTTGTTTCTATAGCTACAGTAAATGTAATTACTAAAGTGTCTTCTGCAGATTCCATTGTAACTTCAGGTACATAACTAATGACATGTACTTTTTTTTTTTAAACTGTCTGGGGCAAAATGCTCATTTTGAATTTAAGAGAAGTAATACCATTTTCCATCTTAGTTAAGTACTTTGTCATAAGACTTATCTCTGCAGAGCCTGGAATTCTGTCTGTAAGCATATTACAAATATTATTGCTACTTATTTTCTGGAAGGAAGATTAAGTACTGTGTGTGTCCAGAGAAGCTTCTCTTCCATTTTCACTCTTTGCTACATACCACTGCAAATTCAGCATGAAATCACTGCAGAGATAATTCATACTATTCTCCAATATCTTGCATTAAACCAGAGGCACCTCAGAGACCATAGCATTATCTCTGGGAATATAAACTATGTAAATATAGACTTGCAACACAGGGTTATGTTAGACTGTGTAATTTTCTTAACAACAAAAAAGAAACCAGGTACAGAATGTTTATTTTTTTTGTCCATGAAAAGCAGTTTCTCAGCTAACTGCCTCGTAATTATTCTGTGGGAGGAAGACTTTTTCTTTTTTAGAAGAGGTTCTTGACGAAAAATGATAAATTCAGTGAAACACAATTCAGGCTGAACAAACTTTTAAATTGTGGAATATGAGGCATTTAAGGGATATGTATATGAGAGGAGGTTGTTCTGAACCCATGAAGCACGTAGTAGCAGAAAATATGCACCTGAGTTTATCTTAGAAATGTGTAAATTAGCCTGGAAAGTTGTATAATCTCAGTTGTTCGCTCATAAGAGCTCTAGTGTATTTTGACTACACTAAAATCAAGGAACTATTATCCTTTGCTTGTGGCTAGACATAGGCCCAAACTATCATCAGATCAGAGATTTTCAAGGTAATGGATAAATTAAGATTTCAATTTACTGGACTGAAACAAACACTAGAAGCAAAATTAGCCTGTTTGGGGATGTTCTTTTTACTTGACCTGAACTTCTTGATTTTGTTCATCTCTTACACTGTGCCACATGTTGAATTTGAAAATAATATATACAAAAAGCATTTAAAAAACCCACCATTGCTAGTTTCATGCTAAAAGCTCTGAGAGAGCATGCGAGAGCAAGTAAGAAGTCTGCACAGGCTGCCACTTTGTCCCTCCAGAAGAACCAGCTGACCTCGGTGTCCTTCTTTCCTGCGTGCATGAAATACATCTCCAAATGTTTGCTTGTTTTGCATAGATCTATCTGTCTATATATTAAAAAAAACCTTTATACGTAGCTACATATGTGTATATGTTTGGAGGTGTATATCTATTTAGTGCTTATATAATGAATCAGAAGAGAATATTTTTTATTCTAGTACAGAATTACCCTTATTGACTGTCTTGAATGGACTTACTGGTCTTGCTTTTCAGTGAATCGATTAATGGAGTTTCTCTTGGATATTAAACTGCTTACAAAGACACAAGTTGATTGGCTTAGTAGTTGACATTTTACTCCACTACCATCTTTGTTCATGGCAGTGTTTATGCTTGTCAGATACTTGCCACTGTTGCTCCATTTGTCATTTGGCAGATTTAGAAACATCGCATGTGAAATTACTTAGCTTAACTGGGCCAGTATGGAGCACGGTCTAAACTAAACTGAGTGGAGTGACAATGGCCAGCTTTCCTAGCTGTGCGCTAGATTGTATTGTGGCCAACAGTCTCAGGATATAGATCAGATACCTTGTAAGGCTGGAAGATAGGAAGGTTTCACAGGCAGAACCTGACAGTGGTTCCTCCAGACTTTCAGGATGGAGTTACTAGTGAACATGGCTTAGCAGTTCTCTGTCAGTTTGCTTTTTTCTATAGCTGACAGCTGGCTAACACGGAAGCAACTGTGCCAGGAAAGTCCTGACGCTGGTTCTGTGATTTGGCCTAGCATAAATAAGAGCTAGTGCTTGACCATCTCTTACATTGCATGGGAAGAAAAACCAAGGAAATTACAGGGTTGAAGCATTCAGCAGGCAGGGGTTGCTTGCATTTTCCCTGCAGTTCTCGGGGCATCAAAAGGCATAGAACCAAGCTGACAGATTGTTAATTCCTTTTCTTACACATGGCACCCATTATAAAAATAGAAAAGGAAGGAGGTGGTTTCGGCTTATTCCGGGCAGGATCCCAGTTCCCTCCATTTGGTATATGGGTGGTGTTTCCTCTTCTGGCACTCAGCGATTTGATTGTTTACACAGGTTTGCTTAGCGAGTGCACAATTTAAAAAATGATTTGACAGGAAAACAGACTTGCCCGCATGTGTGCACGTAGAAATTATACGTTCTGTATGAACGCATGGCGTGGACAAGGAAGAGTGTGTTCCTTTTGATGGTATAACAGTTAGGTATAATGGAAACATCCCAGCATCTTGCCCTGTGCTCAGCCTTTCTCCAGCAGCCTTTTAGCACGTGGCTCCTGCTCTGCCAACGTGTTTGCTGGGTTGAGCAGGGAGGTGGATGTGGGCAACATGGTGGCTGGGAGAGGGAACCTGAGAGCCAGAGGAGAAAGATAAAGTTATTCTTCAGGTCTGGCAATTGTTATTTCTTGCTGTAGGGACTTGTTTGGGGAACTGAAAACCTACTGGGGGTAAATAAAAGGAAGACAAAGCCCAGTGAGTATCAAAGTGGCTTGCTGTGGCTCACTCAGGAGTGTCTATGTGTTTATTTTACACACAATAGTGACGTGTGTGCATGGCTTCTATGTCACTTATATGTCATCTATACACATGATGCAGCAGCTGTACTAGCTGTGGTTTCATTGTTGATTACAGTGTAGATAGTTTAGGAAAAAAAATGAGAAATGCAGAACAATGAGCTAAAAATATTTGGATATTAATTGTATGCCTAGGAGGATCTTTGATTTAAGTTCATCAGGACGCTCAATACTGCCCTTACCTGTTGATGAAGATCTGTCTTCTCTTCAGGTTTTATTGAATACTTAAACTGTACTATTTGAGTCTTTTGTATTGTTTTAATGACAGTTCTTTTAAATGAAATAAAATGTGAAGAGAGACATAAGCTGAATTTCTCTTATATTCACATAGTTAATCTTATGGTTGATTAGCTTGTGTTTATTTCTTGGCAACAAATCCTTGCAAAAGCAAATACCCAGTTCAAATTTTCAAGTTCAGCGTTAAGACAATGCAGGAAGAGAAGTGAGTATGATATAGGAGTTGTAATGGAGAGAAACCTTTTCAAAGTCTGCATAAAGTTTAATGTTATTAACAGTACCACAGTCTTATGTAACAGATTGTGAAATCTATGGGTGTCACCTGTGCTGCTGTTCTGAACTTGCCTGGTTGCCCGGTGCAGTCATCCTGTTGTGTTATGTAAATTGTAGACAAAGTGAAAGAAAAGTATTACAATATTTCATGACAGCTTCTTCAGTGACTTCAAATTCACGAGGTTAGTGCTTTCAGTTATCTTTTTCTTGATTCACATTACTCCTTGGCAACACTAACGAAGAAGAACATGAAGGGTGGATTGAAGGATGAAATGACAATTGTACAAAAACTTAGAGCAACTTTTTCTCCCTTCTCAGTGCAGTGAGAGCCAATACTGTGCTTGTATAATTTTGCATTGCAGGGATGTGGTAATCAGGTTAAGTAGAAATAGTGAAGGTTTTATCAGCAACAGGGAGGCAGAGAATGTAGTTTTAAGTCTTTGTGGGTCCTCCGATTTCCAGGGATGAACACGCCACCTTTTGTAGTTTGAATTCTATTTCAACAAGGCTGGACTAGACACACTTGTTCATTCTTATACCCGCTACGTTTTTCTTCCCATTTTAACTTTGCTGCCGTGTCTTTCCTGCCCACTGGGTGCTTTCCATACTTCTCTCTTCCATCTTCCTGATTTCCTTCTATATCTCTGTCCTACTGTCCCCCACTTACTGCCATTAATTAGCAGTCTTCTGGAAGTTATATTGATAGAGGTCCCTAAAACTGATCTGTTGACTGTGCAGCCAAGAAACCATGGCAGAGCTGGGGCTGTTCCCAAGCCCTTGTGTCAGCATTGCTTGGCAATGTTGTAGCAGCCAAGAACTGACTGGTTGCCGGGGAATGTTTTCCTTTTTGTTTTTTCAGAACTGGAAAATATTTCTGTGCAACCTGAAAAGCCTGGTTTTGATTTTTCTGTGTTTATTAATAAAGTTGAATCAGTAGAACTCTTTTTAAAACTGGTAAGAGAAATGCAATGTAATTCAATTGCAATTCCAGGATCTTGTTCAACTTCTGGAAAATAACTTTTCAACTGTCAGAACCCCTTTGAAATAATGCTGTTTGACTCCATCAAATAAAAGGGTAAATCTTGCGCAAATGCATCGTGGCAAAGTTCTTTCAGATTTCTGAGACAGGCAAAAGACTGTTTTATACGAGGGTGTCATTTTTGTGTTGTAGGAATGACAAATGACAACCAGTGATTAGGAAATGTTTTTGTAGAGTTATTAGAAAGGCATTTAATAAGCAAGAAAAGTAGCTTAGAAAATACCAGTGTACACTGAGGATATGGTTTTAGAAGGGATGGCAGCATGTTCTGGGATCAATAACCTGTCTAGTGTTGAGAATTCATTTGAAATGCAAAGTATAGGACAGGTCAAATAAATTGGCCATGGCATATCTGGAAAAAAAAATGTGTGGCTTACTGCAAAATGTAAAATAATAAAAGAAAAATTACATCTTGATATCAAACTAGCTCATGCATTTCTTTGACTGGAATGAGTGTTGGGCTGTGTCGTGGAGGCAGTTTGGTCCAGCTGAGTAAAACTGGCTTCCAAGTCATAGCCATTTCCTGAGTTGGCTGCTCAGTAATGCTTCCACCAAGCTGTGCTCCCTGTTATTGCTGGCCTTTCTTCTGGGAGCTGCACTTCCCCTACTTAATTAGATGAGAAAAAGGATGAGCTGTTCCGCTCTTTCTCCTTTCAGGTTCATGTCCGAAGGGTCCCGATTCTAGTGCTCAGTAGCACAGCTCACTGACCTGGCTGCTAACCTGAGGGCCCACCTTCAGTGAGAGGGTCTGCTTTGCCTTGTCAGCTTGAGAGAGTAAATGCTAATTAGAATAGCTGCTGTGTTACTATCAAATCCAGTATGACTGTGGCTTGGGGGAAAGAGCAAGGGGAAAGTTCCTGGTGCATTTGTGATTTTGGGAATCCTAATAGCTTTGATTTAAAGTCTTTCTTTCCTGCTCTGAGTTATGTAGAAAAAGACACCATCTTCTCTAATGGTGAAACGAGTCCTGCCAAATACAGTCTACCACGTACCAAGGAGCCAGAAATGGTTCAGGTGTTCCAATACCAAGTGATATAAAGCTTGTCTGGAAAAAACAGCTCTAATAGGACCTAAGCTGGATCAGCAGAGTTCTTGGCTTCTCTGAAATGATGTGCAAAGGTTACTAAGTAGTACCATCTCAGCAGATCTACATTTGAGGATCTTCAATAAACCACCAGTGATGACACTTGGTAGTAACATTTACACTGGTCTTGTCAGTAAGGATTAAGGTTCGGAGACAGAGGTTGTGAGGAGGTGATATTGAATGAGTCAGCTGCATGTGGTGCCTTCCACACCACAGCTGGGAGTGGGGAGAGAAAGCAAAACTGTACACGTGCTGTGGCCGCTCTTTTCTTTAAGATAAGGCCTTTGCTGTGTCTGCTAAAAGTGTCCACCTTCTCATTAGAATGAATCTATTGGGGGTACCAGTATCTAAATGCAAGGAGAGTAGTAAAGGAAAAGTTTAGGGGCTAGAATTTCTGTGGAGTGACCCTAGGCGTGCCACTTTCCCTACGACCATGAGTGACCCCACACACTTCTAGAGCTGTGGAACACCTTTTTCCCTGCTGGGAAGTGACGCAGGGGCCCCAAGGCTGCCCTTTTTCTACCCGCCCCCTTCTCCACTCCCACTGATCCATTTTTAATACTATCTATATGTAGTTTTCCCTTTTACATTGTAACAGAATAATTGCAAATTAAAAATTCAAATTAAAAGGATATTAACACGCACACACATGAGCAATTAGTAATGGTAGATAATTACTCATCTTTATTTAGAAAATTATGTATGCATATACCTATATAAGGATTGCTTACTTTTCTAAGGAGGATGCAGTGATTAGCTTGTTGCAAGCAGTGAGAACAGGACCACGTCTTTTTATGTATTGTTTTTGAATTTAGCAAAATATTGGGGGAGAGTGGGTGGGGATCAACCTCATTTGTTATGGTGTTTCAAACCTTTCAGGTGGTTACAATCAGTCCTCTGAAAAGCTGTT
The DNA here is from genome assembly GCA_035590275.1 of Ibycter americanus. Classification (NCBI taxonomy): domain Eukaryota; kingdom Metazoa; phylum Chordata; class Aves; order Falconiformes; family Falconidae; genus Ibycter; species Ibycter americanus. Next base: position 39,985,471 of record JAVJGI010000065.1, on the reverse strand, counting down.
ATTACAGGGTTCAGACAAAGTTCCATCATTCTGGTGTCAGAAAGGTCAGATGCTAGAATTCAGAAAAATTATTCACCTCAGATGCCAAATGCAGATTATCTGAGAATAGCCATATGCCAGTTTGTTATGGTGATGTGCACATGCTTGAGCTAGTATGTTGCTTTTGATGCCAAATGTCTGTCTCAATGAGATGAGTAGAAGCAGAGTGTCGATGCAGCGAGTATAATCCATTCTAATATTAGAATGTGGGGCCAGATCCTGTGAGCCAGCCTGCCCTGACAGCCCAGCGGTTGCCACCGCAGCTGAGGATTCTCAGGACCTCGATGTTCCATGCAAACAGCATTCACTGCTTCTAATTATTTTCTTTCTTTTTCCAAGAAGTATGAGCAAAGGACAACTAATTCCCTCAGAAAATACAGTTGCAGTGGAGAACGTGGTCTAGGGGAAGTGGAAAAATACTGTGTTGTATTTTTGTTTATCTCTGTTAATGTACTTTTAGCTTGATAGAAAACCCTATCCGTAGTCATCCTATATAGAAACTGAGTTTGCAAGTGACAAAAGTAATACCATAAAAAAACTCAACACTCCTCCCAAGCCCCAAACACCCAGCTTTAACTTATGACCTTCTCTGGACTTGAATGCAGACCTTGAGGACTTCTGAAAGTGCTATTGTACGTGGAAGTAGTAGTGGCTAAGATTCGGGGGATAGGTGGGGTGAGAAATGGTGATAGGTGAGAAACGTTACTTCTCAGGCTCTAGCTTGCTTTGCTTTTAGGAAGGGACTATTTCAGAAGCATAAATGGCATATGGGTGCCTGTATCCCACCCCAATCCCTTAGGAAAACTCTGTCCGAGCACCGTGTCTCGACTTTGAAATGGTGAACCGGGTAGGACTGACAGGAGGTGACTTGTTCGGAGCCGATTGCTGCCACCTTTAGGCCAGCTGGAAATCGTCTCCCCATGGTGTAATGCATGTCCTCCAATTTTTCAAATTTCCCTAACTTCTGGAGGTTTGGAGCATTGGTCTAGTACAACACTCACCTTTGTTGTAGGCCCGTGTATTGAACTTGAACTGACCTTAAAACCATGTTACAATAAGTGTTTGTAATACATTGTGCGGCATGCAATTTTAAAGAACATGAGTGTTCATTTTAGTTGATGTTAAAATTTATGGACTCTTGCCTTTGTTTTATTTCGGTTGATATTAACTTCCAATAAATAATCAGTGTTGATGTTTAATTCAGTAGTGTATTTGCTTAATACTCACATGTTAAAACATAAGAAAATTCATGGAGAACCTTTTTCTTTGCAACCCCTTTCTACTTAGTGCTTCCCACCTGTCAAATCTGTCTATTTGAATGTTTTAGGTATTTTGGTCTGATTTAAAAGAATTAGAGGAAGTTAAAGATAGTTCTGTAGTTCCATTACAAGGGAACAGTTCAGAACATAACTGAAAAATAGAGATACGTTGCCAAAAATGCGTGTTGCTGTGTGTCTGACTATGGTACTTACAGGAAACCCATCACCATAGTAACTAAGTCTCTGCTAAATAATTACCAATAGATTTGTTCTTTTTTCTCTTCTTCTAACCTGTATCATATGTCTAGCCTTGAGTGTAGTTTTAAATATAAAAATTGTGTGTAGATATAAATGTTTGCATACTGCATTTGGAAGATAAGCCAAAGAACTCACCGTATATGAGCCTAATTCTTGCAGAAGCAACTTCCTGGGTTGTAGGTGTCCACTGCTGTTCTGCTGTTGTTTTCTCACAAATGAAAGAACAATGCAGAACAGTTGTAATAAATGCAGTTTTAGCATTACGGTAAGATATAGCTATCATGGGAAGCCAGACATCAGGAAAAAGCAAGTTTTTTTTCTACGAAGCCAAAGCAATTTCTTGTAAGACATTTGGATTTGTACTTAATAAGCAGCTACTTCAAATAGCAGAGTGGAATTCCCTGCCTTTCCCGTTCCTCCCACTCCATCAGCAGGACTTGGGCAGTACCTTACTTGGGAGCAGGTCAGTGGTGTTGCATTCACCTGTTCAGTTGCTGATGACTATTTCTCTGAATTCCTTTTGTGCAGAGTCACCTCCATATTTGCTTCAGGAGCATTCTGGAGAATGCTGGAGTGTCTTACAAAATCTGGGGCTTCTTATGGGGGAAGTAGCCTGCTTCTCCATTGTTTTATTCCCCAGAAATGCAGTTTTGTGGGCATATTCTGTTTGTAACCTTGTTCTTTTGGGAGGAACCTGCTAGCCTTTTGTCCTCCTTTTAGCAGTGAGATAAACAACTTCTCAGGGTTTCCTCTGCATGATAGAGTCTTAGTTCTTAAAATGTGCTCAACTTGATCAGTCTGAAGACATCTAGTGAAGTAACCGTACCTCAGACATGGTCTTGCAAAGCATTGAATTTGGGTCAAATAATGACATGGTGAAGTCTTTGTGCTTCCACCTGAGCTCAGTTTCATCTGGTTAGGAGATCGGATGGGTTTATTTGCTCTAGTAACTAATGCAGCTCAGTGCTTCAAAGAGCTGGCAGCCCACACGATCTCTGACTTCTAGGGTTTTCTTTGTCAGAGAATTGTTGCTTATATTAAACAGACCACGAACCATTTAGGATCAGACTTGTGAAACCAGTAAATTAATTCATCTGTGTACTTGGTGTTCACAACAACTGAGGTGAGGCACAGATAAACCTGAGCTTGTAAAGTGGTTGCTCACCTTCAATTATTTGCATTAAAACTCACCTCTTTCTCTCCTGGTGAGGAATAGCATCCAGATATGTGACCAAGGGAAATATTCACCTTGTCTTTTTTTCTTGTGAGATTCCAGCATGATTCATAACAATCTGTGGGACTGGAGACTATTGTAGAGGTTGGGCTGGTGTGTTTTTGGTTTGTTTGTTTGGTTTTTTTAATGCTACTGTGTGAGTTGGAGCTACTCTATAGCACACTAAATCTTCATCTGTTTGAGGTACAGGCATGAGGTCTCTAAAGACTCTAGCTGTACTATATGGTCTCAAGCAGGATGTGGGTTACCCTAGAAACAGTAATAATAGCAAGACCAGTAGCAAGGAGGACCTTGTCATGCGGTATTTTGAAATTACTGCAAGTAACAGCAGTAACTTTGGAGCTTTACAATACACATTTTCAACACTGTACAAGCCATTTATTGCAGTAAAATGTGTATTTTAAATAGGATTTTTCTAAATATGCTTTTTATTATACTTGTGTAATTGTTCAAACATATGTAGAGAATGGGTTAGAAGATGAAAAAGGCAGCTGAGCATTTTTTTCTGTTTCTGTGAATATCATATAGGAGCCAAATATAGAAATACAGTTTAACATTTGAACGGAATCAATGAGATGGATCTAGTTAAACAAACTTAAATTGTTTTCCAAGGAATCAAACTCACAATTTTCAGTACTACCACTCCTTGGAAATCCATAAACTTAAAATATGTTCCTGAACTGGGTGTGGAATATCTGCAAATGGGAAGGTAGATCCACTGAATGTGTTAATGAAATTTGTTAAACTTTGGTTCAGCAGGGCATAAAATGTGCATACATAGGTTTCATTAGCTCACCACATGTAACTTATAGCTGTGATAAGTACTTATCTCAATTGATTATCTAACAATAACTTTCTAAAAGGCAGCAGGTTCAAATTCCAAGTCTCTTTGTTAGTACAGTAAGTAAAAAGAGCTTTTCCACTTCTGCAGATGATTTCATTTTGGGAAATGCCCTTGAAAAAATCTCCTTGTATTCTAGCAAAAGACACGCATATTAAGTCTAATCTGCAGTTTTAAGTTCTGCTAGAGATGAAGATTTATGATCAAGGCTAGATTAAACCATGGCAATATTGTCTTGGTTAGTATAACAGCAAAGTATCTAAGTGAATTTTAAGCTACAGAAAGTACAATTTCTCGTTCACAATATCTATCCCATTTGATCTGTATCAGAGAAGTCATGGATATAACATCTCAATCATTATTGCTCTTAACAGACAATTACTCTTCTACTGACTCATGTCCCCTGACATACGGTTTGCTGCTTTTCAAGCCACTTCCAGACTGTTAAATAGCCACATGTCCCATTTGAAGTAAGAGTGTGGGCTTTCAATTGTAACTTGTATTTATGCATTTGACTCTTCTGTCCGTGTCTCCCGTTACTTATTTTGGCTTGCATATCCTAGTTTCTTTCCTTTTAATGGCTATCAGTGAGTCCCTAGAAATGTGAATGGATTTAATTTTTAAAATTAATTACTGATTCAATTTGGTTTGGGGGAGATGATTAATACAATAAACCAATTTGCTACTGCATACTGAGAAATACTGAGCTATATTTCCAAGAATTAAATCTTACTCAACAACAGTTCTGCGTGTTAGTGGTCACTAAATAGCAGTAAGTAGTTTGACAAAATACTTCTTTCCAGTTTTTTCTTAGATGTTTTGTTTTAGTATGTTTAGTTGGTCATATGAGTCTATGTAATATCATTTGGATACTTGGGAACGTGCATAAAGTTATTGGATATAATCCTGTCTATCATAACTGGGAGAGATTTGAATCTACAGATATCTTACAGTTTGACATTTCAGCATCATAATTTCCATTTACATTCCACCAAAAGACAGAGAATTAGTGCAAAGTCTAGACTTTCAGCTTATTCTCTGACTTCTGTGTAGTGTAAAACATGAAGTACGTAAGGGTTAACCAGGTCTGGTTTGTTTTGAAAATGGAATTATGCCAGGTATGCTCCATGACAGTCTGTGCTGGGGAACCCCACTGATTAGGAAAACCTAATCTGGATCTTGGCAATACATTGTATAACAATCAGTGTGAGTGAACATCTATTAAGAAATGGGTTTTTTAATAAAAAATATGTATTGTTTATATTGAATAATACCTAACAAGGGCAGCTAAGAGTTTAGTGGGGATGAAAGCAGCAATATAGTACAGAATTTTGTCTGAAGAGTCTATAGAATTGAATCAAGTGAGTATTTCTTTTTTATAAATTGAGGCACTTTATCCTGAAGAGTGATTTTTTTTCATGGCAAATGCTGAATTCTGTGAAAGAGTTGTTCCTGCTTGAGTGGGTTGGGAGTGGACTGGGTGATCTCACCTTCCAGCCTCAGCCATTCTGTCACTCTGGAATTAACTGGGCTTTGTCTTAAAAGCTAACTTGACAGGATTGGATTTTTCCCATAATCTCTTCTGTTTACAGTTCAGAGAGGTAAACTGAGCTGCCTTCTGCGGAGGGCGGCCGTGAAATTTTGTGGAGTCAAATTTGTCCTTTGATTAACAATATGAATTAAATAGAGGTGACTGTTGTTTGGTTCTGTGCTTTGAATTAGCATTACAGAAGTCCTTGCTCCTTCAGAGGAGGTACCAGGGAACTCTGAAATGAATTGCACAACTTTTTAATGCTAATTTTCATTACACTTGGAAAATAAAACTGCACATTAAAAAAAATAATCATGTAGTTGTCAGATGAATTCAGTGATTTGTCTGCATGATTTAAGGTTTCTAGAAAATGCTTTCTGCGGTGATTGAATCAGTCTGCACAATATGAAGATTTCTAGTAGATTTTTGAAGAGAAAATTGCAGCAATATGGCTCAAAAAAACTTGTAAAAATGTTTTTCCTTAATTATGAGGTTTTTTACAGTTTAAAAATTGTTCCATGGTTTTGCCATTGAACATGAGTGCCATAAGGGACTTCTAATTGATATTTTCGGAGTGTTTAACAGCCCTTTATTGTAACAGTCTTTCTTATAAGGAATTGATCAACATTTTAAAAAATGGGGCCTTTGTGAGCTTATAGTGAATTCTAAAATTTCCCCATGTTCACATGGAAATAATAGTATTCATTATGTCTTAAATTCTATCACTTACCGCCTGACCAAAATAGTGATCTGATGATCTGTGTGCCTATTCTCTACCCGCTATTCACTGCAAAACTGCTAAAATGCATATTGGTTTGAATTACAGGAGAGGTAAATGTCATGGCAGAACACAGCGCGCTACATTTTTTGCCAGTTGAAGCTGATTCCAAATCCAAGTTTCTGACTCCCTTTACGTGCTTATTAAAACCATAAATTTCAGTCAATTACCTGAACCTCTTATTCTGAGTGTTCCTTCTCTCCCATCACCTTGTTTTGTATAAATCCTCTGTATACACCAAGAGTTTTCCTGGGTCCATATTATTGTTATTTTCAAGAGCTACAGCAAAAACATTGTGTTTTCTCTTGTTGAAATAGATAACATGAAAAACATTCAGAAACTAGTGTCATGGGTATTTCCAAGGGCATAACTGTGCTAATGTAACAAAGAACAAATAATAAAATCCACCACAAAGGGATTTCAAGTCTATAAAACAAATAACTTGTATGAATATGATAATAGACCGATTGGGTACAGAAGTGATTTGCATTGGTACAGCTACAGGTCTCTTTTGAAAAATGTAGCTGAATATCGATTTGAATATTTTCACGATCTGAAAACAACTCTTGTCAACTTCTTTATATGCAGAAATTCTTATGCAGGAGTTGCAGGAAAGCTGTGCTCATGCAGATAGGTTAGAAATAAAGACGGTGTAAAAGAGGCTACATAGCTGAGTATAAACATCTGAAAGGTGGAAACTAAATTACTATTTCTCATTTTAATACATGAACATTTTAGCAGGAGAGTTCAAGCTCGACATGAAGATATGCCACAGGATGTGCCTTTCATTAAAGGCTTGTATTGAGCCTCTCACAACTTTTACTTTACTGAAAGGCGGATGGATGTAAAGCATGAACACTTTGACTTGTTAGCTTTTACCGTGCTGTTACATGAACCAGATGAACAAGCAGCCTGCAGGGTGCTGGATGGTCACAGCCTCAGGATGGCTTCACACATACTGGAATGAAATATGCTGATGGTTGGGCCCTTCCTTGGCCGTGCTCTCCCTTTCCAACAAGTGACCATGCGTGCAGGCAGATGTCCTGGGCATCCCTCTGATAGAGTGGGATGTCCTTGCTACTGCAGCAAGAACTGGAGAGTATTGGAGCCCTGGTCTCCTGCAGGTCAGAGGCCAGCAGTGCTAGTTGTCCTAGTCAGTGATGAAACGTAAGGCTTCAAAACCACTGTAAGGGTATGTGTGTGGTTTTTATATTTAGTTACATATTTATGAGTGTGAGTCTTTTTACCACTGTATGATTGTTACTGATTTATGCTTGTGTAAATGAGAGCAGATTATGGCCTCCTTTTTGCTTGTGTGCCTGTGGCCAGATCAGGTCTCGTGCCTATAGTGTATATCCATAGATTTGGGCACTTTTCCTACATGTGCAATCACTCAGTAAAGGCATGTGATGGGTGTGTACGTATTATTAAATTTATGAAATGAGATTTCAACTTGATTAAAGCAAGCATAAAATAATTAAACTTGTTGTTCAGGAGTGAATTCAGTCCATAATAGAACGAATCAAGCAAGAACAATGGAGTAATATTAATAAGAACAACCTTCCAAAGGTGGAGAAAACAAACAAACAAACAAAAACCTTTGAGGTCAGCCTGAATCATGCCTGTTATAACACAAATACTTAAACCAAAGAAAATAATTATTCTTCAGTTTTAATTCATTTTGCAGCTTGAAAACAAGCCTGTATCCTAAAGATCCTCAGCTAGTTACTTAATAGATCTTTTACAGCTTTTCATCAGTAAAACACTTTGACAATGTGTGTCATGTCTAAAGCTTACTGTGCTTGTCTAACCAGAAGTCCCACCATTGGCTTGACCTCATTTGGATTTTAAGACAGCTGCTTTGCAATCTACTAATTCAAACATATTTCCAGCTGACTTCTTACTTCCCAAGAATTAGCTCATTATGAAACTCAATTACTTCAACAAAAACATGTTTATAATATGGGACAATTTTACAATAGAGTTAATGCCTCATTCACACGTTAAAGAATTAAAATGCTGACTTAAGGGATTTAAGTGCTGAATTTGGATGTGATCTTCTAGCATCGTGTATTTTGAAACTTGTAGATAAAAGATCAGTTTAACCGAATTGTGGCTCCTCTTGTCTCATATCTGACCAAACATAGATGCAGAGCACAGTATTTATTCAATGTGATGTACCTGTACAAAATCGCAAAGGACAAACACAGCCAGAAAAACACCTCTGACGGACTAGATCAGCTGTATAGTACACAATCATGAACAAAATCAGATGCAGAAGGTAACTAAGAAGGTCAAGTACTAGACCATTTCAAGAGTATGATATCAATGTAAATTAGCTGGAAGGCGCCTTTATTTTATGAACGTTGCATATGTGTCTGATTTGACTTGTGTATTTTCTGTGTGGATTCAGGGAGCTTCTGGAAAAAAAGGTGTAAGAGAAGTCTAAAAACATACTAGAGAGTACATTATTGACTTTGTATTGCGATGTCACTTTACTGACACAAGTGTGCTTTTACAGCATGTTTGCCTCTGATGCTAAAACTCTATTTGATGTCTGAGGTTTTACGGGTCTTCTTAGGGGGAGGGGGGAAAGTATGGTAGAGTAAACTTAAGTCTCTGAATTTAGAAGATAGTGGTTTACAGAATTGGTAGTGACCCTAATCCTATACTTGGAGGATTACACACTTGGGGTTAGTCTGCCTAACCTGATCTAAGCATGGGACAAATCTGCTGGGCATGTTGTTTCATTTTCTTTTGAATGAGGTATTTGATACAGAATCTGCCTGCTGGTCACAACTGCTGATATGTAGTGGCCTATAAATCTAAAACCTCTGTGCCTTGTTAAGAGTCATAGTTGGCTGCAGACCAGTGATCAAATCCCTGAGCAGGCAAGGAGTACAGGCTGCTAGCGAAGAAAGACGACACTGCTGTCTGTAGCTGTGCAAGCCTAACAGAGCAGCTAAAGAGAGCTTGGAGATTCAGCTGATGAATATAAACACAAAGTAAACCTGGTTCTCCCAGGATGATTTTGCAGTGAGTTATAGGGTAGGAATGATAAGCAGGGAAAGTAACTTCTCTTTTTGAGAAAACTGGTTGAGGAACTGAACCTTTTTAGACCATCATTGGCAGCTCAGATACTTAGAGAGCTGAGGGAAATTCGATTTAGCTTCATTAAAAGTTCATGGTGGCAAGGGAAAAAATTGAAATGACTTCTTTTCTAAGCTATCAGAGAAAATCCCTGATGACTGCCGCCCTGAATGTAATCATCTGATCAGGCTGGTGCAAAAAGGGCGAGTGCCATAAACATACTTCTTGTTTTTGTGAGAATTATGTGAATTAAGATTCCTTTTTGGTGAATCAGTTATTTAACTCCAGCTCCAGTATGGTCTGGCAGAGCAAATGACACAAGATAGCATCTATCATGGATCTATCGGCTGTGCCTTACTACCGATGGTGGGCCGGTTCAGGAATGTTCTCAGCACTCACTTAGAGGGTCTCTGGAAAAAAACGTCAGCTCCCACACAGCGAGTTGTTTGCACCTAGAGGCAAATAAATGAAGATGCCAGTGTCACTGTGTGTTGGGAAGCAGTGTAAAGAGAACTACCCTGTGGAATGCAGCATTAAGGAGAGGGAAGCTATAACGAGTGCAATTATCTGTTGGGTAGCCACAGGTGCCAGCCTGGCTCACATGGTGCTTGCTGCCAGGCTCAGTATTTTCTCATTCTAGTTTACAGGTACTAACCTGCTAAGCACTACATGGGGGATAATGGCGGGGTGGTTGTGGTTTTTTTTGTTTGGTTGGTTTTTTTTTATCCCCAAAGCATCCTAAGGCTCTGTCCAAAATGAAAAGCTAAGTAGTAGCAGTGCACTGGTCATATCCAATAGCTGCTGGGATTTGCTGGTTAGCTAGCTTTAGCTGTGGCTAGTGGTCCGTTTTATTGAAAGAGGCTGTGTTGGCCAGTACATAATGATTAATTCTCTCTACACGTTTTGAAAAGAATCCTAGGGTCCTTAATTTCTCTTTAAAAGTTGCTAGAGACAAGGAAAAGAGACCTTGTTTTATGTACTTACCTGAAAGCCAGTACTTCTATCAGCACAGCAGAAGCTGTGCAACTTCCCCATGCTGTGTAGTGCACCAGCAGGAGCACTTTAAGTGCAGGTTTTTGTGAGGATTTCCACATACGATTCCCTTCTAGTTCAGCCAGACTGCTGACACCTCTGAGCTGATGTTGTTGATGAAGTGCTTAATACATTTGTTATCTGCACTGCTAGTGCTGCTGGATTCCTAATCTTGAAGAAGTGTGGGTAAAAGGAAACTGGCTTGAAAGTCGCTCTTTCTCCGACAAACTTCTTTGTAGCGTACGTATCATTTTTTTGGAATAACAGTACTTGCAGGCTTCACTTACATGCAGTTTGTTCTGCCAATTCAGTGCTCAGAATATGATACGGAAAGAAGTTCAGCCTGCATTAGCAGCAGCAAAACTGCCAAAATTTTTATATAGGAGAAATGGTGGCGTGCTGTGGGGTTTTAAACCCTGTTGTTTTTGCACAAAGAAAGCTTAAGGCAGGGATGTTACATGTCTTCAGGATACAAAAGGGTTGAATGCTTACTGAATGAGCATATTGTGCTTTTGGAAAACGCTGTGTCTGATGGGGTGTGTGTGTCTGTGCCCGTGCTCTTTTTGGGGTATTTGCTTAGGGGTTTTAAGAAGGTTCTAGTTTTGGGGAAAGGGGGTTGAGGCATCTAAATCGGTAAAGTTGCGTTGCTTTGAATAAAGGTATGTTGTTTTATATTACAGATCCTTTGTTAGGGGCTTTGCACCGGCCTGAAAATGGCTGGGTTACTTCTGAAAGCAAAGACTGAAAACAATGGGCAGAGTGCTTCTGAGTGACGCGTCATTAAGAAACTACCGTGGTTTCTCACTGTTATTAATGGCTGCTATCTTCTTAGGCCCTTCAAGGTGAAAAAATTCTCACTATTAACTCTTCCCAACGTGTCATGAAATCTTCTTAAAACCTCATTAAACAGGCAGTATTTGAAGAAAATATCTCATGATTCAGTTATTACTGATTACTTGATCAATTTTTTAGTGGTTGTATGTATAAGCATGTTACTCTGGGTGGATAATTTGCAGTTTAGAGACCCTGAAGCCTTGGGTTAGTGTTAATATTGAAAAGATTTTTTTTCTTCAGACAGCAGTAGGTGTCAGACCCTGATTTTAGGCATAAATACTGGAAGGAAGATGTATCACTGGAAGGTGATTTTGTGTTCAAATGTGAGAGGCTTATGTTCTGAAAATACATGTTAGGATTCTGAAGATTTGGTCTATTTAGGAGCTGTGCTTTTCATCTGGATCAATGTATTCTGAGAAATAGTGCCTAAGTGCTTTTTCATTTTACAAGAAAAGAAATCTTTTAATGAAAACCCTTTTAGTAACAACTCCATAACAAGTAACAGCTGTTCACATTTACTGTTAAACTCTGTCTACAAAAGAGCACTCGCAATCCAGCAACTGTAACAACAGAGATCCTTTACCTGAATAAGAAAACAAAGCTTCCAACCTACTAATGCTCTTTGCCCTGCTCAGCGGGTACTTTTTATCTCAGCGGTGACTGAAATTTATGGTAAAGATAGCCTACTTTTCTTTATTGTGAGCCATACCATTTGTGAGCTCTACTGTGTGCGTTGCTTGCTTTAACGCCGTAGAACTCCAAGAATAAAATGGTACCCCACGACGGCATGCTTGGCAGCTTGTGGCGGGCTCGAGATAGTTGCTTAAAATACAGTCTAAACTGGGAAACAGTTGTGTAAAAGTGAGAAATAGCCTTAATTGTCAAAAGGATGTTGGGAACAGTCTCGCCAGTAACTACAGTCCTATGTCATGTGCTGCAGAAACCTGCTGACGCAGTTTGGGAGAGGGATTAGAAAGTGAATTTGTAGATATTTGTGCCTTTTTTTAAGTTGCAGATACTTTCTGCTTTTGAGAAAAGAGTAAATGTGCTTGGGGGTGGGACAGAGGGTATGAGTTAGGCAGACCAAGTCAGTTCTGAGCCTCATAGCAGAGACCAGACTATGAGCTCAGTGTAATTCTTACTTGCAGAGAAGAATTTCCGTATGTGCAAATGCTTCTTAATGTGATGTGAAGAAAATGGTTTCATTTTATTTATTTAATGTTGTTAGACATGTTGCTGTCATTGCTCATACATTTTTAGCTGCCAGAGGCTTCAGTTTTTGGTCCAAGGAAAAAGCAAATGGCGGATTTGGGAGGACATGCAGCAACATAGTTTGCTCCGGTGACTCTTTAGACTCTGCTACCCTTCTGCTTGTGTAAAAGGAAGAGTGCAATTCCTTGCTCCATTTAGTTTTACAGCATATTTTCAGAAAAATTACCAAAAAATGGGGGTGGGGGTTTGCTATCACAGAGTAGTAGTGGATGTCACAGGGAGAGAAGTGCGTGGTACGTGGTTCTCCACTCCAGGTGGTCCCTGGAAAGAGGCAGAGCATAGGAAGGGAAACTTGTAAGGAGCTAGGTCTGAATGTGCAGGAAAATTAAAAGGTTGGCATCTAAAACTAGGAGGGTAGTTTTTACTTGCAAGATGAAGTGATATGAGCTTTCTGGAGCAAGGGGAGCTGTGCTGCAGTGTTCTCAACTCCTTTCTGCAGCTCTAAAAGCATAGCAATGTAACAAAATAATTTTTAAGGCGATTTCAGTAGGGGAGACAAGAAGGAATTAAAGCCTAGATGTGGCTTCTAGCAGAAGTGAGGAACAAGGTAGAGATGAATTCTGGCAACTTTTCCACTGCTGCTCTTTCAGTAGTAATGGTTACTTATTCGCAGCACCTCTTTGCTGGGAATGGCAAGCGGTTGCTTCTACGTCTGGTGTGTCTGACAGATCTGGCCAGCAGGCAGGGAAATACCTCTTCATGGATTGAATGACCTTGTCCCCTTGGAGACTGAATGTGGATGCTGCATCCGCTGACCAAGGGAACAAGGGGCATTCTGTGACTCTTCTCCCAAGCTTGCATTTCTCCTGGCTGGAGCAGTGGGAAGGCTCACCGCGCTATTGCACGCCACTGCTTTGCCAAGAGTGGTCCTGTAAAATCCTTTCTTTGAAGGCAAATCAGCCTGGGGGTGTTGTGGAATGAGGGAATATAGGTAGTAAAAGGTCATGTCTCTGGGCCTTGACGGTGCTTATATCAAAGGATACTTTTAAAGTTGTTGATAATCTGTCAGGTACCATGATGAGATGCAGAGTAAACCAGAATCTCTTTGATTTCTTCACTGGTAGGGTTATCTGTATGCATGCTAGTCTTGTTTTTCTGTTCTTAGCCTTGGGCTTTATATAGCTATTGATTTTTTTGCTGGTTGTTACAACATTAATGCTTATTGAGGTAAAGATATTTGTTATTTTCCCAAGACAGCTTCACAATTCATTAAGAATGTGATGGGTTCCTGTGTGCTAGTAATGACTGCTTTAATTCCAGCAAACAGGATGCCTTACAAACAGCAGGTTAGATATTCACAGCTAGTTCCGTGGTCCATTACAGCAATTTCTTTTCTTCTTCACTGCAGCCAGCATTAGTATTCAAAAGCTGAAAGCATGTTGGTGGAAAGCTACCTAAATATTTATGGACTATTGCTAGGGTCAGAGTAACAAGGGCAGCAAATGAAATTAAAGATTTACACCATGAAACAAACCGACTTATCAATCACTCTTTGCCAAGTTGCTCATGCTGTTTAAAGAAGAGATTTTCTAAGAAGTTTTTTATAAAATGGATTTCAGCATGAAATTTTGATTTGTAGTTTCACTTCGTTGTCTGCATTATTTCTTCCAACAAGATGAGCAGGTGGAGAAGACATTGCACAACGGACAAAGCTGCTGTTGCATAGCTTGAATTTCATAAGAACAATACTCCACATCTTTTATCTGAGTATATCAAAGTCTTGCCAGACCTTAGGGTCATAAATACCTCCGTGTGAGGAAAGTAATGTGAGGGGAGAAACTGAGATACAGCAACCTCAGAAAATTCTTATGACAAGTCAGACTTAAGAATAGAAACGTGGAGCTGGGCAGACTTTGCATTTAAACTTTGCAGTCAAACCTCAGGCTGAACAAGGAAGCTAGCTGTGCTGAGTAGTGAGCAAGCTGGGATTGTTTTATGTTTTTCTGGAGGGGTATAAGAACCTGGATAACCTGGTATCTCCATTAAATAGAAATGACACTCTTCTGTTTTGTGCAAACATGACAGAACATATATTTGAAATGGAAATTGCCTTGCTTATTCAAATGAAAACCTCTGAGCACAGAGGCCCTACTTTCATTATTTTGATTAGAAGCTAAGTATTTTGCAATAGCAAGCAGGTAGGAAAAAAGTCAAACTGGAAGGGAAAATAATATTTTAATTTTTTTCTTTCAAAAGATGACTTTTTTGTTGCTTTGGGATGTGTGTAAATTCATAAACCAAAGTAGAACATGATTTTTTTGTTGTTGTTGTTGTTCTGAGATAAATTTAAGTGATAAGAAAATAAAGACCTCCAAAAAGTGACAGCACAATGGGCATAAGAACGTACATCACCTAGAGAGAATCAACTGAGCTGTAAGTGGCTTTAATAAGCAGCATGCCAGCTTTTTCTTTTGGATTTTAGCTAGGGATTGCATAAAGCAACGCCCCAGGAACTGACTTAGCATTAATGCATTTCCTAGTTTTCTCTCAAAAAGTGTTTAGTATTTAAACAGAATAAGGTGGAGTATTTTATTTCAGTAGAATGATGATAAATTAAAAGTTACATTTGTGTAAAAGGTGCATGCACATGTGCAGGGTATCCTTTGGTTCTGCTAGGAAAGTTCTAAGGTAGGTCAGAACCTGTAAGAACAAGTGTATAATCTTCTGGTTAAATATTGAAATAGCAAGTATTTGCCCTAAGTAGTGCATGTGTGTACCAATGTCAGTACAGTCGTGTTGTTTGGAATCAGCATTTGCATTTTGCAAATGAAACTGGTCTCTTTTGATGACTCACTAGAGCGGAGGTGTGTTGATAATCACCCAAAAGGGATTTTGGATACGCTTGGTGAAGATACACGCTTGTTTCTACTAGCAGAGTGCCTGAATATTAACATTTGCAAATATTTTTGTTTGCTGGTGATTTGCGATTCTTTTTCTCCAAGGAAATAAGACCTCAATGAAGGTGAAAGAAAAAACGAAACCTAAGAAAGGCACAAAGTGATTTTTCATTCCTATTATATAAGGCCAAAGGGTTCACAGAGAGGATCTGAAATTTATTGTCTCTAGATGATGTTGCTGCCGTTGTGTGTTCTGTCCTGTTGTCCTCTTGCCCCTTGCCCTGAGGGGCAAAGTAGCTGCAATATTCAGTTTTACTGAAATCCCCAACAGCTTTAGGCTCAGCATTGCCCCAAAATCACATCAGTGAAGAGGGCTGTAATTCAGGAAAGTACCTTTGCGTATTTTCTGGTATTGCTAACTGCGCTGTGATTTAAACTGGAATATTTTGCTTAGAATCACAGCAGTTCAGAGCCTGGATATATCAGTCACAGTACATCTATTGTACTGCAAAATAAATAGATTAATATCTTTAGAGATTCAGTTTTTGCTGATTCTTAGCCTGAAAAGAATCTTGACCTGAATAATAGTTCTGTTGCCTAGCCATTATTAGAGAAAGCTCTGGTACGTAGGCACTCCAGCCTCCTTATTCTGGCTCATTAATATTGGGCTGATGTTATGTATGTTGTATGGCCAGTGTGGAAATTCCAAGAACTTCACCAGCTTCAGAGCGTCCCCCCTTATTTAGCATTCATAGGCATGCCTGTCTAAACATAGAGTCTTTCTTCTGTATTTTACTTAAACTGTATAATCTTTTCCCTAGTGAGAAGGAAGGCGCACACAGCCACAGATGCCTGAGTGAAATATTCCTCTTGCTGCCCTATGAAAAAAATCTGAGAAGTCCCCATTAGTTAAGAATTTTAGATGGTGATATTTACCACTAAGGATCATGAATAATAAACGTTCATAACTTTTTCATTAAAGGTTGAACTTGTGATATGTGGTTTCCTCAACTTTTGAACCCTGTGCAGTATCTCATTGTAAATGCCTTGTTTCTCCCACCCAAGATGAAAGACATCTAACATTTCACATTTATTTTAGTTAGAGGAATTCGTTTATTTTCCCTGCGAAATAGATACTTTCTGCAGAGCTTGTTTCCCCCCCCCCCCCTCCATTTACCAGCTACAGTACTGCGTATGTCTCTTAGCCAGAGAGATGCTGACAGCATCAGTGAAATGTTTCAGTGCAAAGAACAAGTTATACGGCGGTTTTAACGAGGTCTAAAGAATGGCTGCAGGGAGTCACACTGAGCTGCCTCGTGGCACCGACCACCCTGAGAGATGTAAAGGCATGTTGCAGAAAGATTAAATTTTATGCATTCAGGTACTTCATGCAGGACCCTAAATACAGAATCTTGGTTTAAAGAAAATAATTTGTGGGGCAAAAAAAAATTCCTGATGATGACAGGGAAGTTAGGTACGTTGTACCTCTACAGCACAGAATACTGATTCTGAGCAGCAGTCTGTCTAGAAAGATGCACGTGGATATGGAGTGGATTATCCTTGCTGCATTTTTTAATACAAAGAATAAGTGTGCACTAGAATACGTCAGATATTTAAAAATGTATGCCTACTCTCTGCCCATCTGCTTTCTACAATGTAGGCTGCAGGATGAGCTGTACCTTTCATGCTCCTGTCAGTCATCTTGGACAAACTCTTTTCGTATGAAAGACTCCTGAGGATTTTTCCTGCTGTTGTACAGGGTCCCTAGGTCTCAGAAATCACTTTTGAAGTCAAAGGGGACTCTTCAACAGTGGATTCCTAGTACTGTGGGTAGCGTGTTATACGCTTAAGCTCTGATATCTGAATTAGCTGTTGCCAGAAGAGATACTTTCCTAAGATGGAAATAACAGATCTTGCCTATGTGGAAGCTGTATCTATATATAATTTCTCTCTCTCTCTCTCTTTTTTTTTTTTTTTTTTTTTTAAGCAGCCTTGGAAGAATTCCGATCGGTTCCGTGTACGATATGCTACATACAATTTTTGTTCCATTCCCACCCTCAGGCTTCATTTATTGTGAAAACATGTCTGACTTCCCTGAGCTGGTAGATTTGAGGGGGAGAGAAAATGAAGATATATTGAATATCTTGATACGATATTTGGAAGTACACAATCTTTCTCTGCCAACACAATTTTGGTTTCCATATTGTGTCTATATTTTTCTTAGCTTCCCGATAGAGAGGCAATCAGTCATCAGACAAAATGGATTTACATTTTGAGTGAAGTTCTTAAGTGGTGTCTTCTACTACGGGTAGTTTTAAACGGTAGATGAGCGAAGTGTTTGCTATTTGCACTATGTAGGATAGCTCCTATGGTTTCCTAGGGCTGATGTGGGCTTCTCCATGGGGAACTGCAGTTTGAACAAGGTGTCAGAGTACGGATTTTTTTTTCCCTGGAGTTGAAGGCAATGAAATGTGTGTAAGATTAGCCTAGCTAATCAAGCTGCCTCGTGTTTGCCAGCAAATGCAGCTTACCAATGAGGAAGACAACAGCGGAGACTGATGGCTTCCTGCCTGCCCACAGGGAGCCTGGCTGTAAGCGATGTCTCCAATAACTCTTCAGGAGTTGCCCCTCAGAGTGGCGTTTGGGAAGCTCAGCCCCACAAGGTGCATGGTTGCCCTGGTCTTTGTGCTACGTTACTGCCTTGGTTGATTTCCATACTGGCTTATTGAAAGAGAAGCAGCTAGAGGCATCATCTCCTGGGGATGTGATTTGCATTCTGTGTTTAATTAAAGCATGACAGTTTATGCCAGAGGATGTTAAAATGTGAGATGGAACGCTCTTTGCCAAATATTGGGATTTTATAGAGACTTGGAAACTCATTAGTAGAGAATTTTATTCATAGTAAGTGTGCAGCCTGTTTTGCAGGGCCCATTGAGTTTGGCCTTGTTTTCTTTTGGGTTTCTCCCTTGCTGAGTTGTTATTTCAGCCTCACATAATGTTGATGGAAATACCCTGCTCAGTGACAAAACCATTTGAGAAACAGGCACTAAGCAAAATGTTTCTCTACTAAGGAGCTGCTCCAGGGGACTGCTAATGAGATAGAGAACCTCCTCCACACTAGGTCAGAGGTTTCAATTTAATCACATCAATCAAATTTTAACCACCTGATAAGCTGTTAGGTGGCCTGTAATAAATGTGGTAGGTATTTTATACTGCTTGTTAGTTTTTTTGCAGGACACCTGCACAAACCTTGTGACCCTGACAACTTGATTGATAGTCTCAGAAGAGAAGTCAAGTATTAAATAGGAACAATCATGTGGATAACTGTGCATAAACACTTCGTGCAGTGGGTCAACAATTCGTAACAAGATGCAAATATTTATCACCTCACTTAGTGAATTAGATCACAAACTTATCACTTTGAAATCAGCTGTTAGCAAGTGAATTCAATCAAAGTATCTGTCAATTTTGATTAAGCATGAAAAGTAATACTATTTTTACAAATGTTTAAGGTGTCAGGCCACCTGAAATTTTAATGACTTGGGGTTTTTGTAGAAAGATTTTCCAGGAGTGTGATAGAACTTAACTCTTCTCTTAATCATGAGGTGAGGTCACCAAGATGAGGGTCGCTTTGCCCTTTTTTCTGATTGTGTTGTAAGAAATGGCTAACCATGCTTCAGCAGTGCACTGCAGAGCTGCTCTTTGGAGGCAGGCACAGCTGGTCAGTCAGCCCTGCCCATGAATTATTAATGGATAGATTCAGAGTTGGTAGAATTATTCAAAATCCTATTCTTTCATCCAAAATTGTGCTGTAAACTGTGGTAAGAAGCAACATTTTTCATGTGCATAAATTGAACCTCTTTAAAAGTCCTTTCTTGATGTTGTCAGATAACCTGCACAAAGTCAGAGAAGGCAGCAGAATTCACTGCTGAGGGTGAGGGTCAGAGACTGGGAAACTATTAGTGAAGTGTTTGTGTGATAGACTTCTCTTGTGATCACCCCGCAGGCATCCAAAACATTGCTTGATTTACAAGGGTTTGGTCTTTTGCAGATAACCCTGGGCTGTGTGTGTAGTTATGTTATTGCTGCTCTCTGTTGCCTGCCTAATGATGCTGAAGGGTTTCCTTGGAACCAGAGAATGGAAACAAGTGTCCACTCTGCAGACTGTTTGGATTAAATTATAATTTATGCTAGGGTCCATGCTACACTAGGCAGGACATAAAATGCTGGAAGTTAGAGTGGCCTGGACCATATAAAGCTCCTGTTAGGTTTCAGGTAGTTAGCAGTGGATTCCACTGCGAGTTTCATCCCTGAGTTATTGAACCAAGGAGGTTTGATGAGTTAAAAATCCCTAGTATGTCTTATGATCATGCTTTACTTTGTACGTATTTACAGTTGATGGTTTTCAGTATTTTCAGTTCAACGTTAAATTGCATTTATTTGATGAGGCTTGTTTTGTCGCACAAGGAACAAGGCCTCCTAAAGATGCTCCTCAAGGTGACATTTTTCGGGAGTGCTGGGGAGAAGCTAGGTTGGACCTGCGTACGGAACAAAGGCCGCGGAGGGAAAGGCTGCTGATGTTAAC
Organism: Ibycter americanus; assembly: GCA_035590275.1. Classification (NCBI taxonomy): domain Eukaryota; kingdom Metazoa; phylum Chordata; class Aves; order Falconiformes; family Falconidae; genus Ibycter; species Ibycter americanus. The sequence goes on along the minus strand of JAVJGI010000065.1, from coordinate 39,965,881 downwards.
GTGTTCTCTTGTACTTTTTCTGTAGCTATTAATATAGAAGAATTGTACAGTAAATGATGCGTTTTGAGTCCATGTTTTCAGTTCTGTCTGACATGTCTCCCTGATGTTTCAGTAGCACATCCATTCAGGTCGAAGTGTCGGCTGTGGTATTCATCTTTCTCTGGAAGAAGACAGTGGTTTTCAACTTCATGAGGGTTTGTAGCTTTCTGCTGTATGTCTAGCTTCTATTTGGAAACTGTGATTTCAGAAGGCCTTGGGAAATAATAGATATAGCAAAGGGCTAGGTTTTTCTTATCACTCCTTGTAGTGAGGGCTCATTCCTTCCTCAACCTGTTAATTAATAGACAGTCTTCTACCAAGTCTCAGCAGAGCGCAGGTGAAGCCCTTGTTCCTCTCCCTCTGGCTGCGCGGCTGCCTGGCTGTTCCCGTTCTGCAGCCAGCATCGCTGCTGGAGTTTCCTAAACTGAAGTGGGGGCTGCAAAAGCATGCAATAAAAAATGTAATTTCTAATGACTTTTTTCTTATGAAACAGTCACATTAGCGTTTAATAGATGCTTAAACAGAAGTCTGAGATGTCCCATCATGGGGAAGTTTATTCTACTCCTAAATACAGGTGACTCATGTTATGTTTAGCTTTGAATTATTTTTTGACCTATGGCCTGAAATGGAGGGACTTATGGTGTTACCTATCATAAGTAGTAAATATTCATGCTTCTAAGTGAATTTCAGATTGTACCGAAGTAATTTCTTTTGTAATTAATAACATCCATATTGCTGATTTCTTACTTTGTTCCTATATGAGAACTGTCATGCAGTAAATCATGCACTGGACTGTGCTTTCCTATTGATGCTGATATATTGTAAGGTAATGGCTACTATGCTCATTCATGGACATCCAGAAATAAATAAATCAAAGGAAGCAGTCTGTTAAAATGCAATTTCAGCATAATTACTAACACTTGATGTGAACTACTCTTTGTGCTATTTCTTGTAATCAAAAGATACGAAAGATGTGGATCTTAATCAGTTTCTGTGGGAGAGGCTTATTAAAAAGATCTTCAGGGATTAAAGAAGCAGAGCGGGAGAGGTTATAGCTGTGTTAGTGAAGCAACTTTTTAAAAAACTGTTCTCATTTTTATCAAATATACAGTATAATGTGTGGACGCACGATGACAGAGCAAACAGCATCCAGAGGATATCGTTTGTACCATTGTATACCCATGAGGTCTTATCATTTTTTGCGTTGCATCTGGTTATATTACGTATTACTATGTTATATCACAGCCTGTTACGTAACCTAAAGCCCCAGTGATGGCAAGAGGGGTGGGGGAATGAGCAGAAGTGCCTGTAATCTAGCAGAAATATGACTGAAGGAATTCAGCAGCTCAAATATTTTTGTGTGTAACTGCAAAGGGTCAGAAAACCAGGCAGGTTTAGCAGCCTTTGCAGCTGCAGTACTAGGCATTTGCAAGGATAGAGCAGAATTGCAAATGAGGTATTTAGAAAATTGTTGTATGGGCTTTTTAATAGACAATACTCATAGCATGTATTCAACCAAATATGAATATAAAAAATTAAATTAGATTTGGATTGTAGTTAGTATTTTTTGAAATTACATTTTGAAACCATAGATTCTGTACTACAGCTTTTTTTCCCCCAGAGTAAGTGGAATTTCTGTGATAATATCCTTTGTTCTAAATTGTGTCTTTAAACTACTGTAGACTTGTACTTCTGGTTCATCACTTAAAATCTCAGTGTGTTTTCACTTATATGGATAAGTAAGTATATTTGCAATACTTCTCACAAAAATAATTCTGGGATCTGGTCCCATAGGTGTGAACTGCCTGCATATGTGCTCCGTATCTCTGTTGGATAAGCGTTGCTGCCATAAACTAGATTGATGGAATTGGAGCTTTGACCTGGCCAAGGACAGCTGGCCATCCCAAAGATTGGTGTGTGTGGTTACAGGATGTATGCTTTCTGCTTTATTGTGCCATTTAGGTGACAGTAGTTCAGTGTGAATCAAGACTAAACAGACAGCACTTTCTGTTAATTGTCATATTAAAAATGGTGTTTGTGTGTCTTCTGGGTTGGCCACTACCAAGATATCCTTGCTTATATTGCTACTGCCTTCACTGAGAAACTTTTCATAATCATTGCAAGTAACTTACAAAGCTTTTTCTTTAAATATCTTATAAATTCGGTATTCTGGCTAACAATCCGTTCATGTCTGGAAGAAGTGTTGAATTCTATTGATAGTATCTGAAAAGGTCAAAACCGTATACCAGCTTGCTCCAGAGACTTTCTGTGTGGCTTGAGGTCCGGAGCAATCTAATTAAAATACCATGAGTATAACGAGCTCTGAAAATCTTTTAGTCTTTGTTCCTTAACTGGAAATTCACGTGGCTGTTTTGTTGTTACGAGAGTTTAGAGACTGAGTTTGGCCATTTTTCTGTGGTCTGTTAAACTTCAGTCTGTGTGAAGGAAGCCAGAAGGTTTCAGTGAGTCATGAAGCAATTTATGTTACCTGATAGCTTTTTCTGATTCTAGGTCAAGGATTGTTTGTTGCCCAAGGTGTAGACTCCTCTGTGTAAAGGAACATTACTGGAGTACCTGGAGAGAGTACCTGCAGGCCTGAGGGTGTTAGGGGAACGTGTAGGAAGCAGTTACCTGGCCTCTTGGTCGTTTGAAGTAGGGTGCTTAATTCTGATGGATCTCTGACTTAAATATGATTGGTATCGTCAAGACTGAATAAAATCTCTAGAGAGAGCCTAAAATATATTTTGTGTTGAGGCTTTTCTCAGATATGCCCAATTTGCTATAGCTGGAAAGAAACATAAATGCTGAATTCTGCAATGAAGTAGTAAAACAGAGTTGGTTTTCACATAAACTAAATGCCTATTGAGAAGTGGTTTATTTTGGTTTCAGTGATGGAGAAAGTTGTGCCCACAAGCTTCCACCATATCTTATTGTAAAATATGGCATGCAGGTGGGAAGTTGTGGATTAAAACTTTTTGGTGTGGCATATTTGTAGATACTGTGCTCAGTACTCTTAAGTGGGGAAGATTAAGATATAAGCACCAGAAAAAAAAAAAAAATCAAAGTTTGTAAGTGCAGAGCTCTGTTAGCTTAAGTAATTAGGTATCATGATAAGGTCAAATTTGGTCAAGGTGAAGGACGATCATCTTAAATGTGTAGTGACTGTAATGTTATGGATGGATTAGAGTATCCTGAAATCTGGATAGTACCTGGAAGCTTTTCAAAACTGTACAGTGCCTTTCTGCCTGCAAAACAGTGGTAGTAGATAGATGCAGTTTTGGTAAAAATTCATTGTGGCAATGTTTGTATTTTAATGAAAAAAATGTTCTTATTTTTGTTCTGAAAATAGCTGATTCTTTTAATTAATGTTACACTGTATTGTTTATTTTAATTACAACACATGGGTTTTTTGAAACTAATTTAGCTAATATTTCATGTTTGAGATTTTGATTTACTATTTTTACGCTACCATTGTGTAATGCTATGAAATGAATATGACTTAGCAGCCTTAGAGTTCTAGTCTTTTGTTCTGATTTAGAAAAAATGACCTGAAATGTCAGTATTTCCTATAGAATGAAAAATGTATTTTCAGACTTATTTCCAGTTTGCTTGTAAGTGCAAAACAGGTGAGGACCTTTTAAGATACGGTGGAGGAGGAATGGAATTCCAGTGTCTTGAATTTCTCAAAGATTTAACATCAGGACTCTTATTGAAGACTTGGAAGACTGCTAATTGTTTTGAACTGTATTTCTCTGAGAAAAAGCAAAATTTCAGATTAATCCACGTGAAGGTGGAGCAGAATCACCTTTCTGAGCAGAGGAAAAAGTGAATATCTGGTCAACTTGAATGAGTTGGCGAGCAAATATTGAAGGAGAGATCGAGTGAAAAAAAGATGACCAAAACCCCAGGTTGCAGAGGTGAAGACAGAAGGGGATGATGGGGAAGAGGAGTGAGGTGGGATGGGAAGATGAGTGGGTAAGTTTTTGGTGGGAAGGGTTGCCCCATGTGCAGCGGAGGGAGCTGGTGCTTGGTTTTTAACTGCCTTACCAGGTATGCTGGTACCAGTCTCCCATGTGTGTGCCCAGTCCTGAGCAAGGCTTAGGTGTGGATAAATTTCTTCATTAGCTGTACACACAGCCCTCTGCAAAGGGAAATGTTCCCATACTCCCTCAAGTAGCTGAGCGATGCTTTCCATTGTGCTGGGGGAAAGTGGCAATGGTGGGTCCATCACTTAGAGTTGTTGGGAAGGTATCAGAGGTGTGGGGAGCTGCCTGTGGCATGGATATTGTGCCATTGGGCTGTGCTTGGGCTGGAGAGGCCCATGGGATGGCATCCGAAGAGCTCTGCTTGTGGGGAACTAGGTGTGATAATTCAGACATCTGAACAAGGTCTGTAGTGTTAAGTCAGTAGGAAAGCTAGCATTAAGAAACAACTGACTGTCATTTCTGCTTCTGGAATGGAATGCATGCCAGCTTCTTAATTTCTTACTGTTTATTGTCTCATTAATTTTTGTCTTGAGGCTGTGTAGTATTTTATTACATGTTTTTGCCAATAATTGTTATAAACACCTACAGAAGCTTCATGTTAAAGTAGTCTCACTGTTGACATTCCAGACTAGACTTCTCAATTCAGATTTGCCATAAAATGCAGTCTGTGAGAAAATTATATTAGAGAGAACTGCACTCTGCAAAACGCTTTAAAAGCTGGAGTATAATTAATTGTAAAGTGACCTCTTAAAGAGAGTAGATTTATTTCTTTAGATTAATTAATTTCCTGATAGAAATTTTGGATTGCCATCAAAACAGAATTGAATCTGTCAGTATCTGTGTCACTATTACCACATCTAGCAGCACTTACCAACTTTGATGTGATGGGAGCTCTTCTGTGGGGGAAAGGGCTGCTTAGAGGCCAGAGCTTTCCAACCCTTAACTTCCTTTCCAAGTGTCACAGTAGTGCTGATAACTATTGATGTGTCCACTATAATTCACTAGAAACTGTAATGAGATCAACAGCTCCATTGACAGAAGTGGCTGTGTGCCAGTGAGGAGGTGTCAGGCTGGTTCAGTCCAACTTATACCAAACTCTGATTAAGACCGAGGTGATGGAGGTTTGTACTTCATCGCTACTGCGCTGCTGGGGATGGGATTGATCAGAATCCCGTTGTTCTTGTCTTTTTAACTAGATGTGCTGTATCTCTGTGGGAAATGCAAGTCCTTCAATGGATAAACCTTGTTTTTCCTTTGTTTATTTTTTAAAAATGCATTTTTTGCATATAAGCTAGCTAGACAACATTTCGTTTGGATATGCTCTCAGTTTCCCTCTATAGCTGCTGATGGTTCTGACAAGTTGTATTCAGCTCATCTGCTGTTGAGTACTGAACCTTTCAAAAGCACTTGGCAATAGCCAGCTGATGTGGATCGCTTTGTGGCTGGATCACTGATGTTGGTTATACCGATGGGTTGGAAAGAGATCTGTTTAGTTTCACATCTGCTTCTGATTCATGGGTCTGACTACAGCCAGAAAGTAAGCAAAGTGGACAGGGGGAAGAGAGGAAGTATCTCACTGGAATTGAACCTCTTTGGAAATGTGCAAAATAACCGAAGGAGATTTGGAAGGTGCTTTATTTTTTCACCTGGAGCAACAGGTGGCTTGTGCAGCAAGATGGTAGAAGAATCGCCTCAATGAGAGAGTAGGAGCAGGTTTTGAAACTCTTCATATTTTAATAGTTTTAGGTTAATTGAGGCAAAGAAACCTAATGAGCAAAAGCTGTTACAAAAATCTGGAAAGTAATACCTAAGAATTAAAGGTAAAAACTGGTCTAAAAAATTGAGCATTGAGATTCTGTAACTGCATCCTCAAGAAGAAACCAGGTTGTGGTTCAAATGTGCAACATTATAGTACTGGGTCTGTGGAAAATTTGGAATCAATGTTTGATAATGTGTTAAAATTTAGCCAACCTGAAGCATCTGCCCAGTCCAGAATGAAGGATGGGCAGTGTGCTGATCCCAGGGACAGAATAGAAAACTGTAAATACTTAAAGAAAACTTGAAGCAGAAGGGCATTTAGAGCTGAAAGTCAGGTCAAGTGTCAGCCTGGCATTTGGAGAAAGAGGAAAAATTGCAGTGTGTAACATCAATTTGTGAGGACCAATAAATATGTCCAGATGTCAAGATGGTGATCTTAAAAGTACTTCTTTTAGAAGCAAAGGATGAAAGGATACAATAGAAAAAGCGGGGCATTTATGAAGTAAATGGGACTTCTGCTGACTTTAGGGTAAATGTATCAGTGCAGTACCAGGAAAAACAGTATTGTCTAAAGAAAAAAAGCATACAGGTGAAAATGAGGCTTAATAGCAGCCATTTCATCCTTCCTGTAGAAGTAAAGACAGTGTCTATGTAAGAAATAAGAACAGTAGTGATTTTTTTTGTTGTATTGGGGGAGGAATATCCTTTACTGGAAGAGGGAAGAGAATCCACTCATTAGGCCACTCATAATTGGCTTGAACTCAATCCCCATTATCCTTAATTTAACAGGATGACAGAAAACAAGTATGGTAGGAAATAAGATGCATCCTAAGGTGAGTGCATTTAGAACTGATCATAATGCTACAGTAATTAAACATCAGTGGTCACCCTCTGCTGACTTGTTCAGTGGGAGAAATGAAAGCAGGAACGCTTCCCACAAGGTGGAAACTAATGACAGACACTGCGAATTGCATACATCTAAAAAGACAGCCGAGAAAGGCAGTAAACCAGTGTTATTTAGGATCCCAAGTGCTGCTACTAAGGAAAATGGTTTGCATTTTTTCCAGATTAGAAACAAGGCTTGGAAACTGCCAAAATATCATGAAGCAAGATATCAGCGTGGCCGTGTGTCATTTCAGTGTTGGCCAGCAATGTGAGGTTACCCGATACGGAGCATTGCTTAAAACAAAATTAAACAAAACAAAAAAGCCCCAAATGAAAAAAAATACCAAAAAACTCAAGCACCCCCCACCCCTAATTGAAACATTTCCCAAACATTGTATTTGTCTGGGACCACTTTATACCATAGACTCCTCTCATTTTTTTTTTTTTTTTTTTTTTCCCCATGATCTGTGGGGAATTGTTTCTTGTGATGTTTTTCACTGTGTTTGTGGTGATAACCGTTGCATTGCACAGCAGGCATGTGGGCATGTGTTTGTGGGACAATACACACTGAAGGAACACAAATCCATCCACTGAGCCCTGGCATGGCGATGCCCTTACTCTGTTTTTGTGGTTGGGTCAGAACATGCTTCTGCTTTTTACCATCTATTAGCATTGAATGTATTTTGTTTCCTCTTTTTCTTCACATTTATATTATGACTTCAATTCCTGTGCTTAAAATTAGATGCCGTTGCATTGTCTATCAACGCTTGGGGAATTTGTTTGCATTAGCACAGTAAATTTTTAAGTTTTTCTTGTGGATAACAGCTTTCTGTTAGCTCCATCACCCTGGGTGCCATAAGCATAATACAAACGTTGTACTATAAAGTGGTGTTATGGAGTGCATAGAAAAGACAATCTGAAGCGTTAAATTCAGAAGTGATGCTGTTGGTATAACCGCTATCCAAGCAATGTTATTTGCCACACAATAAATAGATACAGACCCTTAAGAAGGGCTGGGGGAACAGTGATGATGACTCAGTAGCTACCGTACCCTACTCCCCTACAAGCTGGGGAGCTGCTGTCTATCTCAGGGGAAGATTTTCTTGCTGTCTTTCTTCCAGAACTTTAGTACCAATGAGATTGGGGCTTGGGGTTGTGTGGATCATTTTTTCCCCTTTAGAACGTCAGTAATTTTAGTGCCATCTATGCTATTTGGAATAGGATTTACTCCCTAGAACTTAATCCTTTGCAGTCTTGGTTAGTGTGGTGAGTAGTAGTGTTTTAATAGTCTATAACACATTGAGTAACTGACTATAAGTGAAATCTCATTAGAATTCCAATATCTGATACTAAAACGGCTTGATGTTATAGCAGTAAGGGCTGGGAAGCAGTTTCAAGTAAGACAGTTCCAGGAGCAAGGGCTGGGTAGCTAAGGACTTTCAAGGACATTGGTAGATAATACAAGAGTATTTATGGAACACTGAACTAAATTATACCTGACTTTGTGGCATAGCTATCTTTCTGTATATGTAAAATAAATGTCTAAACAAAGAGTATCTGCATTTACTGACTAGCCTGATTTTGGAAGGATGCTTTATTTCTATGCTGATCATGTTTGCTCTATCTTGTGTGGTTTATTTGAACAAGAGATGTAAACTAAAAGTTTATTTTTCTGTAGTTCATTTTCTAGTGATTTGAGGATAAAAGGTACCTCAAAAAAAACCCAAAACCCCACAACAAACCAATGTGTAAAAAAATAGAGGATTCTTTTTTTTTTTTTTTTTTGGTAGTAGAGAGCTAAAGCTTTTAAAAATAATAATAGTTTTAAATATGTTTAACAGAGTTTCTCATCACAATTGAAATTGTATTAATTCTAGGTCCCTTAATTGTAATTTTACTAATCCTACTGAATAAAACCAATGCATTGTTTGTAAGTGTGGTTTTTTGTTTGGGGTTTTTTTGTTTGTTTGTTTGTTTTCATGACTGGCAGTATGTTTACAAAATTTTTCTGCTCCTACATTTGCCTCTCGTTCAACCCTGATACCAATGCCAAGTATATGAAATACATTTTGTTGTTTTCTTTCTCAATCTTCTGTACTTCAACGACTTGGAGGTATTGTTAATGAGCGTTTTAAAAGCAGAAGAAATGGAATTATATCCTTGAGACAGATCGGAGTGTTTCTAGTTCAAAAAGTGGGTTTATATGTTTGTTTTGGAGTAGTCAATTAAAGCCCCTTTCAAATGCCAGGGACAAGCTACCTCATGCTGCACCCCAACGTGCAAGTGGCACAGAGGGTAAGGTGTGCTGCGTTGGCACTGTCAAAGAAATTGCTCGTTATGTCAAATTTAGCCTGTTGCTGTGAGGACTAAGGATTTGGAGCCTGCCACCTGTGCTCAAGTGGAATAGTATTTGATTGCATGGATGCTTGCACCGAGTGGAGTGTGCCATCTAGGAAGCCATCACCAGAGCGAGGAAGAGCGGCAGCACTTGCTGCAGGAGGGCGTTACTGCGTGGGGCTCTGTCCCAGCCGCGCAGCCACGTGTGCCGCAAGGGGCGGCTTGTGTCCTTCTGCGTCCGTGTGGCAGCTCTTCAGAGAGGGCAAGTGACTCCCCCCTAGCAGCATGGCAGGAGAAATTGTCATGGAGGGATTTAAGCAGTGAAAGCGAAAGAAAAAGTGATAGCAGGTTGTCTTGGTCAGATTGTGTTGTGGTTGAGCAAGGCTCACTGCCTATGGTTTAGGAGGAATCTATGTTAAAGGCCAATGAGCATAGTACTGGTGTTTCCTGTATTTTCTTGGGTGGGTTGTTTTTTTTTTGGTTTTTTTTTCTAATTCTGCTGCAGGGAGCAGTAGTTGTGTCACAATGTACTTTGCATTTCAGCATGAACTTGTGATTCTCACAAGGGAGATGTCCCACTGGTGGGTCTGAGGTGATTCTCTCACTAAGGGCACCTGAATATAGAGATTACAAGGAAAGCAGCTGGAGGAGAGTGGGACGTAGAGCCCGGAGTGCTCGAGAGAAACAGAGGGAACTGTATTTTCATAGATAATTTTGCTTGTTAATTTTTTTTGAGAAACATAACATGAAGAGCCAGTAGTCTGTCCCCTGAAATCTGCCCATCCACCCCACCTGGGGATCTGCTCATGCTTCATGGGACTTGAAGCCCAATTTGGTTTGCTCATGTAGAAAGCTGGTTGCTTTCAGGAAACAATTAGCTCTGGCTTGTATCCTTTATGCAACTGCTCTTTATTCTTTTTCAATAAGATGGTCTATACCGGTGTAATTGAGAAAGGGAGTGGGGGATGTATTGATGGAAGCCCTGCACAGCCACAGCCAGTCTGTGCCTTTATCCAGCAGCTGTAGCCTGTTGCTTTCACAGCGGAAAATACACGCTGGAAAGTAAATGTGTGTGTATCTATATTTGAATAGGAGGAGGAGCCTCCAGGTGCAAGCGGTGTGAGGGTGGTTCCCTAGCTATCATTAATAGGCATTTCAGAGCCAGGAATGAAAGAGGCCAGCAGATGTGAACAGCCATCCATAATTTGTGTCTTCCACTGTTTTCACAGTTTGACCTCAGGAGCAGCCATGATGTCCGGCTTTGGGAGGGAAAAAAAACGTAGCTGATCTGTGTTCATTAAAGGACGCATTTGTTGTCTAGAATTAACAGGATGCAGAGCCAAGTGGGTATTGAAGTTGATTGCATTCAGTTCTGTGGATTTTGGAGCTGTATGAAATTGTACAAATTGTGTCAAAGGCAGCTTAATCACCCTAGATTTATTTGTGTATATGCTGAATTGTAATGAGAGGTCAGTTATCTTATGTGGGAGATGAGATTTAAATGAGTTCAGCCTGTGCTCACACAGTGAAGTGTGCTCCACCTCTGGGACCACAAAACTACTTCTTTTCAGCTTTGCACGTACAGTGGTTCTGCGTTTTGCAAGTATGATGTGATGAATATGTTTTGGCTAGAAAATATGAAAGTTAAAAGTATGGTGTGAAAGGCACATCAAACTTGATTACCTTTCTGATGGAATCACAAATGTGGTGAATGAAGGGAATGTAGTAAATGTAACATATTTGACTGTAGCAAAGCATGTGATACTCTGTTCCATGAAATCTTACTTGAAAAATTGATTCAAATTGACTGTGATGGAGATGCTGCCATATGATCTAAGAGTTGGCAGGGCAACTATAAACAAAAAATAATGCTAACTGCATGAGGCTGGAGCTTTGGGAAAAGCCTAACCAGGGAATAATGCTATAGGTATTCTAACGTTTAGTATCTTTGTTAATAGCACAGAAAATGAAGAATATAAAGTAAATTCTGTGGAGGTGCTGAACTGTGATAGTGGCAGTGCAGAGGAAAATAATTAAATAACACAGAAGAGCATGGAGACTTATTAGAAATGTGGATGAAAAATAGGAGAAGATGGATATTGAAAAGCATGATGTGAACCGTGGCTGAAGGGAAGAATAATGCATAACAGAAAATTCAGAACAAGCTCACAGCAATGCTTAGGAAATAGATTTTTCCTCTTCTAATTAACTCAAATTAATTGAAAATTGAGAAAGCTTTTCTTTAGGGCTTCTCTGTGTTAGGCAGGAAGACAGTCAACTCTCTTAAACCCATCAAAACCCACCAAAACCTAAAACCACACACACAATGCTCCCCCTGCACCCCCCCCCCCAAAAAAAAAAACAAAACCAAACCCAAAAACCCAAAACCAACAAA
>JAVJGI010000065.1:39911483-39950342 GCA_035590275.1 Ibycter americanus | reverse complement strand
AGTTTTATTAAATATTTCTCGTAAGACATAATCATAAAAGTCCATTAAAATATATTTAAATTTTTATTCATGCAAGTCTTATTCCAAATATTACAAACTTCTGAATACTGAAATGAAATGTTTTCCAAGCCAAATTAGTTTAATCTGGTTTTCAAAGTGTTTATTATAATTTCATTCTAATTTATTCTTTTTCTACTCTTGTTCACTGTAGGCCACTTAGCAGTGCATTCATCTTGTAATTGTTGCTGTCATTTCCATATCATTTCCCTGAACTAGAAAAAAACTCGCACTGCTAATTTTTAGTCAACTTTCTACAGGCTCCTGCGGGGCCCCGCGTGACTGCTAAGCCTTTCAGAAAAGATGGCGAAATGAGCCAGTGACGTTTGCTGTGCTGCCAAAATCCAGTGTCCTGTCCTCCGCTGGAAAACCTTTTTGCAAAGATGGTAACCTGCTAACTAGGATTAATGTGATCAGGTCTTAAAAAGGAATGATTTTACGACTAAACCTTCTAAACATTGATATGAGACAGATTGCTACAAACGTCCAAAGACACATCTGCAGTTTTCTGTGCCAGCTTTCTTGAACGAGGCACCGCACAGCTGTGAATGACTGTGTTTTATTGCACAGCATCTGGAACCTGTGTGAAACCCTGTGCCCCTTGGGCATCACCTCTACGGTCTTCATCCCTCCCTGGATATAGGAGCCATCGTTCAGCCTGTCGCTACCTACCTACCGCTCCTCCAGGTAGTGCTTTTTCATACCTGTGAGCAATAGAGCTATAAAGCCTGACTAACTTTTCAGCCAGTTGTTAAGATGTGTCTGACAAATGAAGCTTCTGGAAGACAAAGGCTGTTGTCCTTCTGCTTGCCATCTTTTCCTTTTTGAAGCAGCATTGAGGGGTAGAGTACAGGGATGACATCAGTCGTTTGTGGTATGAATCAGGCTGACCCCTGACGGACAACACGTGAGCTGGGCAGAGTGCTCTTGAGATGCTATTTCAGTAAGGAAAACCAAACATACATACAGATCACGTTGCTCAGAGGGAGAACTTGACTTTCCTGAACTTCGCGTGTGGAGCAATTCAGGCTTCTAAAACAAATGAAGAGGTATTAAAAAAAGTAAAGCATGTTTAAACTCCTTAAAATGAGAGCGATAAGTGGTTAAGGTTAGAAGATTGGCTGGAGATAAGAAGTATCTGCCAGGCCTCCAGCTAGGTTTGTTAGAGTATGAATTTTTGTACTGCTTGGAAATTGTGTCGGATGTACAAAACAGATGTAAGGAAGTGTAAGAAGTTAATGTTATGGAAAAAACCTGAATTTTACGTTCCTGAATCTGAAACGCTTTTTCCATTATCTGTTTACAGCACAAGATACGCTGCTTCTGGTAGTACCAGCTTTGAGGATTAAATTAACTTGGCATTTTTTGAATTAGGGAGTATATAAAGGCCATTTAATAGGAATGCTTCGATTGATGAGCAGAAATTGAAGACAACAAGATTACATATAGCCCATTCTTTAGATCCTGCTAAGATTGTGAATCTTTCTGATGTTAAAACCAGGCTCTGTAGTTATTTGCTGCTGCAGTGTAATTTTTCACTTATTTGAAACAACGTGAAGTCTCCCACTATTCTTTTCTGTCCTTTAAATTAACTGTGGGTGTATGGAGGATTTATGCTGCAAGTACAGATTATAAAATAGGTTAAGAAAGTATTTTTCCAAGGTGATTAGGACTAAGACAAGCTTTCTTGGTTTTTTATGCCCATAGAATGAGTGTTGTTTTTGCCAGAGTGTAGTTCTCCTTGAGCACTCAAGTTCATTAATTCCTGTTTGTGGTCGTGCCATTCCTTTCCACCCAGAACTGCCGAGTGTGTTGGAGCAAGTCTTAAGGAGAGGAGAACTAATGTAAAGAGAAATCACTTTCCATTTGTGGGAATAATTTGCAGTGGCAAGTTTGTAAAATTGAATAAAGTAGCAAAACAGGATGATAGATGCTAGGAGATGGAATCACCAACTGGAAAACAAAAAAGTTATTGGAGTAGATGAGCAGGTCAGTACAAAGGAACTGGTGATGTAGCAGTGCTCAATTGGGTGCAAATGAAAAAACACCCAGACTATCAGGGAACGCAGATAGAAAACCTGGCAAGGAAATAACTTCTGGTGCCTCATAACATGCTGTTTGATTTTGTAGGGACAGGTAAAGATGTTCACAATGTTTTCTGAAAAATATGAATTTAAATGTAGTAGAGAAAGATATTTTTTTTCTTCTAAAGAAACACAGCCATATGTATTTGCAGTTACTAAAATTTGAAAGAATTTCATTGTCCTTCACTTCTGCAGACTTTATTTTCTCTTCCCATGTTCCTAAAAAATGCATTCACGTCTGTTCTCTCTGGTGTATCTACCAAGTGTTTGTTAATAGGTGTGTTCATCCGTGTTGTCATGTGCGCTACTGCTACCTTCCTAGCTTTAGATGGATGTATTAAAGGTAAATATTAAAGATGGTAATAAAACCCAGTTCTGCAGCCTGGAAGCAGAAGCCTCCAGCCAGAGCATGGACGTGTCAATATGCCCGCACTGACATGCGGCGTGCTGGCCAAGAGGTCTGTACCACAACCTGCCCCCGCCTTTTTCTTACGATGCCCTGAAAGGGCCTGAAGCTCAAAATCTCATGTGCTACGTGCCGTGACTTCCAGTGATCTTGGGGTACTCTGGATCAGGTTGTAAATTAGTCCGGGAGTCCCTATAGTCTTCATAACAGCTGACAAATCGACTATCTACCTCTTTGAGCTGAGGTGCTGTTTCTGTTTGAGCAGCCTGAGAGCAGTGACAGAGTCCTGGCTAGGCGAACAACCACCTGCAAGACCCTTGTGTGGTGGGAAAAACGTTTGATGGTGACCTGCCTATTAGCTGGTGAGGATGTACCTGTGTTTGACTTGGTTTTGGACAGTGGCCAAACACCAAATGTGCAAATGCATCTCCTCTTGTTTTTAGACTCTTGAAAGCAGGAAGGAGTCCCATCTGTGTGCTTTTGTGAATAAGCATCGGGTTTGGGGGAACGGACACAGGGATGGGTAGATACTTATAGTTCAGCTGTTATTTTGATCTGGTATGACAGATTGTTTCGTGGTTTGGTTTTTGGTGTGTTTTTTTTTTCTCCCCCTGGGCATTTTGTTTTCTTAGCACCGTGGGGCTGTCAAGAAACATTTCCTGTTGCAATATGCTTTGTGTGTGTTTCTGAACAGAATATATATGCGTTTGTGTACACAGTAGTAAATTCTAAACCTGTTATTACCACTCAGGAAAGAGATCTTGCATCTTCTGTGGGTATTATTTGGAAAACACTAGTTGAATGCTTGGTGGCAGTAAGAAAAGACAATAGAATCTTAGGGATTCTTAGGAAGGGAATGGAGAACAAAACAACCTCATTTTTCAAGTGTACTTCTGCATCTCAGATTCTGTGTGCAGATCTGATGATCCTGTCTCTCAAAGGTCACAGTAAAACTGATAAAAATCTAAAAGAAGGACAAGAAAAATGGTTAAAGGTGTAGACCTGCCTGTAAGGGAGGAGCAACACAGTAGATTTGGATTGCTGCATGAAAAGATATGATAATAGTAAAATAGTAGTATATGAAAAATACAGATGGTACAGAAATATGAGTAGGGAATGAGAATTACCTGCATTTTGTAACACGGGAACTAAAGGGTGTCCAACAAAAATAGGAGATGATTTAAAATGAACAAAAGGAAGTACTTTTCCATGGAAAGCATAAATTGCAGAGCTTGTTACCATATGGCGTTAAGGAAGTCCAATTATAAAGGACTTAAAATTCATCAATTTTTATCAAGAATAGTTCTTTTGTAGGCTACTAAAAAAAGTAGATTGGAAGCCAGCTCTAACTCAGGTTAATTGTGTTAAGCTGCTGGAACCACTGTCAGTATATGGACAAGAGGGTCACACAATACATGTTCTGCTTCATAGAACCTTTCTGTAAGTATCAGTTGCTATTTGTTGTTTGTTTACAAAGGGGAGGGGGGGAAGGTAGTATTGGGCTACCTGGCTCATTATTCCCTTCCAGTATAGCAACTTCTGTGTTCAGAGTGTGGCTTGTCTGTGGTGCCTGGCTTTTAGTCTTTTGTCATCATAAGACTTAAGAGCAGGTATTATTTTATTTTTTTATTTAAACAATAGTGTAAAAGTGGTGCCATTCAGACATCACTTTCTAAACTGCTGTCCAATAAATAGTTTTTATTTTCAGTCTTTGCTGTAGAGTTTCAGGCTGGGAGAGCAGAAGGTTTCCTGTGATGTGAATAGAAGTTTTTTTGTACCTCTGCTCAGAAACAGTTTTCAAAGCAACGGTGGGATACCTAATGAACAGAAAAGCAACTGTCAACATGGCACGAAATATTTAGTGGATAGTCTCAATTTTCTACCTAGTAATACCAGCAAAGCATGGTATTACATGGTAACATGAGGCACGCTTACTATGAAGGGCATACTATGTCTGCTTCCTCATTTCTACATTATAGCCAGATATTTTAGACATGATATCTAAACTTAGGTATTGTTAGGTGTTGCTACTGTTTCAAGAAAAAGCACTATCCTGAGATGCTTTCCTGTTTTAACCAAAATTGAATGTAATCGATTGATTTTCAGAATTTGCTTTGGGTTTAAGAAAAGTTTTGATGGTTGAACAGGGGATGAATTTTATCATGCAGCCAAATGTTATTCTGAATGTTTCTTGAATCATTGCATAAATTTCTAGAACGTGTTTTTTCATTCAGATTCTTCTATAATAAGAAGAAACTACTCTGCACTCAAGTATCTAACATTATCTGAAGTGGTCCAAATTGTTAAGGCATAAAGAAGTGGGTACATTCATTAACGCTTTTTTTTTTCTTTTGCTGTTCTGTAAACCTGGGTCGTGTCCATTTTGCTGAAGCCAATGTTTTGAATTGTGACCGAATATTTCAGTTATGTGAAGCTGAGGGAGGAAGGGAGGGAGCAAGGGTAGGAGGGATGGTTTGTTTTTTTTTTTTCCTTTAAAAAAAAAAAAAATATTTCAGGCCATCATTTATCTATGTAGGAGATAATAGGGAAAAGAAGGTTTGAAGTGTGGTGACTCCTTCCTAACTCAAACCGTAATGTTCTCAGTTCTTTCAGGAGCATTTGAATTTCAGATTTAGTGTACTCAAGTTTTGAAGTAGGGGCTTCTACTGACCGCAAGAAGCTGAAGCAGTCAGCAGTGGTTATTCAGGCATACTCATAAGAAAGTAAGTGGTAATAGAAGCTGTAGTTTACTGAAGGATATAATGAAAATACATTTATTTTCTAAATTTGTCTTAAACCATAGGTCTATTCCAAGCAAAGACTGCAGTCTCTTTTCCCCTTGTCTACTTGCTGGGTGTGCATTAAAGGACTACCTGATATTTCTTCCATCTCAAAAAGGGAGAAGCAGGGTTCTTTGGAGTTTTTAGCTGCTTTGTCTGTAACTGGTGCTAATGCCACTGTTTCTCCTGGATGTTCTTGGCTGAGTTGTGGCTGAGTGCACAGCCCACAAATAGCTAATGAATTACTAAAGGTCACAGAGGAGCATTATGCAAGTCAGTTGACTTTAAAGCATACACGTATACACACACACACATATACATATATAAAACTATTCTAATATAAAGTCCTGTTTTTCTTTCAGTCCAATGTGTCTTATTCCAGCTCTGACTGGTAGGTCTGTTTCAACTGCCGTAAGACAAATTAGGTCTGAATTTCTGTTCTGTGTCCTCAGAGGTTCTGAAATGGAGAGGGCATTATGACTGTCCAGCAAAGATAGTGCAAACAG
Organism: Ibycter americanus; assembly: GCA_035590275.1. NCBI lineage: Eukaryota > Metazoa > Chordata > Aves > Falconiformes > Falconidae > Ibycter > Ibycter americanus. Next base: position 39,944,509 of record JAVJGI010000065.1, on the reverse strand, counting down.
AAGAGTGTTTTGTCAGGGGTAAGTGAGTACTTACGTGCAAGATATAATTGGTAGATCAAACAGAACAAAATCAGCACTGCAAACTCTGGGGTGCTTCTCTTCAAAGGCAGGAACTCTTGATGCTGCACCAAGGCTCTACTTCCATTATTTGCTTGTTGTTTTATCCAACAGTGTACCTGAGTCTAGTGATTTTTAATTGATGGTTATTGAGGCAGTAAAATGAAAACTCTGACTGAGATTCTGCAATTTGGTTCAGAAGAACAGGTTTTGATTTTTATTTTTTGTTTGTTTTTAATCTCCTGGAAGCTCATTCTTAAAAGTGCAGTTTCAGTAGTTAGTGTTCTTCAGTGATGTATTTCAGTAAAATACTGAGGTATGTGACATGCATATATATCCACACGCTTTACTGAACTACAACTAATATTCCGAATAGAAAATGTGGTGCAGTCACTACCCAAGTGAAATACAAGATAAAACTTCCTCTAAACCCAGTAGCAGCCCTGTAAAAGTTCATGATGGTAAAAGAAATCAATCACCATGTTAAAAGGGCTATCTGTATGTCCTGAAATTGCGTTTCCATTTAGAGTGTCTTATGAGGGTAAAAGAAATGAGTCATAAGGATTCTGATGCTGACAATAAGCAGTACATGGTAATTTCTTGTATCTCAGCCAAGAGAAGCAACCCTTATTTCCAGTTGTAAGTGGTGAATCCTATGTGACATGTAAAAAGAGAGATTTGTATTGGGGGGAATAACATCCCCTTCTGTCTCAGCTGAATAATGGGGTGAAAACCTTGTTGAAAACTCTGTACAGAATTTTGTACAGAATTGTGAAATAGTTCTAAGCCATTTTTAGCCCACACTTTCAACCCATGAATTGGAGAGCAAGGGTAACAGCGAACTAGGTACAATTCAATAATGAATCATTCAGGTTTTTGTGATAGCAGTTTTCCAGGAAATTATGTAGGCTCCTAGGTGGATTCTGTGTCTCTGCTGAATCTTTAATTCTGTCATATTTTGCAAGATTTGTTGGTGGGGGAAACCAATGGAGCGTAACTACTGCATTGAATGTGTGTCAGAAACATGTGAGAGTTAACCATAATGTCAGACCTCCTGCCCTGTTTCGCATTTGCGAGGTTTGTGCCACTTAAAGGTGTCTGCAGCGCTCAGTGCGCTGTAGCACAGGAAAGTCCAAGTGACTTCAAAACGACCTAGCTCGCATACCAGAGGATGATGCAGTTGTAAGCTGCATGGTGTAGACAGAATGTAAAGTCCTTTTACAGGTTTATATTGGTTCTCCTTTCATGCCTTTCCAGAGATGGCAAGACTAGACACTACTAAAACTTTAAGAAATTTGAAGTAGCTTTATAAGCAGCTCACTACTCTTCGGGTTTTGTTTGTCATCTCTTCGAGGAACTGGAATGAGACATTTTGCTGCAACACCACAAATGCGATTTCATTAAAATAGGACTGATGCAATGCCTTTCAGATCTTACGAGAGAGCCCGTGGCTTTTGCCGAAGCAATAACACAATTTCCCAAAGCAATACCAAGTTAAACACATGGTTATAAAACAATGTGAACCTAACCAGAGAGGGAAACGCTGGTTCTAAGGGATAGATATTTGCTTTCAGAATGTTCAGACAATACTATTATAGGACAAGGGGTTACCATGTGGAAAAACCATGCTCTGGCAAACACTCTCAGAAGCAGCCAGCAGTGAATCTAAGCAGTTCTGGGGAAAGGGGAGAATGGAGGTGAGAAGCCATCGTAATTAGGGAGCTGCCTATGAAAGCATGTGAAACATGAATGAATAGCACAGCAAAAACCTAATACTAAGGTTCTCACAAGTCTTATACTATAAATAGTGTTTAATATTCTTACCTCCAATCTGGAAATTGGAAAAACAATTACGTATGGGTGACATGCATTCAGGCTAGAGAAGGCAGTGACTGTCATGACTCCTTACAAGAGTAGGTGAACAGACAGCATACTGGCAGGTGAAACTCCGCCACAGCATGTGAAGTTGTGCTCATGGGAAAATAATGAATTTCGCAGCTGTATTGCAGTTTATGAAGGGGAAAAAAGGGCCTAAGTGTCACTGGAGAGAGGTCAATGTAAACGTATTAAGAATGTCATCTTTTTCCTATTTCCTTTCTGGTGACCATGTTTTGTGAAGATGTATGCGACAGGCTTAAGTATTTAGAGGGAAGTGAAAGCGGATTAAAGATATGGAAAGGAGCAGAATCTTGGAGCTCTTATGCATAAGAAGAGGATTCATAACTGAAGGAGGGACAATGGTGATGGAAAGAAAAAGCAAGTGGGATTGTTATTTTAACTCCATAGGAGGCAGAGCCAAGGCTTAAAAACAACAAGAATTTTCTGAACTCACAAAGTTAACATATTGAATGCTTAGGATCTTACTAGGATTTTTTTTTTTTTAAGGATTAGACTCTATGCAGACAATTAGAAAATTCATAACTATATTTGATAGGATTAAGAAATTATAAAGAATTTGAATCCTCATGCTTCAGCACAAAGGCTAATGAACATGACAATATTCTGAAGAATATTCTTTTATGGGAGTTTGGTTTCATACATGGCTGCAAGAGATTTGCAAGCTTTAGCGAGACTCATGTGGTGGTGACAGATACAGAAAAGGCGGTGGCCTAGGCAAACCTAGCTAGCTAGTATGATAGATTCAATATTGTATTTACCTTCAATGAAGTGTTGCTTATGCAAGAAGTGTAAAATTGGACCCTGATAGAGGAACAGTTAGAGGATAACAAAAGTCTGCAAAAGGTCCCCAGTTTAGCCTCAAAAGAAACTTCATCCTTAACCTGTCTTTCAGTAGAGCTGTGACACATGACTGCTAAAGTGTATTGTATCATATGTTGTACTAGAAGAGAGCAGATCCTGGACTGCACAAGAAATACATGGACAGTTATTTACATTAAAAATAGTTCATAGGAATTCAGATTTCAGGAATTTCTGGCCACTTGCTTCTTATAGCATCTGCACTGTTTTGCTTTCAGTAAAAAATACTATTACATGTAATTCTACTTTGCAGTGCCTGACGTGGCATGACAAGTATGGATTTCTCTTCATGCTGTATTAACCACTCAAACAGAACGCAATTGCATACTTCATGCAAATACTCCAGGAAAACACAAAGAAATGAAATAAACAGAAATGACTACACAAAAGAAATTAGACATTGCTGTCATTCATTTGTCTATATAAATTATCCATGTGGCTCTTTTCTATGTGCAGAGATCAGAAAAAAAGTTTCCCAGCTAAATTTAATTGACCCTGTAGGTAACAAAAGTTTAGTCTGTCCTGATTTGTGTAAGTGGCTTAAAGCACTGTGCTTGTTATGGCACTTACGGTATTCTAAACAAACATTGGCATTCTTGGTGAAGTAGAAAGCCTGTCATTTTTGGCTAGGGTTTCTGAGCAACGGAGACTGGGAATTGTGTTTGACAGATGCAGTCACCGTTTTAGCTGGCACATACCCAATGTGTAGAAGGGAGCCAGGCAATGCTTTATGCTGAAGGCTTTGTATAACTTGCCCTTGAGATCCCAGACTCTTCATAGCAAAGAACTGAAGCAAGAGGTTGCCAGCTGATGGTCACCCCAAACTGAGTTTATAGAGGCCAACCAGTTGCCAAAATTTTGTAGCTTGCACACCCTTGCAAAAAGTGACTGTCTTGTGGGCTGAAGTAGCACATGGGCTGTATGAAATGTCAGGTGTGGGGATGGTTATTTAATTGCAGCTGAGACCCACAGAATCCCCTGGCTGCTTGGGGGGGGCGTATCAAGAGTGGGTCAGTAACCAGAGGGCTCAACTGGAGTCCTGCCTGAATCGTGACGTGGGGAGGGAGGAATGGGAAGGCTTGGTGGTGGTAGCAGAGGGACCAAAAGTCTTCTGGCCTGGTGAACTCACCTAGCAACTTGGTAAGGGTTCTCAGAGCCTGAGGTGGGCCCTGGCTGACCCGCTGAGAACCTGCACCCCTGTCTGTGGCACCCCAGAGTGACAGCCAACCTGAACATCAGTCCACAGGGGATATCAAGTGCTCTGTGATAAGTGCACCTCTTCTGGGATTTACGGCAGAGTTTAGTCTAGTGTATAAGCATGTTATAAATTGGCCCACAAGGAATTTACCTCTTACTGCATCAACAGATGTTATATGCATGTGTTAGGTAGAAGGAACACTGTATGTGCACTTGTGAGTTAGTGTTGTTCCAAATACACCTATGAGAAAGATTGTAGGTGAGCACGAAAGAGGCACTTAGCCATACTGATTCACTCTGGAAAGATGGGAAGTGTGTTGTGGATGTATCCATATACAGTCATCACTGCAAAGCAACATCACATTTGCAAGAACTCTTTTCCTTGAGGGCTTCAGACATAAGATGAGCCACTGAACGACTGTTACTCATTTTTTGTTTGTGCTGCCCAGTGGTGATCCGTGGGAGAGGACTGCTGGGATCAGCAGGGATCAGAGAGGTTTCAGCTATAACAAAATACTCATCAGTTGAGAGTGCAAGTTCCAGCTGGTGCAATATACTTCAGCTGAGTCCTGCTGGTTTGCAGTTTCAGAATCAAAACAAAAATATGCATTTGTTTTCTTTTTGCGAGTATTTAGGTTGTAAAATAAAAAAAAAAAACAGGAAAAAGGCATTACCTGAATTGAAATGTCAAGGTTAGATTTAAAATAAAAATTTTAATCTTTGTTTAAAAAAAATTTCATATATTCTTCATATGAAACTTCTTGTGGTTGATTTTTTGCTTTGTAAAGCTTTATATTTAAGTGACTTCAGCAAGGGTCAGTGGGCAAGAAACTTGTCGCTTCAAAATACTTGTTCTTTTTGAACCATATTTGCTTTCCAGTGCATTAGCAGATTGTGGGGCACAAAGAGACCATTTAGCTACTTACCTCATATAGGGGTCTGTGTGCACCCTGGGTACCTGTTGTCACTAAAAATCTGTGTGGACTCCTGGGGTTTGGTGCAGTCCAGCTGGTTGGACTCTGAGCATCTTGTCCCAAATGTTTAAAAAGGTTATAGTCACACAATGTGAAAGTTGTCTTCCAATTAAAGCAAAACAGGGATGAGGCTAACTGAGAGCACTGGTAGAATACACTGCCTTTATCTGAGTTATGCATTTCTGTGTGTTCTAAAAATCAGTCTATAAACTGAATGTTATCTGTATGAGTAGCTCATCAATTGTCCATGTATCTGAAGTATTATTCTAATATTATTTTAATGAGTTGTCTTCATTCAAACTGCATCTTTCCAGGGAAAGGATGGTTAAGATGCAAGTTGCACATGGTTTTCTGTATCATACATGGCCTTGTTGGTCATTCTGAAATCTTCAGAACGTAAGATATTCTTTTTTGACAGCCTAATTCAGCTGCTACCAACTTCCTACTCTGCTGCCAACCCCAGCATAAATAAATGACCAACAGATGTTGAAAAATGTTTTGTCCAAGGTATGATGTAGTTGCCATTCTCAAGAGGGAGCTAATGAAAACTCTGTGTTAGGACTCTACACATCCTTTTATCTAATTTGTACGATCTTTCTGTTTTGTAGTCTTTCTGACAGTTTAGCTGATATATTTTGTTATTGCTTGTAAAAATCTTATCATCCAGTTTTGAGTTCAAAGAAGCTTAACTCCTTAGAATTACCTGAGAAGTTGTGGTCAATGCAGTTACTCAAGTGTATAGCTAATCTGGAAAAAAAGAATGATAGGCACTCTTCTCATTTAGAACCCCTTTTTTTCCTCACTTAAACAAGTGCACCACAATGCATTCTCCTGCATGCACAGAAGTCCAAGGAGGTTGAGAAAATCATAAGTGAGAAAAGAAAATATTGCATTTCAATACATTGCACGGAAATGTCTCTTAGACTGGCAGGGAACTGCAGTGGAAGAGAAGAAAAGTGTTTTTCCTGAATTGTCCAGGTTCCCTGTCATGAAGTAGGTTTAAATGTACTTGGCAATCACTCTCTGGATGGCAGGATCCAGTCATGCAGCTGACTTGTAACATCTTGCTATGCTTTGCTTAGCTGCCAGGCCAAGGAAGAGAGGAAGCAACGTGTCCTTGCAGTGGATGTTGGCCTTGGTCTCCAGTGTCCAGGCAGTGTCTGGTATGTGGCGGCCACCCTGCACTAGGAGAGAGCTGTGAGGAAGGAGCGTCTTATATATGTCTCTATTACACCTAGATGGAATGTGTAAAGCATACAAGAAGGAGCTAAATTTCCCCCAAACTTCAGGCTTGTTTCAGGCTGGGGCTTCATTAACATCTTCCACTGATAGTTGCCAAGGATAACGTATGCCTTGGACTGTACAGCTAAGGAACCATGTTACCAGTGGAAAAAATCACTTGTAGAACTGAGAAATACTTGTCAGTCTAAATATATAAAATAATTGATCTCCATGGAATTTCAAAGAGTAATAGATGTGCAAGGTCATTGTCTGCCAGATAGATGATCTCAAGATGTAGATTTGGACTATATCAAAATATTCTTAGCATGTGAAGATGGAGAGCGTCTCTGACAAAAATCTCCCCTGAGAAATCAGCTGACATGTTTATCTAGGAGGTAGTTTTCCTGGTTGCACAAAATAGTCTCAGCCTAGTGAGGGAATGAATTCCATTTGATTTCAAAGAAGTTGCTTATTCAGACAAATCAGGTCCAAAATACAAGTGGTTCATAGTACTGTATGTATAATAAATACGGTAGGAAATGCTCAAGATCCCTATAGAACTTACTTTAGGGGATGTGGGAATGGTGAGTATGTATGTGCTTCCTAAACTGTGTTTTAGCACAATTATGCGCTTGCATTGCTAAAGAACCTGTCTGTCAAGATTTTAGGAATTTTCTAAGCCAAGACACTAGACAGACCTGGCTAAAAATTCAATTGTCCTGGTCCTAGCTTAAAAATGTAATTTGAGAGAAGCCAAGTGAGCTGTGACAAAGATTGAAAGGGACAACAATAATAAAAGGCATTTAGATAGGCTGCTGGTGTGCAAACCTATCCTGGTGATTCAGATCTGTCACTAGAAGAGTCCGAAATGACTATGTCTGGTACGAGAGAGAAAAGGAGTTTTCTAGCTGCATTAACCAATGTAAACCCTTAACATACCTGGTAAGAGAAAGAAGAAAGGGGGGGGAAAAAAACCCAAAGTGTAGCTATTTCCTGACGATGAGGCAGTTCTGTAGTGATGAATGATTTATCTCATGGGGAAAACACATCTGCTGTGCTATTAAGTTCATATGAAAAATGTTATGTGGTGTGTGAATAATTTTATTTTGAAACTTCCTTCAGAAATGACTTATTTACAGTGCGTGATTTCTTTCCAAGATCATGAACTCTATACAAAGATATACAGCAGCTGAAAGTCCACTTAAAAAATGAGTATTCTTCCTTCCTTTTGTCTCTTATTTTTGACAGGTGTGGGTTTTTTTTGTTTGTTTTTTGTTTTTTTTTTTTGCAATAATGTAGAGGTAGCAATGGAAACATCCACAAAGCACCTGTGATTGTGGAAAGCCTTTGAAGCAAGGGTTGGTTACTGTTTATGAAAAAACCTGTTTATAAAGACCAACCTCAAATTAAGGCAGGAAGCTAAGTTCTTAGTGGGGAACTCGGTCAGCCGATCACCAAAAGGCTCTTCATAAAGGTGAATATCTTATAAAATTGTCATAGAGGATTATAAAAGCAATGTCTTTCACCACTCATTTTAAGGAAGGAGAGATAAAAGGTTACGTGTGGGAAGAGACTCTGTGGTCCAGTCAAGAAACAGAGAGAGGGACAGAAAGTGGGGCGGACAAGCCTTCAGGCGGGAGACATGACCTAAATCTGGAGGAGTCATCCAGATGAGAACGTGTTCAGGAGACTGGAAGGGGCTGTTAGTATTTCTACACTGTTTCTTGTGTTAGCAACTACTTCAAAAGTTATGGTATGTATTTTGACTGTTAGAAATCCTTGAATGAAAAATTATAGCCTAGCCTAGCACTCATGAAATTAGGTTTTTGGGGAAGTGTTATTTTAAGTAAATTGGGAAGCTTGGAGGGCTAATTGTAGCCTGGTTCTGCAGACTCAGTGGTTATTGTGTTTGAGCTCTCAGAAGCTGCACCTTCATGATGTGTCTAGAGAGCTAACCTTAGCAGGCAGTGCCTCACTTCTAGAGAGATCTGGGAACTTTAAAAGTCCACAATGCTAATTATGTAGGTTATTAGAAATCAGGCAAGTGAGATTCCAGGGGGAAAAGTACCATCAGTCCTGATATTGATTTCCCTCCGCCCCCCCACCTTACAGTCATGTCATTTTATGAAAACAATTCAGTGATTATGTGGAAAGTGTAAAAGGGATGATGAATGTGACTATTTAGCTGGTATATATAGCATATGTTCTGGATGGGACTGTGACTTTTATAAAGATGGTGTACAAAAGAAAAAAACAGAGTGAGTATAACAATCGTACGATGATAACTGAAAAAAACCCTTAGCCTCGCAGAAAATATAAGAAATTATTGTCAGTATGTCCAGGCTCTAAAGCTGACGACATGTTGTCTGTGGTGCCCTCCTGTAACTTGATTTTTAGTGGTCCTAGAACTTGAATGCTTCTCTCACAGTAAAATTCCCTAATGCTTGGGACAGTGGGAATTGCAAGAAGGTGGTAGCTGCTGTGGCTTTCTAACTTTTGGCTTCTGAATTTTTTTTTTTTGCTTGGCTTATGACTCTAGCATGTGACTTATAATACACGTTCTCAAAAAATCTGTATGACCCAATAACGAATGCACAGTTAGAGGTGTAGTAAAAACCTTTAGTAGAGAGGCTAGTGACTACAAATAAACAAAACCTCTCATTTGTGGTGGTACTTCTAATTAGAAACTACTTTTCTAGTAAGTAATTTGTTATTTTGAAACTGGGAAAAGGAGAATTGATATTTGAAAGTAGGATCCTTCTCTGACCTACTTTTTCTGCTTCTGTATTTAAGGTGCATCTTTTCCTGTTCTTATACCAATTCCTTTGCATGCCCAGGTTGGAATTTGGCACTAGCCTCTTTGGTATGAGGTCTGTCTTGTCAGTTTGAGTGTTTTGTGTTTACCTCTCCACACAAGCAGTAGTTACTGGTGTTGCAATGCCCCGTAGACACAGATTCAGGAAGATGTGGTATTGGAATTCCCTAGTGAACATTACTTGTCTTGTCATATGTGATAATGTCTTAGTTAACTGTTCCTTAGGGTCAGTTCTTCTGACTACAGGGCACTTCAAATCCTGTGGTAGGAGAACAGGGATGAAATTATTTTGGTTTTAGTCTGTGACCTGGAGGTTTTATATAATGAGATTTTATGAACACACACCTAACAGCCAGTTAAGCTCTATTAGTAACACAGCCTAAGTAGCACCTAATCAGAAGTGTAGTAATATATTTATGTATAGATAATGTCACAGGGCTCAAGTTAGCCTCTATTATCCACTTTGACAATATTCTTTTATGCAGTTACTGAAATCAGATGAAGTTGAAGGAATTATGTAACAGCTGAGAGCAGAGCCTTAAGTGAAACTATCTTTCAGTGGAAGGTGAGCTATTTTAACAGCAGATCCTTTGTATGTGTTTTCTTCTGGATTAGTCAGTTTGGGCTTGCTTACTGATGAGATACTTAGAGTTTAATTCTTTCTTCCATTGTGTGGTGTGTGGTCTGTAGTCTTTTTTTATAATCTAATGATTAGTTTCATATATATGACACTCTTATTTGCCTCAAATTATTCAATATGTGTATTTCAATTAATTACAGGTCTTTGAAAATATGATGCTTCAGATGCTTTAGAATAACTTGGTAGTGGCATCAATTGTCTTATTAATAAAACATTTTAATTGTTAGCACAGTACTTTATCCATAGAAACCTGATTACAAGAAGTACTCTGGGATCAAGGTGAAGAAGGAAGAAATAGAGGAAAGCTCAAAGTGAAGGTCCGATGGACTAATCAGTAATGGACACCATTTAAGGCAGAATAGGACACAAGTGGAGTAATCTATTAATACATTTTTATTTTTATTCAATGAAGTGCTGTATAAAGCCGATTACTTTTTCTGTATGGATTTAATACACCTGTTTTCCACTTCTGGGTCACTTTAGAAAGTAATTTTAAGATGCTTATAAATACATATATAAAAACTATTCTGCATAGCTCACTGAAACTTGAATTGCATTAACAGATTCTTTCACAGCTATGATTTGGGTGCTTTAAAATACAATAATTGTGTGAGTTCATAGAAACCAGTAATTAGCTGGAAAATGGAGAAGTAAAACTCTTGTGTTTAAAAACAGAGAGAGAGAGGAAAAAAAGATGCAGTCACTGCAGCGATGCAGTCACTGCAGCACTGCAGTCCTGAGAGAGATTGCATAGTATCTCTGTGGAGTGGAAACCCTGCAACTGCACCCACCCTTGCTGATTTCTCAGCGGGGTGTGAGAGGATTCCCCATCATGGTGTCCTCTTGCCATTTCAGTATTTGTGTGCATACGTCTGGCATGGGCCCCTTTCTGTCCTGTTTTGCTCTTTTACAGACCTTTCTTGTGTGCTCCTGTGTACTTCAGCCTGTACCTTTTGCTCATCACACTGGTTCCCTGCTTCCTCACTTGATTGTTGACTGCCGTTTCACTTCCCTGATGCTCCTAGTTTAAAGCTCTTTTTCACTGGTGTGGCCAGCCTGATGGCAAAGATGCTTTTACACTACTACTGATTAGATAGGTCCTGTCTCTTCCCCGATGTCCTTGGTCTTGAAAGATGGTACCATGGTTATAAAAGCCCTGCTGTTGACACGAGCTGTGCAACCAGGTATTAAACCTGCAGGCGCTCTCTACTCTTCTGCAAGCTGTTTCTGTTCACCAGCAAGACTGAGAAGCAAAATACTGGTGGTGTCCTGCTCTTGGCCATGGCTCTCTGAGCCATGTGTCATGCTCGATATGTGCTCCAGGTCTCTCCTGGCACTGTTGTGGGTGGCTACGTGGGAGAGCAACAAGGGCATACTAGTGGGTGGCCTTTGTGTGCTGGTGAGATGTGTGCAATAGGAGAGGGGAGGCAGACCTTCAGAAACTCTGTATTGGTGTTTGATAAGAACATGAAAAGAAAATGTATCCAGCAAAGAGAGGGTTGACTTCCCTCGTAATGACTCTTGATTTGCATTTTGGTGTGACTTTTCTTTGAATTTTCCACCTTCACAGTAGATGTAGCTGAAAAGACACTCACCTCTATCAAACCTGTCCACCACTCTAGGGCACTTTGTTAGTTTTCAAATTGGTGTCTTCCCTAGAGTGACTTTCATATGCAGAGAAACCTTAGGTGCAAGCTGTAATTAGGGCAGTTTTAAAACAATTCTGAATAATACGAGATTAAGGAAATGTACTGCATCTGTGCTGGTATGAGGTAAGCCTGGCTATCTGCAGGGTAATGTCTGTTTATCTGCAGAGACAGAGGTTGAGATAGGGAGAAAAAAAAAGGTGCAGTCCAAAAAGGGAGCAACTTCCAAGAGGCCTGTCTCATTTAAGCATCTAAAGAGGAGGCCTGGTTTTCAAGCAGCCTCTGGGTAAGAGGTGCATAAATGTTAAGACTTTTTGAAAATCTGTGCTAAGGTTCACAGTGGGAACTATCAGGTGTTAAACACATTTGAACAACTGTCTAATTTCATGTATTCAGATGAGAACTCTTGAAAATTTGTGGGGTTTTATTTTTTCCCCTGATTTGATTCATGCAGAGCTGAAGGGGAGTGAGAAATTCAGAGTAATACTCCAATAATTTAGAGTAGCTTTATTAGGTGTTAAAGCTGTGTGGTGTCTGAAGTCACTCTAGGGCAACTGCTAAAGCAAACTGGAGAATGCAGATTTGCAGTATTTTAATGCCACCTATTTTGTAGCGCTGGTCCTAGGGATTTGAGATGTGTAAGCAAAGTTGTTTTTATGTAAGGAATACTGTTGCTGAGTGAGGACAGGATCTTTTTCTTAGTATTGAGCAAAAATAATTTTGGCATTCATTATGTGTTTCACGGGTAGGGAAAGAAGAAAGTGTTCCTTTTAAAGTTGATTTTAGAAAATGAAATAGCAGCTTTAGACTGTTGCTAGGCTTGGGATATTTGCATAATGCTTGAATGCAATTGTAAGTATGTGATACATTGCAGAGATCTTTCAATAGATCAACCCCTAAAATTTGTCAATAAATATAAGCTATAAATATGTACTGAGTCACAGCTAGATTCATAAACACTACGAGTCTTTCAGCAGTTGGCATAAATAAATGAGTGTTGTTTGTGTAAGTTGGCTCCTTCACCATGGGTGTGTTCCCCAGCTCTGTGAATTGATTTCTGATGTCTCATCTGCCTGATGTAATATTGCTGTCCACTTTGCTGGTAGAAGTAACAGCTGTTGGAGAGAAGAGATCATAGACAGCAAGATAAGGATAAGTTTTAGGGTTGTGCATTGCCTGAGCTGGTCGTTGGAGTGTGGAACTTGCTGTTGATGCATGAGGCAATGGTAGCTTTTGGGAATTTAACTTGAGTCTCATAATGTTTATCCTTCTCATAACGCAGCAGCCCTGATAGTATTATATATACCCCTGAGGTGCCCTTCTAAGTCTCCTGCTTAAGGTTTAGTTCTGAGGATGTGAACTGCTGCTTTGGAGTGATGTTTGCAGTTGTTTGAATTTGTTGTTTTCAAGTAGGTGTTTTACTGAAGCACAATGGTGGATTGGTTATGGAAAAGAGATCTTCCACCAGTGTTCTGGGTTGCTTAAAATTTCTAGGTGAGTAGGAGTGTGCAGGGAATGGCACATGCTTCTAATGTGCCGGGGAAACAACAGAACAGAGAAATCTTTTGTGGTTAGTTCAGAAGCAATGTCGTGATGCTTAGCCTGATGTTCATCCCTCCTGCTTTCAGCATAAAAGCATGGTACAAAGGAGAACAATTTAAAGAGGGGGGCACCCCCCACAAATTGAAGTTTCTATTGGCACTTTTTGTGCACACACATCATTGCTGCTAATTAGGCAAACAGGGCTAACGTGCTCTTTGCTGGTCAATACTGCTCAGAATCCAAATGAGTTTCTTGGTACTGAAGAACTGGGAGGTTTTATCAGCTTCTCTAGAGTTGCTACATTTGACTGCTTTTTTGTAAATGGCAGGAGAGTGTTTTCCTTTTGTGCCTGCCGGAACTGAGCCTCAGCCACGCTGATGTTACAATAATACTCAGCGTGTACATGTAAAAAAGTCCCAAAGGAGGCAGCGAAGTCAAGCATGCATGCAGAATGCTAATGAAGGTATGAAAAAATACTTTTATATCATTATGATTTTTAATGAAAGGCAAATGAAAGAAGCAGAGGGTGAGAAAGTGCAGTTTATTCTGTGTCGAAGGGCAAAAGAAAACATAATTATTGATGAACTTGCTAAGAACGGAAATCAAATATGTAGCATTCAGAAAAGCAGTTGTTTATGTCTGTTAAATAATTGAGGTGGTTTGCAGTTAATTCTTCCTCAGAACTAGTCTTGAAAGGGGAAAAGAAATAAAAAGAATCAAAGCTGGTTCATTTCCACCTGGTGCCTTAAAATAGTATAGATGTCATTTTGATGAATGTATAGCTCTGTAAAACCATGCTCCCTTTAAAATTACCCAGAAATGCTTATTCACGTTTTTAGACATCATGCCAAGCTATGATTCCGGGAGAAAACCATTACTAATGGAATGACATTTTGTCAAGAAAACAGAAGTACAGTTATTCCGGAGGATTTCTGTGCTGTCAAGGCACTATTTAGCTGCTTTAAGGATTTTTAAAAATTATTAATTCAGAACAGCTAGAAAATGTGTAAATTCTGTGATGTTTTGCATCCTCAACCATTCACATTACTAAATTGTTGTCTAAAAAAAGTTGTAAATGCCTTTTTTAATACATACATTATGCAATCTTTCCTGGTTTGGTCTTCCAAATCCATCCAACTGCAAAGGCAATAGCAAAGCTCAGCTATAAAGCAGAGTATTAGCTGTTTCTGCTCTCAGAGACTCTTACCTTCTTTGGAGGAGCTAGAGAGCACTATCGGATGTCTTTTGTAAAAGCAAGGCCATCTCTTCTCTGTCACTAGTGCTCTCAATTAATGCACTTTTAGTAGTGGAGTATACCTTGTACTGATTTCATGGTGGTAGCTTTTCCATGCAAAATGTAGCATGTTCAATGATTAACCCAAAAACCTTATTTGCAAAACAACCGGTGCGTTTGTTGACCACTTGATGGCATCACTCAGTTGTATGGAAACTGAACTGTTTTGCCAGCAGAGCAGTTTTACTTGTGTGCTTGGTGTGAGAGGACTTTAATGTTTAATTTTAGGCTATTAAAGACTGAAAAGAGCTATTAATACGCTCCCATAAATTAAATGAAATATGAAGCCACAGCTCTAGTTTTGATAACTGTTTTCCTTCTCTATGGTATATTACTTACCACTTTGAAATAATTTCTTTATCTGCATAAATGTGAATGGAAGAGTGGTCTAGATTGCTCCTTTCCCTGCTCCTGGTTAATTTTTCAAGAATGGCAGCTAGTGGTTTAAACGTTGACACTGACACAAAGAATGTTGTCATACACTAAAACCTCCTTTTGGTTTGTGCTTCGAGGGATATTGCTTTAAACCTCCAATTGTTGCAGTCAATGTCCATTCTAGGGAAAGGATTTATACAATTTTGTGCATTCGCTATAGGTCCTAGAAAATAAAAGCATTTTTCAGCCTTCATACGAAAACTAGATGCTCTGTGTGCGAGCCAACAATGACAGCTTACAGAAAATGCTGAACCAAGGGGGTAATGGAGCAAATAGGGTCCAGTGACTATTATTTTAGAGGTAAAAGGTGGTTCTAGTAATGTCACGGGAGCCCTGACAGTTTATACATGCTGAGAATTGGCCCACAAGGCACCAGCTAGTAAAGCATATAGTTGAAAGCAAGTTGGAGATGTAAATATTACTTCTCCTATGCAGCCAGTGTCCATGAGCAGTAAGCAGGCACCCTGTTAGTGCTCTGAGCAGTGACACAAAGGAGATGGAGCGGGCTTCTGACCTGAGAAGGGGTAAGCGGGCAAAGCAGCACGAGGAAGGTGATATCGCCAGTGTGCCTCTGTTCTGTGAGTAATGGTTAGCATGTATCTGGAAGAAAAAACATAGGAAAAATGCATACAAAAACCCATTCATTTTTTTCCTTCCCCTATTCCTCCTCCTTGTTCAGCTTAGGCTGCTGGAAGCTGGGAAAACAATAAAAAGGCAGCCCAGGAATGGGGGGATGATCTTTAATAACACTTTTTCTGGAAGTTTTTTGATAAACATTTCAAAATCTCATGCTTTCCTTAGCTTTTGAGGTGTTTTTTGATGCTGCTTTGTCAGGGATATTCTGATATACTAATTATTTGTACACTTAAATATGCACATTAATATATGTATGTAGTGGTTTTCTTGATTGTATATACTGGTTTTCTCGAATCTTTTCCTCGTAACTGATGGCCTACTGAAATAATCATCATTATCTTAGAAAATGTAAGCTGTGATGCATATTGTATTTTTGGATCGTGAAGTGCTTTGAGCTGGCCTGCTGAGAATCTTACCTAAGCTGGAGACAGAAGTGTCCCACTATAGGACTTTACCCATACAATTTATGATAAATTTTTCTGTAAGAAGAAAATAAAGTGTTTATCGACTGACTTGCCAGTCTGATTTCAGTTGCTAAGATTCAGTTGCTAAGAAAAAACACTAGAGAGTCCCTTACCTCATGTTTTCTAAGAAAAAAAAAAAGATACTGAAGGATGGAGAAAGAATTCAGAAACAGGCTAAATGGTGATTATTCAGTTTTTTCAATATATTATCTAGTATAATGGTTTTGGTTGGTAGTTATTAGAAGACTAAGTAGCAAGAAACTCCATGGAGGGCTCACAATGACAATTCAACTGCTGCCAAATACTATGTTTCCTCCATAGTTGCACTAAAAGGAAAAATTTGAGCTTGCCTCAGGTCAGCAATGAGCTTCTCTAATTTTCATGGAGTTCATGGCAGCCTGTATCTTGCCAGCTGTGTCTCATCCATGCATAAATGCTAATGATCCTGCTACAGGATCATTTTAACTTTGGTGCTGTAAGTCTGTGATTTTAGGACTGTGGCCCCAGGTTTTATTGCTGTTGCCAATCACTCATTAAGGACCTTACATCATACATATTTACACACGGGTAAGTATCAGCATCTTCTCTAGAGATGCTCTGTTATGTGGGGATGTGTGTCAGATTTTGAAGCTCTTCCTGAGCTTGCAAGCTGACAGCAGAAGATTTGCTTGGCTTCTTGGAGCTGGAGAGAGCCCTGAACTTATTGTGAATTCTTCCCAGTGTGCGTTTCATGGCTTCAGAAACAGGACACATAAAGGGAGCTTGGTTTCATGTGAGACTAGAACATGGGGGTTTTGAGGAGTCAACATTCCAGTTTGCTTTGTGTTGGGTACGTGGTTCCTTTTGTTTTAAGTTTATATCACGTTTCTGTGATGTCCAGCAAGAATGTTATCTGACAAACTCCAGGTGTGTTCTGTCCTCTTTGGTTCTCAGACTGGTTATTTATTTATCTATCTTTAGTTACTGCAAGAGAGTGCAGTATTCGTCAGCGGTTGCATTTGTATGTTGAATGCCAGGCTAGTCACAGGTGCTCTCCAAGGTCCTTCTCACAATGTATTATTATCCATAGGGAATACTTTCATGATATGAAATTCTTGTCTCTGGTGGAAGACGTGGCATCGCATTTGGGCTCTGAACGCTAGCAAGCAGGGGAACACAATTGCCATCAGGAGCTATGGTGAGGCTATATCAGACCTTCCTGTGGCTTCTAGAATTATCACAACAAGAACTGTGGGATCTAAGAACGCCTGGATCATGGTCCCAGATAGAGAAGAAAAGGTGTTTAAATGAAAGGGAGGAAATATTTATTGTTCTCAAATGTTACATGCAAAAAATGTACACATCCAAGTTGGGGTAGTTAAGGGTTTTGGTTGATTCGATTTTTACATTAAACCACAGTGGACTAATTGTGAATTTGCTTTTTTGGTTTAAGATGCATTTTGGTTTGATTGAACGTCTGTCTAATTTAGAAAGAAATATTCATCTTCACTACATACAAAGTGGTACAGCAATAAAAGTGCTACATAAAAGATTTTTGCTGTCTACATCTGTTATCTTTTCTCTCTATTAACAGTTACTCTGACAAATAACTATAGCTGTGTAGGGTTTTCATAATAAAAATAATAAATTCTTAGTTATTTGAAGAAACATAGTGTAAATGCATAACATAAAGGTAAGTAAAAGCCTATAGAAACATAACAAAGAAAAATAAATTTATTGCTGAGTACTCAAAGGAATGACAACTGCATAGCATGATACTAGGTGCCAATATGCCATTTCATTACAAATTCACTTTCTCAGTTAATAAAAGAAGCTGATGAAGAGCAAACAAACAACATAAAATATAAAGTAAGTAAAACTTACGTTTCTTCAGGAAACCCTATTAGTGAAGCATCAGGTTGAGTGAATGTTTAGATGACTAATGTTGATGTTTTCTTTAATTCACCAGTTGTAGGAGTGAATCTATAGATCAATATTTTGAATAGAAGCATTTTCAGTGATATTAATAAGTTTATTCTGTAATTTTGTCTGTCTGAGGGACTGATTTTGCACAAAATCATTTAAGTATTAAAGGACTTTTGAGGCCTAAAGATAACTAAAATGTAGATAGCTGGTAGTCTTTTGCCATTTTTCTGTTGACTGAATTAGCTGTAGGTTCGTGCACTGACTTCTATAAAGTTTCTTGTGTGCTACAGCAGAAACATTTGGGTTTTGTCTAGGTATGTGTGAAAACTTTCCCTTATCTGGTTTATGTTATTTTTGGTTTTAGCTGAAGGAATTGTATCATTGTCCTCTCGATTTTGAAATACTGCTTGGTGGGCTGCATTCTTTTTCCTTGTATTTTCGTCCTTTCCATGTCACCTCAGTGCTCCAGACAAACCTCCCACAAGGACTTTTTCCATTCAGTTTAAGAATACCTCTATGGATGCATTTCCTGCAGACCTTACATCTTGATTAAAGATACAACATACCAGCTTTCTGAAAAGATATATTTTTATTTCCTAACTCTTTGCTATTCTAGTGTTTTACCCAAAACTTCTGTTATATGTATCTGTTATAAGTTATTTGTATATAGCACGTGATATTCTGCATGTGCTTGCTAGGCCAGTTGGTAGATTTGCTAACTATGCACTTTCAGCAGTAAAAATTGCAGGCCTTGATAATCTCATGGAATGTTAGGATTTAGGTTCCCAAAATAGATTGATCCCCCACCCCCACCCCCACCCCCCCCGCTGGAATTTATGTTCTCTGGAATTTGATGTTTTAACGATAAAATAATTATTTTCCTCCCCTCCTACTGGTGTTCAAAGATAAACAATGTGAACAATCAGTTTCTGCCAGATTGACAGAGACAGTAGTACTAAGGCAAGCATGAAGTCCTTCAACTCATCTCAGCAGGATGGTAGCTTTGAAACCTAATTATAAATACTTAAGTGCCAATTTTGTTAATCATTTCATTCCAGAGTACTACACTAGAAATATCAGGTATGTGCAGTGTGGCTGGATTTCTGTTCTCTTGCCAGATCTGGAGTTCTCTTCCTTTGTTTGAAGATGTTTCCAAGCAAAAAGACAGCAACCTCTCAATTTTTGACCAGTGAATTATTTTTTTTTTTAAATTCACGTTATTTGCTATTAGGAAGATTCTCCATTTGCATTGCAGTAAAAAGCTCCTAAAGGTTAATCAAACTAAAAAAAGAAGAAAAAAGTTCAAGTAAAATCAAACAATTCAGAGAGGATTTATCAAATCTGATCACATGCTGTCCAGAGTGGGTAGGACCAGCTATAGTGCTACACAGAAGTGAGAGACAGAAAGGCATTGAAGTTTGAAGAGGCAGTGTGAATGCCAGTAGGTGGATGTATTGTTAGATCCGAAATTACAGTGGCAGCTGGTCTATTGATAATTGTGGAAACAAAGGACCAAGTTTCTACCCTTTTCTGAAAAACAGGAAACCACTGAAAGGGAGACTGAAAGATGGTCATATTGTCACATTGCCAGAAGCAAGATAACAGTTTCTCTTGGAGTATTTTGATTCCCTGCAGTTTGGAGAGGGATTTAATTACAGAGAGATCTAAGCTAAAGCTTTTAATGCAAATATCCCTATGAAGATGGTGCCAAATCAGGACTTTGCCATCTGCACCTGTCTTTGCAAATAGGATGGCAATACATGAGACAATGGTAGGAAAGCACGACCTTAAACGTGACTGTAGCAAAGCAGAATTCTTGTATTGTCTCATGGGCCATGATTAAAAAGGTCACATGGCTAAGGTGCAGTCTGAAAAATGATAGCTGCGCTTCCAGGCTTAAGTGTTGTCTTAATGGGATATGATTGGAGTTAGAGACGTGGGTTGCAGACTGAGAGAAAAGTTTAGTATGTATTGGTATGATGTAAGAATCATTAGACAAAAGGATGTTAGAAGATGCCCAAAATATATTAACCTCTGTTACTTCTGTCAACATCATGACAGAGATGACACAGAGAAGCTAAATGGAGAAAAACAGGGCAATAGATGGAGAAGAGAGCAGCCAGTGTGTTGTGAAACTCTGTAATGGAAATAACAGTTCAAGATGTGAAATGTCAAGCAGATGTGGAAAGGGGAGATTCTGAAGACAGACTTCAAAAGAATAGGTTGAGAGAGATATTTCACTGAAGCAACTAAAAACTGGATTAAGCAATAATTTGGGAAACTTCAATGAAATCCAAGTGTAAGTTAGAGAGATGGTCTATTGATGGACAACTACCATGACATAATTTAATCTGCTCAAATAGATGAATGCGGATTTATTCTTTAGGTTCGTGATGTCCATGTGTTCACCATGTTAACATGCACATTTCTTCCTGTGTGGTTTTGTAGGATGTTGGTATCTTCTTAAAATGAAGCCTGATGGTGAGTGAAGGCATTTCAGTACAGTAAACTAGTAACTATTGCTATTCATATAGCAGTGAAATCTGGAGTCAGGGTTGCTAGAACATTGTGACTCTTTATCTGTGGAAAAAATACTTTAAAAGCATTATTTCTTGAAACTTATCTACATAAATATATCTACAGGATAAATAAATATGAATGCATCTTGGTTATAACAATATGAAATTTTTATAACTACAACTATAACAATTAAAGATCGCTAAACACCTAAGGTGTTCTGGTTCCCCTTTCCCTTATGTTGGTAGGTTGACATGAACCAAGGCAGCTTCACATTTCTGTATTTCAGCTTTAAGGAAATCAAGATAGTGGTAATGAAATTCATGTGCAAAAATTGCAGGTTCTTTTGAGTGCTTATGAAGCTGCAACTGGCATACATAATTAGTGATTTACTCAGTCACATAGTCAGGGATGCTTGACTGTTGCTGAAAATCTGTAGCTAGTATGAAGTAAAACAGAAGATGACACATCTTTTCTCATGCCAAAGTTTTGTATGCAAAAAAGTACAGGCATGTGGGAGGAAATCCTAAAAAAAGTGTCACCAGAGTTTTCTTTTGGAATTGTATAATCCTTGAACATTGTTTTGCTATGGAATTTCAAGATGTCTTAAGAGTTAATGAGGTTTTTAATGAATAGGAGTCTGCAAAGTAATTGTTTCCCGTTCTGTTACTAATATAGAAAGTAATCCCTCTTTATGTGCTAAAAGCTTATTCTCACCTTTCAGTGTAGTAAGTGTGGAGAGGTTGAACCTGGAATCTATTGTATTTTTATATAGTGAAAGTCTTCTGTTAGAAATATGACATGTTCTGTTTCACATCCTGTAATTTGACTAAAGAAAGCAATTCAGAAAATATGAAACCTTTTTCCCTTAGTCATTCCAGTTTTTTATTGCCTGCTATACTGTCTCGAAACCGAGAGCCAAGAGGAGATAACAGTTACTGTGCAGCATATGCTTTCAGGCAGAACATAATCAATTGACAAAATATCAGAATGTAGAAACGTATTGACTAATTCTTCATTTTAACCAATTGACACAAGCTACAAAACACTGGGAAAATGCCTCGACCAAAACAGTCTTTGCTGAGATATTTCAGCTGTGTTCAGTGGGCTGTGCTGGGAGATAAGGGGGCCCATTTGCTGCGGCCTGTTATATCTCTGGTCTTTTTGCTGCTAGTAAGTGAGCAGCTTTTGATTAGTGTCAACTGCTGAATGAAGTCATCTCTTGTTATACAACTGGTGATCAGCTCTATATTCCACAAATAAGCGACTCTCTGAATGCAGCCTCCCGTCAGAAAGGGCTTTGTTTTTTCTCTCCTTCTGTCTGCTTTGCAAGTAAATTGTTCCTTCTACAGACCCATGTGGCTTGCTTCTCTCACCTTTGGTGACAGCAAAGCTTGCTGGTTGGTGATCTCTGCAGGGGTTTATAGCTCAGCTCTGCTGTTCTCTCCCTCTGTTCCCACTTCTCTGTTCCCTCCCCTACTGTGACTAAATAAATTACCTGTATGACATGTTCAGTTTTCTCTGGCAAGAAGCCTGGGAAATCAAATCTGTTCCCGAACCTGGGTCTCCCATTTGGCAAATGTAATGCCTCCCTGCTGTTAAATCAGGTCAGCTCTCAGGAAAAACAAAGAACAATTTCATATAACTATAATCAACACAGAGTAAATTTAGATAATGCAGCTGACATGTGTATTGTAAAGACCATCAAGGAAATAATTTCAAAAGCACTTCATCTTTCTCTGTTGCATTAGGATACGTGTTGACTGTTCTGTGCATAGAGAAGATCAAACATTTTCTTTCTGTTATCCCATATCAAAGTGTAATCTATTTATTTTCTGTCTGGTCTAAGACAGTATTTGGTGAAACAGTTTGCTGGTTGCATTAAAAAGTTTTACGTATTTAATTACTGTGGCTTTATGTAATTAATATTAATTGGCAATTAACTGCTAATTACTATTAATTATTCATAAACTGTCCAGTCCCTTTGAGGTTTTGGCCTCTGAAAGTGGAGATATACTTAAAAGTGTTTGGAGGAGGAAAAACAAATCCTTTTAATACATTGTATTCATTTTTCTACCTTTTCTCTCAGTTGGTTTCCACCGGAGATCAGAGGCGGTGGGTCAGTGGCAGAGTGACAGCACATCTCTCCTGCGTTGGCAGAGCTGACACGTGCCCCGGCAGCCTGTGGCATGTCCCATGCATGGCAGCCCGCTCTCTCTCCCATGTGCTGTGGCCATCACCTTGCATGGGCAAGCACCAGCGTGGGCAGCCTCCCCTCCCAGCTGGAAGCTGAATGTCCTGCTCAGCTACCCTGTGCATCCCAGAGGGGCTCTGGATTACACCCCAGAGGCTCTTTTGTTTATCGGCTGTTAGAAGGTCATGTAGCCTGCAGCAGGACTGTGGAGCATCTCCAGTCACGTCCTGTCTGGCTTTATTCTGTCCCAGGGAAGCAGAGTCGCTTGTTTCCTTTGGGCAGGCTGTGTTTGTGCAGGTGCTTGCTTGGGGACTGAAACAGCAACTGCAGCCCTGAGCTCCCCCCCAGCCCTCTTCAAAGGAGGAGAGGAGTGGGAAGTGCCAAGTGCCCCTGGGGGACCCTCAGGGCAGCACTAAGCCATGAGTCCTCCCTGTGCCCAGCTCCCAGGGACCGGCTTTGCTGCTGCTTATTCAGGAGAGTTAGTAAAACCAGGCAATAGCAGTTGCCTTAGTCTTGCCACCACTGACTAAATAGCTGCTGGGCTATAGCTGGGGGGTCCTTGGCTGAAACATTTTCCAACCCCAGCTGAATGTCGGGTGGCCCTGCCTGGTGGAGTCCTGGGGAGAGCGAGCTGGGCGGGATGCTGCGGCTGACCCGAGCAGCAGAGCAATGCTGCGCAGGAGTCACCCAGGGCTGCCCAGCCGACGTGGCCTGGGTCTCACACTCGCCTAGCGCTTCATTCTCAAAAGCAGATGGGCTCAAATGTGTATGTAGTGTTTTTAAATGGTATGTGCTTTTCCAGATCTTTTTAAAGACAGCTACGATGTTATTAATAATTTAGTCATTCATGAGTTGCCTTTGTTCTAATGAGTACCTTTGTTGTTTCTTCATAGCTCTGAGACACACAGTGAATGTTTTTCCATCAATTTAAAAATCCTTCAAAATTCTGTTGTATAAGAGAAATCCTTGAAACTGAAATTGCTCTTTATTGTCTAAAGTCTTCATCCAATGTGCACAACAAAGATTAAGAGGTGAAAGCAGTGAACTGGGTTTTAAAAGACAGTTCAGTTCCTGCTTCCGCCAGGAATGACCTGAAGCAATGGCTGTAATCTCCATCCACATCGGCTCCTGTCTGAAGAAATGACAGCAGTAATGCTATCTGTCCTCAGCTTTGTCCTATCAGTACAGATTGCAGATACTGTCTCCTGCTGTAGAAGTACAGGACCTAACTCTGAAAGGCTCCTGCTGATACTGTAATATAAATCATTTCAGCTCTCTGTTAATGGCAAGGGTAAAGCCTGTCCTGTTTCCTCCTTAACATTTATGTTTGTCAAAGGAATTGTTGAGCTTGTTCTAACCCTGCTTTATTTCTTGTCTTCTCCAGCCTGTGACCTGATGACCCTGGGGATCTTAGCCTTAGTGACATCCACTGGTTGTGCCTCGGCCAACGCCCTGCAGTCCCTGACGGATGCCATGCACATCCCACACCTTTTTGTACAGCGCAACACGGGAGGCTCCCCACGCACAGCATGCCACCTGAACCCCAGCCTGGAGGAGGAGGAGTACACGCTGGCTGCCCGGCCACCCGTCCGCCTCAATGATGTTATGCTGAAACTGGTCACTGAGCTGCGGTGGCAGAAATTCATAGTATTTTATGACAGTGATTATGGTAAGTGGAGAATTTTAGATGATATTAAATTGGTTTCTTTTTAACT
This sequence comes from Ibycter americanus, assembly GCA_035590275.1. NCBI lineage: Eukaryota > Metazoa > Chordata > Aves > Falconiformes > Falconidae > Ibycter > Ibycter americanus. The sequence continues at coordinate 39,920,500 of JAVJGI010000065.1, read as the reverse complement.
GGGATGTGGAGAGGAAAAGGCGAAGGGAGGGGTGGGATAGAACTTGCTGGGTTCTTCATTGACAAAGGGGAAAATGTTTGAAGTGGACACAGGTCTTTGGTTTGAAGGAAAGGTTGCTGTGAAAACTAGTTCTCAGACAAGCAGCAAAGTTGCTTAGCAACATCTACAAGGACAGCTGAAGTTTGAATCATCTCACACTTTTTCAGTAAAATATTAATGAAGTGTTGATGTTGATTGGCAGGGGTCACATAGCTGTGCAAGTAAGTTCAGCGTGGCCTCTACCCATTCCCAGAAAAGACTTTCTATCAAAGCTGAGTACTGTTCTCTTTAAAATTTAATTTTCATAATAACTATTACCGTTTCTTTTTTCACATGCTTCCTCACACTCTTCTCTATTTGGACTGAATACCACACTCATATACTTCCTGGCATTAAACTAAAGTATAGAGTTAGTATTTCCACTGTATCTGATGCATTTCCTTCAGCAAAATTTTTACTTTGGGCTGAAACTTGAGGAAAAGGAGTCTCTGCCCAAGAAAATGTAGTACCTTATGATGGGTGCAAAGAATCAAAGAAAAAATAGATCTCTCATTGGGCCAAGCTCTCAGTGAAAGGGAGCTGTGTGCATAATCCCCCCACTACAAGCATTAACCTTGATGTCTGCAGGGCTCTTGCTCTCACATAGTCTCACTCCACTCTGCTGCTGAAATTTGTTTCAGAGGATTTTTCCCCCTTAAATGTGCTATCCCAGAGGTGCTGCTGCTGCTGGTCTTGGCCTTGGCCAGTGGCAGGTTCATCTTGGAACCAGCTGGTATTGGCTCCATTGGACATCAGGAAAGCTTCTAGTAGCTTCTCATAGAAGCCACCCCTGTAGCCCCCCTGGCTACCAAAACCTTAACATGCAAACCCAATACAGTAGCAGACCTGGTTACTGAACTATGGTATTGCTTCTTCCAGTAGTACATCTGCGTTTCTTTGCTTTTTCTGCAAAGGGTTAACATCTCAGTATCAAATCCTGAAACGCTACACATACTCTATAAATTCAGTATGATCAAATTTACCTTTTCCATTTACCACAGACTGACCTTCAGGCTGTACCAGTAAGACAGACACTAAAAGAGGATGGAAAATTTGCCACCAGGTATTTTGCTCCTTCCAGCGGAGAGTGTGTTGCATACTGCAGCTGCCCATGCGCTCTTTCTTCTCCTCTTCCTCTCAGATGCGACAACCATCTTTCACTAATTCCACAAAAAGTATTTTTTTCATAAAATTTTGGTGGGAGAAGTTTCCATAAAGAAGCTGACTGAACCTTGCCAGCTCTGGGCAGGCATTGGTGAATAGGGGTAGATAACCTAGTCCCCAGGATGTTGCATGCTGAGCTCAAGGACAGCAGGCTGGGTGCTGGGACATGCCCACTGCCCTCACTACTGAGCTGCAGGAGAGCCGTGCCTGTGCATCTCCAGCAACACCTCCCCGCTCAATGCGCAGGAGTTGCCTGCTGGCCACGAGCAGGGAGGTCACTTGAAGAACACATGTTTACGATTATGGAGAGTTTCCAACGCTGGGCTCTCGAGGTTTACTGTAATAAATGGTCCTTCCCTACCTGCTCTCTGGAAGTTATACTATTCCCTTGAGTAATGTTTTAATTTGTCCATCTGCTGATCTCTAAAATGCAGCCAATCCCTTGGTGTCCTCCTTGTGGAAACTGTCAGGCTTGCAGAAGACAAAATAACATTGCACAATTAAAAGAAGCCCCATGTTTATAGTAATGCTGTGCTATACTGAAGCTGAAAATTATTTACCTCGTGGATTACTTGTTCCTTATCAGATGTACATTTTGGATTATAATTTCTGCAGTGGCTAAATTAAGGACAAGGAACAGACTTGGCAATTAGAAGTACAGAGTAGTCACTGACCAGCCTAACAAAACCCTTAATATTGTTGTGCTTATGATAAAATATGTCTTGTTTTACACTGAAGCTACAGATAGAAATCTGTATGCACAACTTCAGTGAAAGGATATGGTCCTTTCTAGTAAAATGCCTTAAATTCTGTAGCAAGAAATAGAGACATTTCACAGGAAAGATGTGGAAGTTTTAAAGGAAAGGATTGCTAAATGGAAATGGTAGAAACATGGTATAAACTGTAGTATTCCACCTAATGTGAAACCAGCTTCTAGATTTTATCACTTGTGGTGAAGAAATGGATAATAGCAAGAAATGAGTAGTAAGTTGGTTCTGGAGAGGTGGCCTTTCAAAGACCTCAGGCTTGATAGCTGCAGCATTCAAACTCTGTTCTACTGAGCAGTACCTGCTGAGTGGGGGGCAAAGGTCAGTTGATACATATCCATACAGTTCTCCTCTATTTCTGTAAGAAAACGTAAAAGGTTGATATAGATACTGCATTATCATGACTCAGCCCTTCTTTTTCCACTTCTCTCGTTTATGGTTTGTGCATCATTTCAGAAGATGCACAGGAAATCTACTCCCCGTTGATCACAATGGGAGCTTTCTGCTGCTGAGACTGCTGCCTGATATGAAAATGATGGCTAGGCACTATAGCGATTCCAGTCAGTCACAGCCAAGACAAACATCCTGTCTTGCTGATGTGTTGTGGAGCTGTTGGAGCTCAAGGCCAGAGAGACAGTTGGAGCTCTGTCTCTGCTATTCTTTGCCATGTCATCTTGAGAAGGCTTTCTAGCCCCTGTATGCTTCCCTTTCCCATTTGTGCAATGGAAAGAAAAACCTTCCTCCCAGTGTGATTGAACTGGTGTTTGAAATTTCCTTAGAAATTCTTTAGGCAACAGATTTGTGGCACATTCAGGAATAAGTCAGTTCCAGTAAGAGCTCAAGGGACCGAGGTCGTGTTGAATGCATTGTTTTACCTTAAATGTCTTTATGAAAACCCATGCTAAATCATCCTTTTTCCCCAGAAAATTAATGTAAAATACCATGAATTGACCCTAAGTTTGTCAATGGCTGTCAGATGGTGCTCTGTGGAACTAGGTCTACCCACCTGTTAAAGAACCTGCAACAGAAATCAGATCTGTTGTGTCATCCTAAAAAGCTTCAGCTGTGCTCATGTGTTTTGAATTGCTTTTTTCTTCTCTACGGGAGCATCTTTTGTGCCTCTACATATATTACGTCAGTGTCTAAAAGCCTGCTGGGAAGTTTAATGTTTTATTTTGCTGACCTTCTGGATGTAGAAGCATCAGTAATCAAATTTTCTGACACAAAAATTGGTAGCGTGGCAAGTTTCATAAAGAATCTTACAAAGCTTTAAAATGACTATAGGTTAAAAGCAGTGGATGCTGCCCATGGTAAGATGAGGTTGGGTAATAAACAGACGAAACTGTGCTTCTAGGGTGAGAAAATAAACAAATGTATGGTTAAAGGCAGGATTTGAGAAGGATTTTGGAAGATGGATATGAAAATGTTACATTTCTGAAGAGAAATGTGAATAGCAGCAATGTTTTCACTAGATTAAACTTACTGTTGAAAAACACATTGTCTCTGTAGTTACATCAAGTCTCTGCTTTCCTACATACATGTGCATATACCCATATTACAAAATGTAAGACAAAATGGGCAGGTTTTTTTTATGACTCACCTTTTTCATTGACAAAATAATTAGACCTGTGAAAGGAAGCTGTAATAATTTATTCTTAATTTTTGGCATCAATAAGTGAGTGTTGTCTGGTTAAGAAAACTGTTGTACAAAAGTTTTACAGAAGAAACTTGTGAGGAATTTTGGTCCTTTCAAATCAAACTATGGAGTTTTGTTCCTGCAGGGGAAAAAAATCCCCACAAACCCACACTTTATTGATTTATTAATTATTTTCAATTTTAACTTTTTTAGATTAGAGATAATTTCTGTTTCATTGTGATCATTGACACCACATTAATTTGAATGGTTCCTGATTAATTTTGCCATGTAGAAAGAACTTGGTTTTCAATGTGATGAGTTTCATGGGAAGTTTTGTTTTCTAGCGCAATTACATGGCAGTTTTATTTCTAAGTCCTACCTGTTGAGGGCCTCACGCTTGATTGGAAGTTACAGGAATTATGCTGTCAATAGTTTTACAACTAGCTATTGATCCTGGAATGGTCTCCCTTGTAAAGGTCCCTTTGTGCAGGCCACTACTCTTGCAATTATTTAATTTGCAAAGGAATATAGTATTGAAAATCAAGAAATGTGTGCTTTTACACAATCCATATGTGACACTGCACATAATTTGTGATGTGAAGCGTTGGCCGTCACAATAAAAGCCAAGTAGAACATTTACAGACAAGCTACGTTCATCCTACTATATGTTAAGATTTATTTTTTTTAATTCTTGTCAGTATAACATAAGTTAACTTCTGCTTTCTGCATCATTATTTCAGCTGTTAACCACTTATGCATCTCTGCGGCTGCCATATCTCCCTACAGGCTTTTCCAGTGAGCATGCCTTATTTAATGCCAATACAGGGAATCTGGTGTTTGAGAAGTGTTGAACCAACTGCATGTGTGTTGGTAGGTGCCTGTTCAGGAAATCTGACACTACCAGAAAGTGTTAGACTTCTGCATGTGCTGTGCGGTTGAGTTTGTGTATGTCATTAAAAATACCTGAATTTTTCAGTTGGTTGGAGCACCCCAGCTAGAACTGTGGCAGAGAAGCTTGAACTGGGATTGCTGTGTTTAAATAGTAAAACGTATAGAATTTAAGCAGCCAGCCACAGAGCAACAGAACTTCTTTATGGTTAGAAATCTGCAACAGCAATGACTTAGGGAGGGAATTCTTAGACATCTCTGTCTTTGTCTGCTGTATAAAATGATACAGGAAGGAATAGCCTGGGCCTAAGTACCTTTCCACCCAACAAGGAACCGAATACTCTGAGCATTTATTATATGCAAATTCTGTACCACCTAGTTATTCATGCATAACTGAGGATACTGGATGTCTAGATTCCAGACAAATGAAAAAAATCTTCAGTTTCTACCCGGAAAAAATGAATGTTTTCCTTTGAAAAGAGTGCGTATTGTCACGTAATATATAATCATCATTGGTGTTGCAGAGGATGACAGGAAAGAAAAAATTCAGCCAAGTTCTTGAAGTCCCATGGGGAGTTCGTGATGCCATGGGGTAGAGGAAAAAAAAATTGACCTGTTGACTTTTACATTGAATTTGATCTGGAAGGTATTGAAGAAATGGCATTGTGTGCTCCCATATTTATCCTTGAATCACTTTTCTGACTGTAGCAGCACTTAAAGTAATTGGCCTACTTAATTTAAGCATGGATTTTTGTCATTTTTTGATACTATTTTTTTTATTTAGTAATGCATTGCAGTATATAACACTAAATGCAATTTAAAGAAAGTCAATTTCACTTCAAATTATTACTTATAAATTAATTTTAGTACTTTGATTTTTAAGGTATGTGAGTAAGCATGCTAATAGCAGAAGTAAGACTTCCCCCCTCCAAGCCCCCTGTAATTCCTAGCAGGGTATGGGAGCTGTGGACAGAGGTTGTTTCCTGTAAAAGCTGTTCACTAAATACTTCCAGGGCAATGGCTGAATGAATGCTGTCATAGCCTACCTGGAAGTTTGGTGGTAGTGGAAGCCAGTCAGAAAACTTTGGACAAAGAGTTTGGGAAGTTTCAGGTAACTGGTCTTGCTTGTAAACTCAAGGCAAGCTAAGGAGATATTTTGACACTTCAAATTGTTTAAAAAATGTTTTGCAGAGAGGGTGCAAGTTCTTTTGAAAAAATCAAAATGCTGTGGAGTGACACTTTCAAAACAGAAGGCTTGCGCTCTTTATGTAAAATAGTTATTTTAAAAATCAGTTTGTATTTGAAAACACTTCAGAAATATATCTGGGGGTACGCTCATGAAAAAATTAAGTGAAAGTCTTTATTGGAAGCTGTTTTCCACCACTTTTTCTGTTCAGTCATCTGGTCAAAAGTGATTATTAATCTAGTCCGGAAAGCACTCGTTGTGCATGCTTTACTGTCTCTTTTTCAACTCACTGTAACGTTTTAGTGAACAGGCTCCAGGCTCAACTTTGCAGAAAGTAGTGACTCTGTTTTTTCCCCTTTATGTTCTGAAACAGAGAAATGTTTCATAATACAGCACACACTGTCTAAAGAAAGCACAAAGTTCAGCAGCCTGGAACTGGAGGGTGCAAATTAATTCATTTTGAACAGAGAGGTCTTTGAAAATTGTAGATGTCATCTGCAGAAGGTCCTAAGTTCTTGGACTTTCTTTCCCTGACTGATGGTAGTTTGAATCTCTTGACTTCTCAAGCCATGACATAAGGTTAAAGTGCTCATTCGAGCATGTGAAAATGACAAGGAGAAATGTAAGGATGATTTGGTCTACAGGGAACCCGAGGAACTAATTCCAGAAAGGGAGTCTCTTTCGTTTACATTTGTTAGAGAGTGAATGTTTATGCATCCATTTAGAAATTGTTTGATAAATGTATACCTGGAAATTGAACAGAAGAAGGGTAGAATTTTGTCCTGAAGAATGTATGTAGGTCTTCAGGCAATAACACTATCATTCTGAGAAAATATATTCAGTATCTCAATGTGCATTAAACACTGGTCAGTAAGTTCATGGTCTCTATTGTCTTTCATGGAAAGCAGTAGAAGAGAGGGAGAGAATTCATATATATAATTTTATATATACACGCACACACACATATATATATTTATGTATGAATTTCAAGGAAAGTGGTAAAGGAGTGTGCATATTTACATACACCTCTGTGCATATGCTTGTGTGTAAATGTATACATGAGTTCATATATGGAATCAAGGAAACATATTCTCTCTGCTCCCTTTCTGCCTTTGTCCAGTCCCTCCTAGTAATCTTTCTGATGCCACTCTGGGCAAGACTTCTTTGGCTTCCTTCCTGGATGGAAATGGTTTCTTTTTTGTTTTACCCAATTAAGAGTTGGCATGGCTTCCCACCACTGCTTTATGTCTTCCTTATTGAGATAGAAATCCCATTCCTTCTCCTTCTCACACTTCTTGTATTTAGATACTGTGTTTTGTTTGTTTATTTTTTTATGGCTAAGCTTTTTATGAGTTTGCTGGCTTTCTTCAGCATCCTTTCCATAGGCTGGGGCTAGCGCTTTTGCCAGGACTATTCCTTTTCGCTGCTGATTGATGATAAATAGTAAATGAATGTACTCTGCAGGATTCTTTTTTTTTTTTTTTTTCTTCCTCTGCTTGTAAAGCAGGATGACTGTGTACGTTAGAGAAGAGAGAACATTATTAGTCATTATCTTCATAGAAGGCATTAGTCTTGAGGACCACAATAAATGTAAAACTCCTGAAATCTTTTTATAGGAGAAGTATGGTAGTGAATGCAATTTTTATAGAATCCTGAGGGTCAAAAGGGTTTCCTGCATATTGTGTGGCTATTAAAATACATGTGCTATTACCACTCCTGCACAGTATTCATATACTTGTGATCTCTACATGTATTTGTAAAGTGGTAGGCTACTGAATTTGTGTATAATGTAACAAAATTATTAGACAAAACCAGCCTTTTGGTCAACACCAAGGAACTGGAAAGATCTGATCCATGCCATCTAAGACTGCATTTAAATGTAAAGCCACTAATTATTTTTTTCTCTCTTTTTTTCTGAAAAGACAAGTTAAGACTGTAAATAATCTGTACTGCGGTGATCTTTCAAATATGAAATAAGTATCATTCATACTGTGAATTAAAACAAACACAAGGGCCGTTTTCCTAGCCCTCATGGAAATGCAAGATAATGTTTTATTTTGTAACAGCAATCAGGAAAGCAAGATACTTCTCCTTAGTTGAAAAAAAAAGAGGTGATGATCAAGAAGGGGAAGCAAAGCTTGATTGATTTTTCAGGTGAAGGTGAATCCAAACAAGTTACGTAGGAGTTCCTATTAAATTAGGAAATTATAGAAAATGAAGAAATGTGAAGTCTTGTCAGCGAGCGCTCTTGGGATTCATAGTATACAAGTTTCCATCTCAGTGCTACCTCTCTTCAGGAAGTAGTTGTTGTGAAACTGCGGAGAATCCCTCAACTATGCAGATCTCAAAGCACTTGGAGTTGTGTGGGCTGAGAGCAGAACCCCAAACTGTACACTTAGTCAATACTAGAATAATCTTGGTTATACTCTACCTTGATGACTTTACATTAAAGTATCTATTTAGTGAGGTGAGGTTCTTTCCTCGTATCATCTGAGCAATTTACAGTTTAATGCATCATCCTGCAAGGTAAGGTAGCTGTGCTTGTTCCATTGTATAAAAATTGCAGAGATATGGGGAGTGTTAGACTGCTAAGGTATTTGTGTGACTATAAACTGGGCAGCTTACTTTGATTTCAGTAAGGTTCTGAAACATTTTTAATGTCTAGCTGGTTGTCCAGCTACACATTAGGTTCCCTACCTGTGCAAACGTGGCAGAGTTTTGCTATTCCTTGAACTGTGCTGTGCAGGACGTTTGTGCCTTCTGCATTTATTTTCTGGTGTATTTAATGTTTTAATCTGTTGCTTTGGGAGTTATTTTAGGAGTTACTTAAATCATTTTAGAAGGAAATGCATCATTACACTGTAAAGAATTAAATAAAAAACGGAGGAAAAAAGGCATCACAGTTTGGATTATTCAGTCAGAGCCCATTAGGAATGTAATCTGGATGTCTGAGTTTCATTGGAGAGTCATTTAATATTCATCATGTTATTATAGCATTTGTTTAAATGGAAATAATACATTATTTTTTGTGTACAAATTGAGAAAATAGGATTAGTCTTATTCCTGAGGAACACTGAGTTCTACAGAGATCCTTTTTAATACTGGATATTTTGTTTTCATATCTCTTGCTTTAGTAATCAAGATCCAAATAGGCTGTTTCGAAGAAAAACATAAGGGAGAATTGTGGAGGACTTCAAGAAAGAGAGGAGCGCAGGTGGACAGGCCCTGCCCCGGGCCTGCTGGCCACACTGTGTCGGGTACCAGCCAGGGTGCTGCTGGCCTTCTGGGCCACCCGGGC
>JAVJGI010000065.1:39871594-39906545 GCA_035590275.1 Ibycter americanus | reverse complement strand
GTGGGGATATATACAAATAGCTTTGTTTTCCCATATGTCTTGGGTGGGATGATGGCTGCTTTTTATTTCGGTAATTCTTTATGTGCTAAAGAGATGTTTTGTTAGGGGAAAATATTGCCTTTTTTTCTTGTTTTTATTTTAAGGAAAAAAGAAAGACTGTGATGATAATGATCTGAAAGAAGGATTTTAAACATTTAGTGTTTATTGCTCTTAATTACTGCGGTAATTGTATAGAAATTGCAATGTGTGATGTTAATTCCTAGTTTGTTTATTCGAAACATGTAAACACATCCACAAGAAAATTTTTCATTAGAAAATCTTGTGTAGGATGTAGTCATGTTGTCAGACACCAGAATCTCCCTACAGCCTGTCTTATTGTGGTGTGTCTCTTACTGAACTTGGCCTATTGATATGAAATGTCAGGTGTTTAAAACAAAATAAAAACAAAATAGTCCTTAAAGACCACAGAAGCTGGCAAGATGTATCATCTCTATCCTTTGAACTTTAATTCCCAAGGAGAAGTTTTTGGAGGTCCACTGGCAGGGAGGTGACAAAGTTTCATTGGCTTTTGATGTCATCTAAGTGCTTGGTTCAGTGACTATTTTTCGTTTTGAATATGTTCTTACTAAAAATTTTTTTACAAAGTGGCAAAACCTTATTTTACTGGAATTTAAGAGAATCTTCCATATATCGGTTTAACATCTCAGGGGACTGCAGAGCCTCATGGAGAAGGATTTATATATACTCCTACCAACCATGTTTGCATGTCCATGTCCTCATCAATTATCTCAATCCTGACCCCAGTCAGTCAATCAGACTTTAATACATCTTGTTCTTATCACTCAGAATAGGTTGCACTTGCCCTTCATCAGTCAGGTTTATGTGCATGGGTCGTAACCTTCCAGTTATCACATGGATTGCAGCAGCCTTAAATCTAAGACCAAACAATGTTCACATCCTTCTTGCTGTGACTTTTCCACAGCTTTTCTGCCACTCTCAAATGTTGAAAATGTTCAGGTTCTCAGGTAGTGTGTGTGTGTGTGTAGTCTCAGATTTGTTTGCTTTTTAAAAGGGATAAATGTTTATCACAAAGGAAGTTTAATGGCTATGGCGAGGATTAAGCTGAAGTCTAGCCCCTAGTGTTTATTAGAACAGCTGTAACAGAAGCCAGCCTAAATTCTAGCTGTTCATACATTTCAAAGAAACTTCTTGTGAACTCTTACTTTTAGAGAAAAGGTGGTATGGCCCTACTTTATCAACAGTTTTGAAAAGAAACTGATTATTACTTCATAATAAAGGGTTGTATTTGTTAGCATTCCTGGTCAAGAAGGCTCACTCTCCTCTCTTGGAGCCAAAGTGCTTAATAAGGCAAGGGATTATTGAACTAATGGTTGGTTTTTTCCAAAGTACAAGCTTCAGGAGGGGCCTCACTGTACTCACAGGCAGTTTTGTTCTCCTTATTTTAAGGGTGAGGAAATTAGATCAGTATTTATTAAGTCTGAAGTGGCTTCTGTGTTCGTTTGTGGTTCATCTGACAGCCGTGCACTTTGCAGTTAGTGTGTCTATTTAAGGTATAGTCTTTGTGTCTCTACTTGCTTCACATACCGATGGGGAAATGGAGCCGCCCCTATTAGAAGTAATTGGTAAGAAGCTGTAACTACAGTCACACTATGCAGTGAGGCTTAGATCTCACTTTAGTTGCTGAGGCTGCATGTCAGAGCCTTCAAAATGATCTGCCTTTCTCCCTTAGTGATCACACGTTGCTTCAGAGGCTTCACTGGAATGTAAGTCTTGCGGGCTGAGTTACGGTTCTGTCCTCCTCCCGCTTGTGAGCTTTGCCTCCCGACATGAAAAGCTGCAGAGTCATTTGGGTAACATTAATCAGGGGGCTAATCAGGAGCTGGTTGCCTTCCTTTCCCTGCAGTCCTTGCAATTAGGGATATGCCTCTCTGGTAGTGGCTGCTTGTGCTGTGACACAGCAGCTAACAAAGCAGAGCCAGCTTTTTGAGAAAGTGCTGTTTATTTTGCACGTCTGTCCTTACGGCTAGCCACCTGTTGCTGAGATGAAATTGGTAACATTTGAGGATCAGTAAGGGATAGAAGAAAAATGGGATAAATGCATACACATACAACACTCATGAACATATGCACTTAGACTATTTCAAAGGGTACATTTTTGTGTTTGTATTCACATCCTCATGCTGCATATGTGTGTAATGCATATATGCATTACTTATATGCACATACATATACACAACAATATACATACAATGTGTATGCATCTGTGTAAACAAAAAGCAAAGGCAGGTTGTGCTTACATTGATGAATGTCAGTTACCTGGAGCCTGTAACTAGAAATTCAGCTTCAAATGCAAAGGTAGAAATAGAAAGAATAGAAAAAACTTGTAGGCATAGGAATTTTGGTTTGGTATCATTTAGACACATTTTAAACAGTGAATCTTCTGGGAAACAAATGCAAATTTCTTTTTTTTGCAAATCACACCTAGTTTTCCAGGTTCCCAAATAAGTCAGTGGTACAAAGTTGGAGGGTAGGGACTAATGCATGGCATTCAGGCTTTATAGGAACATACCTTCATTGAGACTGTATAACTTCTTGTGCTAGTTCCTTTATGCGCCCACAGGACAGATGTTAGCTATGCCATCTTTGCAAGTATTCATGGAAAAAACCCAAAAAACTGACACAAAAACCCGTGGAGATGGGTAGTGCCAGTTTTTGTTAGTGTTATAAGGCTTTTCAATTACAGCTTTGTTTCCACGTAGCCCGGGTAGCTTTCTTTACCATTCTGCTTTCCAGATTAAATTTGTTGTGTTTGGTCTGTCCTGGAGAGCGCATTGTTTTGGCAAGGTCAGGCTGTGTCGGTAATGTGCTGTTGATTCACAAACATAAAGTATTTGGCAAGCCCAGAGGAGTTTGTGTGTTTAAGTGCTGCGAGCTGACTACCTGCTAGGATTTCTTCTATTGTTACTTTTTCCTCTCTGACTCTCTGGTATATAAAATGGAAAATCTATGATTTCCATCATACATCACAGTGTATGCCAAGCACTTGGTTATCAGGGGCTCCCCAAGATAAGAGAGCCCTGATAATGCTGTCTTCACCATACAGTGGATGTATGAAGTTTCTTCTCCCTGACTTCTCCTAGTTCAGTCAACGCACCATTAGTAACTCATGGTATAAATTGGGTAGCACAAGAAGTCCATGTTAGCATTCGTGCTTAGACTTTGCTGAGAGCTTCTGAGAACTTAATCTGATAGATGTGGTATTTGAAGTTAGCTCCATGCTTATTATAATTAGAGTCAGACAAGCTGATAAATATTGGAAATGGTTGGCTGTAAATACTGATGATAGTCAAGGTAAAATATGTTGTAACCTACACGATGCTGAACTAAAATTAACTGAAGGACTTGTCTCAAAGTCAAATTCAACTTCTCTTTAGAGATTAACATATGTCCTATTTTAAATTGCAAGATAAAAATTAAATGTGATGTTAAGATGTTTGAAAGTTGTGAGGTAGTAGAATATTTTAGTGTGTATTTAATCACGCTTTGAAGGACTTCCACCTGAACGTCTGCATGTTAGGAGAACGAGTGCTCAGGAGACTATGAAGAGACATTGCCTTGCTGTGCTGATCATTTCCTTGCTATGCTGCTCTTCCCTTTTAAACAGTTTTGTTTACTGTTGAAAAGTTTTAGAAGAAAATGTTAATGAAGCCTTCCACAATTTTCTTTCTGTAATGCGTAGTGTTTCATAACACCGGTAAGGCAGTTGACAAAAGGCGTACAGGCCAGCAGAGACGTAAGTGTAATACGGCAGAATGAAGATGGCTAAGCTCGTTTCCACTCCCCGAGACATTTTGATAATTGAGAACTTGTTTCTGCTACCCAATGTGCATTAAAAGGGCAATAATTACAGAATCTCAGTCCTATCATGCTGTATTAATTTTGAGTTCTCACTGTATTGGTCTCTGTTTCATTGTAGTCAGACATTTATATGGCAAACATTATGACTGGAAGGTAATGTCGCTTCAGATAATACTCTTTTTCTCTAATGTCCTTGTATACTGATGATTGAAAGTTTAGTATGTTTACACAGAGAGGTTTCCTGCATAAAAGTGATTATGTTTTCTTTTGAGAGTGGGACTTGTTTAGATAGAAAATGTTTAATTAATCTTCCTATTTTCTTCTTGTGATTGAAGATTTTCAATGGAAGGCGTCTATTAGTGAAAGGTGGGAAGAAGGACAGCAGGGTATTTATTTTTTTGGAGTTTTGTTATTAAGAGCATATCAGGACAACATTAGGAATTGTTTCATATAGCTGAAGGATAATTTGTTTATTAGAGTCTTTTAAACAACATTATGCCTGAACACTAGGGGATGTGTCTGTCCCCTGGGAGTGAAAGGGTGGTGCCACTGCTGGCAGTGCTCTGCTTTGTGCTGCAGTGCTGGAGAAAGGGTTTGGCATCAGGAGGGATTTGGTTTTGTGCAGTATCAGAAGGCTCCAGGAGTGCTGGCAACCCCAAATAGTAAAGACCAGGTCATGGAAAAAATGGCTGTAGATGATGGTTTAAAAAAAAAAAAAAAAAAGGTATCTTTCCCACAGCTCCCTTCTCCTCTGCCACAGCTCATTAGGAATTACATGAAGTCAATGCAAATGGACCACACAAACGGATGTGGTCTGTTTCCAGTTCCCCAGTGCTGGTCATGAAGAAGGCCTGGGTTTTGGTATTTGCGTTGCATTTCATTCGCTGCATCCATTAATGGTTTCTTGCAAATGAGAGCTGATGAGAAGACAGCTACAGTGTATTTCAGAATAATGGAGATCTCCATCATTTCTAGGCTGTAAAATGCTCTAAAAACTGTTAACATTTTTCTTTCACAAAGGTGAGAAATAACTTTTGCTAGTAATTCCTGTCCACCAGAAATACAGAGACATTAGGATCTTCAGACATCATCAAGTGGCTGAAACTCCAGAAATGCTGTTTTTGTTGTGACAAGACAGACCTGCTGCCAATAAACATTTGGGTCCGTTGGATCTGTTCACTCTGCAGAAAAAAAGAGTGTAATACCTTGATCATGAGTTCAAAATATAAAACTGCTTTTGTTTTACTTAAGTTTTATTTTCTTTTGGGACATTTTAAATTGGTTTTGTTAGTATATACAATAGAGTGCTTCAATATATATGTGTATTTTCCTTCTATATATATTTTTAATCTTTAGAGATAAATATTATTCTTCTTGCATACATGTCTTTCTGGAGAACATTTAGGAGAAAAGGGCCAAATTAATTTCAGATGCAAATGCTTTTTTGGATGTTGATCTTCCCAGAACAGCAGTAATGACAAGTGATGTTTTGAAGGTAGGCATCTCGCTTTATCTCCAGAGCTTTTCTGTATTTTTAAATATATTAAATAAATGGAAAATTAAATGGAAAATGTTTATATTTTCCCAGAATTATATTCCCCTAGTTTTCTGTTCGCTGACCGGCAGGCACTTTGTATTTCATTACTGCACAGCTTCAGTCAGCACATTGATCTTTATATTAAATAGGCACTTAGTGCAAACTTTACCAGCATTGGACATCTTTTTCCTTGCTTGTTTCCTTTTAACCCATGTGTTTATTGAAGAGCCTTTTCAGTACATCACATCCAAGTTATCTTATGTTTTGAAAGTTCTATGGTACTACTAATAAAATAGAAATAATCTCCAACCTTAGAAATACAACACTGTTGTTAAGCTTTTTAGGGGACTTAGTTCAGCTAGACTACTAGATCAAGAGCTCATTGCTGACTTTATTTTTTTATGTGCAAATTGCTCTTCAAATTGTTATGTGTAAGTATAACATGAAATATTCATGAAAGATGACATTAAAACTTAAGCACTTGTCCCTTTCTACAGATTTGTCAATGTATTTGTGCCCAGTGTGTAAAATTTGGTACTTAAAAAAAAAAAAAAAAAAAAAAAAAAAATTATGAAAAGGTGTTTTCTTTGCATGATTTCA
Organism: Ibycter americanus; assembly: GCA_035590275.1. Taxonomy (NCBI): domain Eukaryota; kingdom Metazoa; phylum Chordata; class Aves; order Falconiformes; family Falconidae; genus Ibycter; species Ibycter americanus. Next base: position 39,900,529 of record JAVJGI010000065.1, on the reverse strand, counting down.
AGTTTGTGTCTCTAATTTGGACATCCCAATTTAAGTTCTCTGAGTCTGAAATCAGTGTTGACTAAAAAGGATTATTTATTTTTATCCTTCGTGTTTTTCAATTTTTTAAAAGCATTTTAAAATTTCTTTTGTTCAAAAATGTTCCCAGTTCTTCCATACCTTTATAGTACCAATTCTTTTAATTTTTCAGTTTTTCAACTAGCAAATCTAGTTGAAGTTAGGTAGCCACAAAAATGTCTTTTAAAACTATGTTTGAGGAATGCTTGATTATTTGTGTACATGCGTATGTGTGTGAATGTATTTGCAAATAACATGATTTGATATGTATTTTAAACTCATTCTCATATTTTTATATTTATCAGAAACTATAGGTCTTTATACACTATTATGAAAAGCTCGGATGGGATCTGCTTTTTCCATAGCGGTTATGTTTGTTTGATCTGTGGAAACCAATAATTACAGTGATAAGAGCAGCTTCAAAAGTGTTCTGGAGTGCTGGGAGAGATTTACGTATCCATATGCTCAACACAGAATCCAAAGTTTTGGACTGAGTCTTTCAACCCTTGTGCTTATGCTTAGAAAGGAGCGCATCATCTGCCCATCAATCTTTGTTGTTGACCTCTTGTCTATGGGATTATTCAGCAGTGGATTCCTTGACAGTTCTTAAATGACGGTGTAAAGAGACATAATGTATTGCAACAGAGAGAATGAAGGATCACTTAATATTTTCTCTCTCTCTCGGGTTGCTTCTAAAGGGTCAGTGTGTTACTGCATTTACTTTTGAAACCAATGTGTGTTTCAGTGTATCATCTGCTACGTCATTTCAGATCAGATTTTCAGGATTGTTTTTCACCACGTCAAGTTGCACCATGTTCTGCTTCAATCTGACAGTATGTAACGTTATGAGACTTAATGTGATCTGACATAATAGAAATTCAGATTCAGTCAGAGATAGCCTACTGTAGTCTTTAGTTCAGCAGGCCAACGGGCTATTGGTTTTGTAGGCTGCTTTGCTCACAAAGTAAATTCCGTAAGTTGGGCTAAAAAATGGATGCTTTTGTTTCTGGTTGCATCCTCTACAGTAATTTACCAAGATATGAAAATAGTTATGTTAGTGTCAGGTACCTGTTGGATTTGAAAATGGTTGGAAACTGTTTCCACTTGCCTCTGCAGAAGCAATCAAGTATAATCAGCAAAGACTCAGTATTGGTGTATTAAACTGCAGTAATGCCTAATCTTTTTAATATGTTCACCCCAGTATTAAAAACAAACAAATGAAAACCCCCAAGCACAGTAAGTGTAGAGAAAGTATTAGAGTAAGTACGGCAAGGTGTTGAAAAGAGTGGGTCAAAGAGCTGCCTGTGGATGTTGCCTGCACTATGAGATAGAATTATTATTGCCATACCAATAGGGATGTGTTCTTTAAAGTCCATAGTTCCTTAAAACTGTTTGGAACTGAAGTCTGTGCGAAGTTGCTAGTTAGCTGAGGGAAGCACTTGATGAAAAAAAGAAAAGAGACAGCACTAATATAAGCACTTAGACTGTCGAATATAATGTTGTAAGAATCTGTTAAATGGACTATTTCTTGGCTGTGCCACCTGTTGTGTCATCCTCTATGAGTTATCTGTCTTACCTATCTGCTTTTGAGCACTGACATTCGCTGCCAGAGCTAGTCTGTCAGTACTATGAAAACTGAATCAAATCAGAGTTGAGTTTTGCAGCAATAACGCGGTACAGATAATTTTAATGATTCTGTGGAGCCTCCATTTGTGTGGTGATTTCTGCACTGAGGTAGTGAGGTGCTTTACGAGCCACGCTATCTGAGAGAAGCCACAGGAAATCCCAAGCCTTCACTCCATTTGTACGTGTATATTCATTTTGAAATGACGCTCTGGACCCAAGTCCTGAGGTGACATGCTGAAGTGATACTGTTTTGGGCTGATGTGACATCAATAGCATGCTTTAATTTTCATGCCTACACATCAGTAGATTTTGAAAGAAGACGTGCAGGAAAACATATAGTTATGAAATGATTGGCAATCATTTTTTTCTGAAGAATATTTTGACTGACTTTCTTCTACAGAAGGTGTGATTTACCTACAGTCTGAGGGAACATGGAATTACTGAAACATCATGGCCTTGCAGAGAGGAGTCCAAAGTGAGGGACAGAAAGGGAGAAAGCTCCTCTAATTAGTATAAAGATATAATGAAAGAAAATAATAAAAAAAATAACCTTGCCCCTCTTGCCCACTAATTTGTTAGGGTGCAGGAAAAAAGGGAGTAAACCCTGGGATTTTGTACATAGTTTTCAGACAGTCCATAGTAAAAAATTATTTCATTGGAAAATGTGTGTTTTAACATGGTAATTACTAGTCACTTGCTGAGACTGGTAATACCATAAAGGAGCAGCCTAGAGGCCCAGGGGAAAATATATGAATCAGAAGGTAAAAGTTGTCAGCCACCCATCCAAACACCAGAAAAAATGAGAAAATTTTTGCACAATAACAGGTACAATTGTGGGGTAAGGAGCTAGAACTGTCAGCCTGAAAGACAGCAGGAAAGCGTGCTGTGAGGAGCTACTCCTGACAAATCCGCCTCTGTCTCCATCTTAATAAAGCCATGGGCCAGCTGAAGACTTTCTCAGAAATTAAACTGAGTATTAAAATTAGTTGATGCTCAGATGATTTTAATTTTTCATATTTTAAGACCCACTGGAAGAACTAGTTTGAATTGGTAAGTTAGTTATAATATAGCTTTTTCAATGGCTGCTAAAGACTGTATGTTTCTAGAAACACAATTTGGAGTCGGATTGGGTTGTACCACAGCTTTTTGAAGGCGTGTCTAATTTTTTACGTGATTAGTTCAGATGCCAAGAACTACAAAAAACTTATGAGGTCTAAGTACCCTGCTTTTTAAGTGTGGTTTCCTCATGCTGATCTATCCTGGTCACAGCATTATCAGTATTGGAGTTTATCACTCGAAACCTGGTTTACATATGTCTGTGAAAGCTGCAGCCCCACCTTTAACTACAGTGCAGATGAACTAAGGTATAACCACTATAGATCCAGCTGCTTCTTGGCATTCCCTACCACACAGCATTTCTGCAGGGGAAAGCGGATCTGCTAAGTTTGTTCTAGCCAGTTTCCAGCTGCCAGAACTGCTTTCTCTCAGTTTAGATCATCTCAGCAGCTTTCATTGTGTGAGGAAAAAAATTCCTAAAACTGTTCTCACTGACAAACTTTAGGAGTTCCAAAAAACATCCAGAAAATGCTTGAATTGTAGGAGAGAGAAGCTGGTCCTGTGTGTGGCTTGAATATTTATTTGTTTATGAAAACAAGGTTCAAGGCACCGATTTTTCTCATGCTAGACGATAACTTCCAAGAATAAAACTTCAAATCTCAAAGCTGTGAAGTAGATGTAAGGTGGTCTCTAATGGAGAAATTTGGGGAGAGACAGTTAGGCGGTGCCATGATCTTCTCCTTCATGAATGAACTTCAGCTCTCTGTGATTTATAAATTAAAGAATCAAGTCTTAAAGGTTTTATTGGGAAACATTATTCCTGAAGTTAATGTGTGGGATGTTTTTCTTAATGCTTGATAGATGAATTTTGTTCCAGTTGGCATCATTAGTTGAATGAAATAAGCCATTTATTTCAATTCTCAGAAAACCCAGTTCAGAACTAGAATTTAAATTAGTGTTTTAGTGTGAGATTATGGAACTTTTTCTTCTTTGTTGTATGTCGGTTCTAGGGGAAGATACATTCTCCCTCAGGCCTGATCTGTAGATAATGAGAGCCCCTTGCTGCCCAGGTAGGCATTATTATTAGCCAAAGCTGGAGGAGTTTGTTAGTTCTAGAAGCCTTGGGTTTAATCCCACAGTATGTGAAGGAAGCAGCTGTTTGCCCAAGTCACTTCAAGAAATGATAGAAAAAAAGACCCAATATATACACTACTATGTGTATATAATTAAAAAAAAAAAAGATGGCTTGAGTTATGATAGTTTTGACTAGCCATCAGCTGAGTACTACAACTAATTTAATTCTGCTTTCATAGATGTTAGATTAAATTAATTTCAAACAGCAGCAGAAGTGCCAGTATAGAAAGTAACTATTTTCTCTTTTTCAGGGCTCTCATTGCTCATTTTCTTAAACTTCAGTTCTTAAACTTGGCAGGTTGAGGAGAATTGCTTATGTTGCAGGGAGCTTCAGGCATTATTGAAACAGTCAAGAGCCTACAGATGTTGTGTCACTGGAATCAGTAAGGAAGAAACATAACCCACTTTCTGTGACTACAGGGGTTAGATATGCTCCAATACAGTAAGAGTCCAATCTTGGAATCCATATTCTTAAATGTGTGGAGTGTGCGCATTAAGAGTCACTTAAAAATACTCGCAGAGACGAAGAAGTGGTGGGAGTCAAAGAAACAAATGTTAGGGGGGAGGTGTTTGTAGTTCAAGGATGCACCACGAGTGTGGAGATTAATGTTCTGGAAAGAACATTGACACCTGTTTTTCCTTATTGTTTTTAAGCTTCTTTTCTCTTTCGGTTGGCCTGGGGGAAGAGGAAGGTACTGCCTTTCCTTTTGGTCTTTCTGTAAGAAACAGTAAGGTTAGGAGAGAGACAACAATATGTCTTGCTCATCAGCCTAAGTTTGAGATGTCTCTGTTGTTTCTGTGTTTCGGCTTGCTCATCCATTCAGTTTCCATCCAATATTGTCTGGGTGCTCCTTCACGCTGGGTGTATTGAATGTGCAGAAACTCACAATGGTCTTTTTGAATACAGAAGAGCACAGGAGCTCTTCTTATCAGAAGAAAAAAAGATGATCCCAGACCATTCTTTTTCTCACTGGTATGAAGAATGTAGAAAGTTTGAATCAGCCTGGGGTCTTTTTGTTTGTACAGGGCAGGAATGAGAGCCCATTTTAACGTAACAGTTGTTTGACTGGTGAAGATTTGCAAGTGTTGAAGTCGTGTAATGTTTTCTGGGTTTACTTTTCAAAAAAACTCTGAATAAAACATAGGCTTAACCGTGTCCTCTTCAGCAAACCTGGGCATGTCACAAGCCCTGTATGCCTTAATTGTGAAGACCTCAAAGCCTGACTTTCTAAATCACCTATGTTCTGTGTTTTCCTTTTAACGGTCAAATTAAAAAGATTATTGGCTACATTTATTGCACACTTCTATCCACAGGGGCTTAGATCTGTATTTTCAACTTCAAAGGTTAAGTGCCAGATTTTACAGTTGGGATAACTTGGACAGAATGCTAATCAGCAGCTCTGGAAGCTCTGCGAAGAGCTTGTTATAGTCCACTTGAGGACTTTTCATTATGAATAGCTTTCTCATGAAAAGATTAATTACCAGAAAAGCATCTTCTACTTTGTCACAATCACCTCCCACTTCCTAGTGAGACTACAGACAATTTCAGAGTTACTTTCTTTGTAGCACACGTCATAAAAACATGGATACTGGCTTCGGCTTCCAAACGAGACATCCACAACCTGGAGTGAATTGCAGTCTAATATCCATAAAATCTCTTGGTATTTAAAGGAATCCTTCCAGCGAAAGATCTCACAACTGTTCATAAGCGTGGATTAATATGGCTGTGACTTTCACTCCTGAAAGAGTGAGCCTTTTCCAAACGGAAAAGCAGTATTGGAACTTGGGACATAGTATTTCCCACCATGTTATTTTTCTCCTCGCAGTTCTTACTACTCTTTGTTTTCCCAAGTCTGTTTATATGTAGCTTGTGGTAACTGCCTGTTTTGGTTCATATGCTGTGTGAATCTATGTGATATCTAAATGTCTGTCAAACCCAGTATTTTATTTGTCCAGTCTGTTCATACAGTGGAAGCACCTTTCTATATTCAGCTAGCCAGAGATGCTTCTCAGGTGGTTGTGGCCATGTAACTTTGGGGAGGATGGAAACACCTATTGCTGACCTGCATTAATTTTTCCTTGAATAATAAGGTCAGTTTCCTAAGCCTGTCAGCCATGGTTAAACCTATTTTCTTTCTGATCTTTCTCTCCATTCTTAAATTATTTTTCTATCTAACTATAGAATATTTTTCTAAAAAACCCCAACAACTCAACCAAACAAAACCCCCTCACTTCAACCAACCAAAAAAACCCAACAAACTTTAAAATCAATCTTTTCTGACAATCCCTATCATTCTCTCTGTAGAAGGCTATTCTTATTCTTTGATTCTTTAAAAATACAGGGTGCGCTACTAGGGTAATTCCTGGTATAATTATTGATAACCCTTGAAGCCATTGGTGATCTAATCAAGACACAATAAGAAAATCAAACTGTGAAGAGACTGGACAAACACACAAAGTAACTTCTAGCGAGTTGCATGAAGAAATAACAAAGGGTAATTTCAATACATACGCTAAAAGTTATGGAGACTCTTTAATATGACTAGGGTAGACCCACCTGTACCTATATCCCTCCTCCTCCACCTGCCCCAAGAGTGGATATTTCATTGCCTTCAGCAAAATGCTCTATTAACCGGTTTAAGAAGAAGCTGAAAAGGCTGAGTTTTCTGTTTTATTTATGTGTTTAAAAAGTGACCGGTGGGTATCACAGATAATCCTTGAAATGTCCTTGAGAAGATTAATATTGACTTTCTACTGAATGGCTAATTATCTTACAGTATCACATCTGAATTCATATAGAGTAGGTGGGCTTTTAGGTGTAAGTGAAAAGAACTGATGTAACAGCTTCAGGCAGAATGGTTTGTAACTGAATGCGAGAGAGTTCACATGTACTGCAGACTATTAATATGTGTGTAACTTCTCTGCTACCTCTCCTGGGTAATGAGGTGGAAACTGAGAGATCATTCAGAGAAGTCAGTTGCTAAAGACATTGTTTATTGAAGACTTTGTTTCAGCCATTGCTTGGTTTGGGGTTGTTTCTTCTGTTGTGTGTGTTTTAGTTTGGTTTTTGTTTGTATGATGGAGATGTGTAAACTTTTGATAGTGTCTTCTTTCTCTCTTTCTTATCTTTCCCCCATCTGTTCTTCCTTATTTTGCTTGTGTCATTTAAATGTGGTCTGTTCTTTTCTTGATTGGTAGAGGGATGCCTTAATATCAGTGGATTTGAGGAGCCATCTCCGAGGGAAAGGCTTACAAGAGACTTTGCAGGTAGAAGATTAAATCCCAATTAGATTGGTGTAAAACAAATCATGTCTTGCACAGATCTTGCTTCTTCACATTACTGTCACACTTCTGCCCATAAGAAGAGAAGCGCACGGTGTTTTGATCCAAGTGCACTGAGAAAGTGGCAAGATCTGTGAGGCAGGGCAGAATATACAGAGCAGCTGGCTCAATTTGTACCAAAGATGGGGGGGGAATTTTTGCAGTGCCTTCCTTCATTCTGTCCTGCAAATTGATGGGAAGGTTTATGTGCTGTGACTTTCCAAGCAAAACAAGCCCTTACACAATTTCGCTTCTCAGGAGAATGAAAGCAGATATTAGGCACCTTTACAATATTTTGTGGCTTTTATTCCTAGTTGGGAATAGAGTGCTGGTACTACAGTGGGGTTCTACATCTCTGACTTCCCACTACAGGGGATACTTTATGGGAAGGAAGGGTGCTGGAGTTGTGAGCAAAGAAAACCTCCATTGATTTGGTGTATAAAGAATCCTGTACAAAAAAGCAAAGAGAGTGTCTTCTGGACGGTCATGACAGGCACTGTGGTTTGTTTTCTCCTACAAATTATTCTAATAAGCACAGCTTCACTGAAGAATCAGGTTTGTTCTCTGCTGGCGAGAGGATATACAGCTAGCTAACAAACTGATTCTGCTTTGCCACTGCCAGAAAGCAAAACTCCTACTGACTTAAATTAAAACAAATGAAAACAAAACAAAACCACTGGAAAATCAACACACACACCCCCTTATGGTGGTATCTCATAGTGCTCCTTTCCTGCTTTGTCTCCAAAGGCCGCATGACACTTTCATTGTATTTCTTCTGAAGAAAATGGCTTCATCTCGCTTTTTATTATCACTTTTCTTCAGAAACAAAAGGGAGACAGGCAATAAATAGCCTGTTTTCTGATGAGAACCTGCTGTCTTCACATTCTGCCATAAATGTTCTTAATTGATGAAATACTGATGAATTCAGCATCTTGGTCTCTTTATCTTTCAGGAGCTTTTGTCACATAGGGTTTCCCACTATGCATAATAATATCAAGGTATCTAATTATTTTCTTAATTTTTAATTTTAGCTTGGCTAGTTAGCTCTCTTCCAGTTTTTAGCCCATATACAAAGAAAATACCTTCCATTCCCTGAAAAAGACATAAAGCAATAGTACGTGTTTTTAAAGCTTATTACATTAAGATAGCCTTAATCTAGATTTAAAAATTATTAGTTTAATAACTCTTAGTCTTCAACTGAGAACAGAACTGCTGTCTCAAAATCCCATAAAGCACTCCAGGAAGAAAGTCTGTAGCCCTGTAAAATTTGGAAACAAATGAAAATAATACGTTTCCCTTTGCTATTGTTTAAATATAAAGACCAAATTGAAGGAGTAATATTGGAAGACAAATGAAGCAGCACAGTAGAGGTGCTGTGCAAAGAAAAAAAGGTCTTGTCAATAAAGGACTGTGCAGTGAATAAGTCTTTGCTTCCTTTTTGGTGCATAGCTCAGGAAGTCCAAAAGGAGCATGATAGAGAAGTTTGCAAATATATACCAAGAGTAGCTTTCATGGGAATGGAATTAACCTTTAAGAATTCTTTATATCTAAGTTTTTCTAAAAAGAAAAAAAAGAAAAGGTTTCATTTTTATCAGAAAATGAAGTAGTAATTCAATCTTACCAGAATATAACTTATTTCTTCAGCGTTTGTGGTGTTTAGTTGGAAATCAACTTTGAATTTAGTATGGTGTTTCAGAAGTTAAAGCATTCTATTTACTTTTAGGGACATGGATGGTAAATGTCTATTGTCCCTGAGTTTAAGGTCATGGAAAAGAGCAAATAATTATCGTGGTCTTTAGAAGATTTACCCTAGTGTCTTAGTATATAAAACTGCTATATGCAAGTTTGCTCTTTGTGGTTTTTGCAATGGTTTAATTAGCTGTATTTTACATTTTTACAAACTTATGTGGTAGAGTTAATGGAGAAGAAAGTCTCTCTGACCGCATATAAAGACAGTTTATGGAAAAAAAATTCCTATGTTTTTTTAAAGCCAAGGGTGAATCTAACTATTGCCCCAAAATGATGGGATGGTAGTTAGGGTACAAAATTTAGTGAAAGCTCCAAGTCAAGTAACTAGAGCAGGAAGCGTTATCCAGGGTTGTCAGTGTCTGGTTTAAAAAATTCTTTGGCAACCACACCTTCAGAGGCAAAAGACAGTAGTTTGCATTCTGTCTTGCAAGATATATTGCCACAAATAGAAAAGCAGGCATATCAATGGTACAATTACAGTGATGAATTACAGAGGTGCAAAATACTGAGAAGTGCCAAGGAGTTTATTTTTTTTATGCCTGGTTTTGGTTTTTTGGGTGTTTTGTGTTTTTTGTTGTTTTGTTTTTTAACTGCAGCAGTTACTAATATTACATTATAATATAATTTGGAGGTGTTGCACACGTTTGCAAAATGTGTTAACAGTGAATCCAGTGTTTATGGAAGGTAGGAACTAGTGCTTGAACTTGAAGTCTTTTTTAAATGTATGTTAGCACCAGCCTGTCTCGTCTTCTAGCCTTAGGATTCTTTGAAAATCAGCAAGCAGAGTACTTTTGTGACATAGAGACATACAGCAGATGAACCCCACCCTGTCCTTTCCACTTCTGATGTAAATAAGAATTTGCATCAATTTCTTTGGGCATGACTGTAGTCTTGAGCTACTAAAGCAGCCTGGTCTGGAGCACTGCTTTCCAACAGAGGCGGGATCAGCCTCTGAGTCACTGAAGTTTCTGTAGCAGCGAGGTCTTTTAGTCTATAGGTGTTGAGGAAACTGTAATTCATCTTTTGTAATCCCATGTGTAGATTATTTGAATATAGGTGGGTAATACCGTAGGCCAGGAAACAGGAATACATACACTGGCAAACCTGCATTCTCTATTCCTAGCTACCTCCAGGAATTAGCACGGGTTGCTGCTGGCCATTCATTTGTCTCTCTAGGCTTAGCTATCATGAAGATTCCCTCCTTCCCCCTTTCAATACCTTCCCCCTCTTTCATGACTTCTGCTTAGAAAAGATCCTTTAACACAAACCTTGAAGAGGTGGTAAGTACAAGGGGATATAACATCCTTTCATGGATGGATTTGCAGAACTGGGGCTGAAAGTAATTGTAGACCTTTTCCCCTTTTTCTCCTCTGCTATGATTAATCACAATTTAAGAAAAATCTTGCGTCACACTTATTTCTTTCTGATTAGGAAAGAAACTAGAATTGATGTTTTGTAAGGCTGTGTTGATAAAAGACATCAGTTTTCAAATATTTGATTGGGCAGGAAGTAAAAGTAATTTAATAAAGCAATGGTTTGGCGTTTTATTTTTGGGTCCTCTTGTTGGCCTGTCACTGACCTTTGTCTTGTTGTGCTTTAACTTTTCTGCCTGAAGTTTGGGACTTAATTTTTCTGTTAAGTATTCTGGGGTCTGTTGAGTAAGAGCTTGGTGTCAGTTTGTGAAATAAAAATATTTTGTAATCAGTTAATCTGCATTTCATTTTTGAGATCTCTGTTGCTGTCTTGTTGTTTATTTAAAAAGAAAATGAATATATAAACTGAAAGAAAATCAAGTACTTCAGCATCCAGCTCCTGCCTTTTTTTACTTCCTTCCTCATCAGAAAGAATTTCAGTTTCTGTATGGATGTTTCACTTAAGTGTGGAAATAATAGGTTGATTGGTTTGAATGTACATGATTTTAGATACCTGGGCTTTAGTCACGGTAGCAGCTTGAAATCCAAATTGTTTGGCACCTATATTGTGATCAACTGCAACAAAGCCTTTTACTCCACCAGTACTGAATTGTTTTCCAGAACACACAATTCATTTATGAATATAGAGCTCCAGATGAATAGTTTATAAAGTAAAAAAACCCAAAGGCAAACAAAAAGAATCAACCTCCTCCCCTCAACTGTTCTCTTGAAATATTACTCTAAACCTAGTATTTTTGTAGCTGTCAGGGAAGAGGTTGAGTAAATATATTCAGGATTTATTTATGCTAAATTGCCACCATCAGATGGTATAGATAAAGTAGAAGTTCACTTTCTAAGGTAGCATACTTTTCTCAGATGTTTATAACTTTAGATCATTCTTCAGGGAGAATATTATCCATACTGACATAATGCAGTAAAAGATGAAACTATCAATTTGAACAAAGTGGATCAGGCGATTTTCTTTTTCCACATAAACAACAAAATATTTCTGCAGTGCTTCAATAACACTTCCCCCATCTATTATTCAGTTAAAGGAAGATTTAAAAACCTATGTGTGCTTAAAATATGAATGTGAGCTTACATGTGTAGACGTATCAAGACCAAAAGATGTGTCCTTGTGGGTTACATCTTTTAATAAATTGGAACAATAGTATTAAGCCTTGGTCAGCTCAGTCGAGAAAGCATGAAGCTGGAAATTAGAGATGATGATCAGCATACCAATGTTTCTGTGTCTTCCATTGTACTCCTAAAGATGTTGCATGTATTAAGCATATCACGCTAGCTTTTAGTGTTTCCATTTTGATCTTGCAATTCATGCAGTGCACTCAACCTTCTGCTGTGACTGTATGTGATGTCCTCAGTACCTGCTATACGTATGGGCTTTAAAATATAATACTGTTTATTTCTTGGCCAATTAATTGTGTTTTGAAGAAAGTCTTAGAAAAGCCATATTGCTGTGTGTGTGTGTGAAAAAGCAGGACTGGTACTAAAATCTTAGGATGAAGTTACCATATTAGTAGTATTACTTGTTGGACATTTAATCATTTTGTCAGTATTCATTTTTTATGAGTCTGCTTTGCTCCATTTTCTGCAATTCCTTTGTGTATGTTTACTTAACATCTTTTTTTCTATTTCTTCAAGTGAATGATTTTCTCTGGCAATATAAGAAGAATGATAGGTATTGATAGATTTAAAGGAGTATCTTAAAAGTGAAAAAAGGAGCCAGAAGAATAGCATGCTTAGACAGCTGTGACTACCATCACTGTGGGGACTGAGCTCAAAGGCATTTATATTGACATTGAGTCAGCATCAGATTTGTTTGTAACTGTACTCCAATGATGCAAATTAAATTCACAACTTGCTTCAGCTCAGTCAATGCAGCAGAGAGCAAATCTACCCCAAAGAGACCGCAAAGTGCCCTAGGCTTGAGTCTTTTGCCTCAAGGCCAAAGAGTATTTGCAGTGAAATCTGGCATGGTGAGCTAACTAATCTGCTGAGCTTTTCACCAAATAGATTTGCGTTTCTGGTTTTAACTCATGTTGTGGCTGCTGTAATATGACATGACCTTATTCAGAGCACTCACTTGCATAATCGGTCTCTTCAATAGCGTGGCATTCATGGGGCCAGGAACATAATTTATTAGTTTGTGTGGAAATACAAGAAGATAGAAAACGTTAAATGTTCTTTCTAATATGCTTTCTGTTTCAATCTGCTCCCGTGAACCCTCATGGCAGAGTCTGGCTTCCGACTTGCCAAAACTGGTTAATATTACTTGGAACTGTCTGGTCAGTCAGGTGTTTCGGGCAGCTATTGAGACCTGGGTGCTAGCAGATGTCAGCTGGCTACAACCTGCCTTGAGACAATCACCCATCCTCTGAGTATTCCACTCCTAAATTCCAATTCTAGCTGATGACATAGTCTTGGAAAACTTCAGGCTGCTCTCTTGGCATTTCTCACCTATGTGATGGGACTGAGCCTAAAGGGCTCTTGTACAGAACGGTGCTGTGCATATGCAGGTAAGGCTTTGCTGGGGACTTCGAATCTGGTGATAAGGCAGGTACTAAACATCTGTTTCATGTTGCATGTTTTCCCAAATATATTATTTATTAAGTTAACATTTTTCTTGTATGATACTCTTATCGTGGTAATATGTTTAGCAAACAATTGTATTTCAATTTGGTGCTAGTTGCCTCACCATCATTTTGCTGTACTAACATGTCTTTCAGAGAAAATGCGTTTATATTGGATTTTTCTTTACTGGGCACACTTTACTAGACTACAGATAATATTTTCCTTAAATTCTTTTGCTAATTCTTTCAACAACTTCAGATATTTAAAAAATTTCTATCACACAGTCACCATAATATTTAATGAAGAAAAGTCCATTTTTGTGAATAAGGAGAGTCAAGTGTTAAAACACTATTTTATTGCTTAGTGCCTAATTTTCAACATGCCAATGTTGGGCTGAGGAGCTCCAAATACAAATGGCAATGGTAATGTGGAATAAAACCACCCATGGCTGTGTTGGGAGTTCTGTGTATTGAAATTAATTCAAATGATGTAGTTGTCTATTTAAAATGTAAGAATTTATTGTGTACTAATTACTTTATTCTAAGGATTTGTCCTTTGTCTTATGCTTGAGTAACTGAGTGTTGTACATTTAATTAAATGTGTAACTCTTTGAATCTTGGTTGCATATTCAGTGTTTGTATATTCATATATTCCTGCGAGTACCTCTTTTTTTCTAGCTTTGTTTTACTTTATTAAAGGAACATCACGCAAGGAATCTCAGTGTCAAAAAGGGAGAAAAATTAACATTACAGTTCCTGCAATATCTGTAATGTAACTTCACAAGAAATATATATTCAGGCATAAATTTAAAATCACATAAACTGTGAAACATGAAATGTTCTGGGGCATCTTTCAATGCCAGTAATAACTATTTTATTGCTATTTTGTGTGCTTGAAATCTGCTGCTGAGTTCTGTCTTTGTATCTTAAATATAAATTTTCTGTCATGAAAATTGTAATCTTGTGTGCGGTGGACTTTCAAGCAAAATAGCTGTGTAATTGCAAGCTTGGACTGGAAAAATCCACTTTCATAAGAATACCTGTTAATTTTGAGAATACGAAAGGTCTGAATCTTTCTTCTGGGAACTTGTGTTTGATTGGAGTTGCTGGCACTCTCTGCAGAAAAAGCAGAAAAAGGAATATTTTTGAACTTTAAAAAGTGAGTAATTGTGAATAGGAAGTACTTGGAAAGTTTATCCCACACCCTGTTTTTGAAAACTACCAGGGACAATTTAATGAACTATGGAATATATTCTTTCAAAAATGCAGGGTGTCATATAAAGTGCATCCTACATTTTTTAGAGTTTGCGTTTGTTTGTTTTTTGTTTTTTACTTAAAACAATAGAGATGATTGTAATTATTCAGGGCCTTCGAAAGAAAATAATATTGGAGAGAGCATATCTGTATGAAAATGAGAGTAATGCACTTAAAGATTCCTAGTATGATTACACATTTGTTCTGAAGCTTGAAAACGCTGAGGATCTGTTACCCTTTTTGCGATATGTTATTCTTTGTTTTGTCCTTCCTATCCTGTAACCTCTGCTCACTTCCTTATCTGAGCCTTTTACAAACTCACGTATTTTAAGGCCAGAGAGGATTATCTTATTTGATCTATCCTGAATATCACTTACGCAGTGGAGTGATTGTGTTATAACATATTGCTTGGAGAGCTATTCACCTTGAACAAAGGAGCTCAAATGAAGGAGAATCTGCCATTTGCCTCAACTAGATGGTTCTCATGGTGCTGCTAGTCTGATTCTCACCTCCTTTTTCTGTCTTGCCTTTTTAGGCTTTCAACTTGGTCTTCCCTTGAGGAGAAGAAAAAAAAAAACAAAACAAGTCTTTCTCACCTATTCCTTCTCTCTGTCTTTTTCTGCTTAACCCTTCTACACACCTTTTATCCCTACTTGGTGATGAATACATCTTTTAGCTTACTTGTTCCAATGGGGAGTAGGAATTGATAGATGTTCCTCCTCCTTGGAACTTTCATTTCTGATCTGCTCTTGCTCTTTCATGTTTGGGTCCACCTGTGTTGGCTGAGGCAGGGCAGCTGCGTGGCTTTTAAAGTTTCCAGGAAGGCATTGTAGAAAATGGTGTTTTCATTGAATCATTTCGGCTTTGATCTGAATCAAGGAGCATGACACAAGGAGAAACAGGCTGCTGTATGGCAAGAACTTGTAGCTAAAATGAAATTAAAGTGGCATTGGCAGGAACATTATCGTAAAACTCATCACAATGTGACAGGCTTCAAAAATTAGTTTGGAAATGTTCTACAGGAACCACTAATGGTGGTGGTTCTACTGCATGTAAAAGCAAGTGAATTATGCAAAGGTCACAGAAGAACATTTTTGGTTCTTAGGCTTATTGCCAACATTATTGCTGAACATCCAGAGAATTGTCTTCATCTTGGTCTTTGGAATTTGTATGCTATTATGAATCATTCTGTTCAGACACTTTTGTCTTGTTATGCACTGTTCCTTTCATCGTGTTTTTACGATGACATAAATTCTTTCATGAAACTAATGAAAAGTCCTTTCCCGTGTTGCACAATCTATACTGAGAGACGATCACATGCACAAAGATTTATTAGCAAGGTCTGCAGCTGATGTCATACCTTTATTGTAATGATGAAGATTACTTTTGGGGAAAAATAAGAACAAAAGAAATGTGTCAGGAAAGGGTTTTGGATAGCTGAATTAATATTTGCAAATGTTTAGCAATCTTCCAATAAAGGTGCACTAGAAGGGACCCAAGTATAATATATGTATTTGTAAATACTGAACTAGTGCAGGACCTAGTGCCCCAAAATCAGTGACTGCATGGGAAAAATCTGGTGAAATTTTTTCTCCTGTCCTTTCTTATATGTTCTTTAACACTTTTATTACTCCTTCTGTCCGCTTTCTTTCTGTTACTGGTTTGCTCGGTTGTTGGGTTTTTTTTCTGTCCTGATTTCACTTTTCTCTTTTCCTGCATCAGGTCAAACACAGCATCTGTTAAGGAATTGCAGCAGAAAGTGAAAGTACTCAAGTGCTATACTGTACGGATTGCTCCAGCTAGTCTGCAGCTGGCTTGTTATATAAAATACTTTTTTCACTATTGCTGCTTCCACTGGTATTCCCCCCTTCTGATCTTCCGAAGTGCTACGTGCGGAAGGCTGGTCATCAAGAGATCTGGTGGTTGTATGTGTGTGATCTTTTGAGAAAATGCTGCAGCTTTGCTGCTCGAGAACAAAGGTACAATCCAGGATATAGGTTTCCAAGTTTGACAGGGATAATGAAGTTGCTTTGTTCACTAAACATATTCTTTTTCCAAGGTGTCTTGCTCTAGACAGACTTGTAAAATGCAGACTGCAATGCCACAGTTATAGACTCTCATTCTAGCTGATTGCTGTGTCAGATCTGCTGCATTAGAGTTTTCCTGTGAGAGCATTCCACTTTGTAGCAGTAGTGCTTCTAGTATTTGGCAAATGGTATTTTATGTTCTGATGCCTCCTTCAGATTATTTAGTTTCAACTTTGAAAGTCTTCCTAGCTTGCTAAGAGGAGTAGTAGAGAAATGATACTCTTCCTTCCAGTCTGCATGCTGGAAAATAGAAGCAGAGTTGAAAATGCGTGGGCTAAATTGTGAGCACCTCTATGAAATATGATTGTCAAGTAGACGCCTGGTAACTGTCAGTGTTGATCTCCTAGGCTGCTGATGTACTGATTTAGCTGAGATCAAGGTAAGTGTTGTACTCATAAGTTATGTTGCTGTGCACTGAACTGCACAGAATGAAAGAACTATGTGTTTGAAAGGATAAATGGCTATTACTTCTTCCTAAATATCTTATCATTTATGTCTGCACAAGGTAAAGTATGAGTCAAGAATAGTTTGGTAGGATATTAAGCATTCCCCTGCCATGTCTGTATACTGCTCTCTAAAAAGTGTTTGCTTCAATTATCAAAAGGAGTGAATGGGACGGGATTACAGTCCTTCACCTGTAGCTTCAAATACAGACCATACACTTATGCAGATATAAGAACTTTCTTGATGCTTTTGTAAATAATTAGTTCAGAGTAATTTCATACCTCAGGGCAGTAGAAAAGCTAAGCAAATATTTGTTTAGAAGCAAATGCAGTAGAAGCACTGAATTTCTTGACGGGGTGGGTGGGTGGGTGGGTTTCTTTCCTTCCTCCTGTTTGAGAATCATCTGATTTGTCAGTCAATGCTTTCAGTGAACACCGTGAAAACCCTCTGATTTTTTTTGTTAAGAATGAGTCAGACAGACCCTAGTTTGTCCACTATAAAATGTTTCTTTCAAACCTAGATTAATAAATAGCATGAACAGAAAATGTAGAAGTTTTGTTTTGAAAGTGTTGTGCCGCAGAGCCAAGATAGCAGGAGGTAACTTCCTGAATTTTTCTCCACCACAAAAAGCAAACACTCTGAGTGAAGTATTTCAGTCTCTCTTAAGATGCGATTGTATATAATTGAAGTATCAAAGGAAGAAATGCAAAACTTTGACTGTGTTTTGATTCAGCACACAACTTGTTTGAAGTAATGGTGAAGGCATCGCTGCCCAAAGATTACTGGAAGGAAATTGAAGCCTGAGGTCCCCTGTTAAAGCACAGAAACTGAGGTGTGTCTTGTGTTTAGCATCACTGCCTGGCCTATTGCACTAGTTGCATTAGTCCCTTTATGCGAGCCGCTAGTGGCCAGAGTCACAGAAAAGAAGCCAGCTGCACCTTCCCTAGAATAGCATCACTATTTTTGACATGGCCGGCTGAAGCCCAGGGCACAAATTTAACTGGTGATTGGCCCTGAGCCCAGAGCTTACACAATGTGTTACAATCACCAATCTCCTGAAGTTTTCTCTGATCTTTGCATTTTTTTTATTAATATTGCAAGACACAGTCTCATCCTCCTGTCTGTTCATATTTTTCACTTTTTCTTTTCTGCATCAAGATCAAGAGGATAAACCATTTGGATCTCTCAGGTCCATCCAAACTGAGAGAAGAAAGTAGTTCAAAACATGGGAATTTTTATTCCCAAAAAGATGACATTATTTACAGGTCCACTGGACCAACAAAATAATACTTCTGATCTTCTTCTGGTAATAATAAATACATTACAAAGGAATTAGGTAAAGAAAGAAGGTTGGACAGAAGAGAATAAATTAACTGATTTTTAATTAAGTGCAAAGACAAAAATTGGTCTATATTTGAAGCTCCTTATTTCAAAAGGTGACATTCTGAGAAAGTAAAGGAGGAAACTCCAAATGCTGCTGAAGTGAATATCTCGAGAGCTTGGACATGGAGAAAGTATGACAATTCTTTAAAACAACAACATGCACCCCTCCATTGACATGGATGAATGATCACGTCAAAAAATGTTGGGAACAAGCAAAAGAGGAGCAGATTGAGTGAAGTATGTTTCATCTGAGAGGGCAAGCATTTTAGAGCTAAATGAGAATTGGCAAATTCAAGCTGAGTTAATTCTTACAAACTAAAGGTTCATTGGCCAAATAAAAAGAAAACAATGAGAAATGTGAAAATGAAAAAAAGATGATCTAGCTAGGCTCACAAAGCTCAGTAAATGTGTTTGTGTTCTGTTTTCAGTACGATTGATGAATATTGCCCAATCTGCTAAAATCAGAATGGTTAATCAGAGGGAGGGTAGGGCGATGGAGACACAAGCAGGGCTGAAATACAGTCTGAAGCGTGGTATGGTTGTACAGGAGACATCTGCTAACCTCTCTGCTGGAGTTTGTAAAGAACTGGCTTACAATAACACAGAAATACATTTCTGATGATTGTACCCACTTACCGGTATTACAGTGTGATTGATGAGTAGCGACCGTAATAGTATATTCAAGAACTGTACTTTAGAATTTCATGTGGTGGAGTGGCAGAGGAGAGAGAGAAATACTAACCCAGAGAACAACAGACTATAAGTCTACCTCGAATAGAGGGTAAGAATTTAGAGGAGAGGGAGAGGTTTTTTGGTTTTATTTTTTAAATGGATGAAGACATATTCATAAAAAGAAAATGGGGAAAAAACAGATGATGTTTCTAATGGCAAAGTATGCTAAATTGATGTGGTATCTTTCCTTGGTCAGCCCACTAATTGCTTAGGTACAATAAATACAGTGGTTCTTATACGTCTTGGTTTTGGCAAAGTTTTCCATGCAATTCCGCATGGAAAATTGTTGATTTCAGTGGAGGCTGACATAAGAATGCTAGTGATGGCTAAAGAGGAAGGGATAACCGGTTGTGCTGAAAGTGGTATGGATAGGTCAGAGGGATAGGATGAGCTAAGGATTCATTTTGGAACCGATCGTTTTCGTTACTGGTTGTGTTCTGAGAGGCAGCGTAGTGTGCTTTTATACATGCAGAATTACATGTGTTAGTGGGTATCTGAACAAGCCCTCTATGCTTGGGCTGCCTGTTTAACAGGAGTGTCTTTACACTCTTGCTGGTGTTTGCACGTTCTGCTGCTGTGCCAGTGCACAATGTGGCAAAGGGCCATGCCAACGTGCTGTCAGTGAACTAAGTCTCTTGAGCTCACTTTGTGGTACTCACTCCTTCTGCCTCAAAAACTAGGCTGAGCACCTGCCCAGCCCCTGGAACAGGCACCTCGCCTCCTTCCAGGGCCTTCTGAGCTTCCTCTGGCTCTGAGTCACTTGTAAATTACTGTGATCTTTGCTGTTGTTCTCTACAGAAGAGCTGAACGGGGGCCAGGAGGGTGAATGTGGAACTGACATTTCTAATGGAAGTGCACGGGAGGATCCTGGTGCACTTTTTTTACCATCTGTTTTTTGAGATGTCTAGAAATAGGCCTTCTGTTGTTTCCTGTGTTGGGATGTACGTATTATAGAGTAAGGAAGTAAGTACTCAAATATATTTTGAAAACAGGGCTATTAATTTCTAATCTTCCTTAAAGGGATATATAACAGCTGGTATGCTGATGACAATGGAAAGATAAAAATAAACTTGGCTTCATTACAAAAAAACCCTGACTTACTTTCTTTTGAGGGATTGTATCTAACAAGTAAGTTTTTCTTTTCCACATAGCCAGATTGTTGCAGGTACTGCTTGCACAAAACCTGGCAGCTATTATTAGTGTAAAAGAGTGCTTTTGTGTGGTAGAGTTCATAAAGAATGTAGATTGATGACATCTTTCTCTCAGGAAGTTTATAATCAGAAGTGTAATCCCAACCCACGGGATTTTTCCTCCTCTGTACTGCTGATAAGCTTCTGTCTTGAAGATGTTATCATGAGAGATTTAGATGACTGCTCTGTGCTTTATGAGTAGAGGAATGGACAGCAAGGCATTATTGCAATAAATTTTAACGCATTTAAAAAAGTGGTTATTTGGGATGGAGTGTTGAGGATTCGGTAAAATTGAGGTTGTTATCATCAAAGGGATTATTGTGGTCTTTTCAAAGTCCCCTGTCTTGTCAGCAGTGTATTGTCAAGTTCTGTGAATTCATCAATGGTATTGTGCTATTTGGTTTCTTCTCTTCCCATCCCAGCTCCAGGAGTTATGACAGAATGTGATTATTGTAACTCTTATTTGCTTATTTGTTTATTTAACGTGAGTGTCTCCTGTGCCTGATTTTAAGGAAGGAAAAGAAACTAATGCTGTGAAAGCTAACTGTGATATAAGATAAAGGTAAAAGTAATATCTTTCCAAGCTATCTGCATTTTTAAAGTGAGCACTACTGGTTTTGGAGTCCTTATTTTTGGATTGTTGAGACTAGGGATACTGACTTTACAAATTCATAAAGGTTATAAAGATAATATTGATACTAGGAAACATAATGAAAAATACCCCAGGGATCTTCCATGCCTGTGAGTAACCACAGGGTGATGCGACATCAATAGGTGTGAGGTGATATAACCATGTGTCTGTGCCCTCTGTTCCATCAGGAGGGAGGAGAGCAAGCAACAGGTGCTTTGCTGCATCCATAGTTAGAAGCCATAAGGCAGGGCCATGTCAGAGAACCAGTGGATCTCAGATAGTTATGCAATGTTTCTGTAGGTCTCTCCGTTTTTATTAGGTATATGCTTTGGAAGAATGTTCCCTGATGTGAATGTGGATCATAACCTTTTTGGTTGTTAGTACCCAATTTACTCCTCAGGTTCTACAAAACCCACTGAACAGCTCTAATGTCTCTTCCTTTTGAGAAGCTCTGAAACACAAGTGGTGTTGCTGGCCACATCAAAAACACATTGATGTGTGGGAAAGAGGAGCAGCAGATGGCAGGACTCGCATAGGCTTTACTCAGACCGTAGTCTAGTCTAGTGCTATTAGCTCCTACTTTCTTGATGAAATATAAAAAACCCAAACAAACCAGTGTTTCCTTGGAGTTTCTGGTGCTAGTCATTTGTTTATGGGTCAGGCTAGCCCAGCCTGTATAGATAGTAACCTGTAGGTAATGCGAATGATGCATCTTGCTACTAGGTGAGTACTCACAATGTGGCTAACCAAGTATGTGTTACAGTCTGGGCCCTGTTCAGCAGGCATCAAAATTAGAGCCAAGATGCCAGCTGTTGGGGGAAGAGGGCAAAAAACCCCCATGATCGCTATATGCCTTTGTAGATTCCTCTGAGAAAGTTGGCTGCACTGGAAACTGCTACTTGTTAAGGCTGATATGTATTTCATTTGTAATACTCAGTAGAAATGCACACGATTAACCCATCCCTCCCTGCCAAGTTCCTATGGAGAGGTTCAGCAATGATTACTCACCATTACATCAAAGTGATTTTATCAGTTCCACGGTTGCTTAGCTGTTAATGTTAATTTTACAATTCTGTTCGTAATCTGCACAATTGGTGCCATTGATTGGCACTGAAAATGAGTCATCTAAATATGAGATGTGGAGTAGACTTAGCAATACCTGAAATTATTCAGGTAGCAGTCAGCTCTGAGGGGTGAACATGAGATGATTGTGTGCAGACAATTTCAAAGTGGTAAACTTAGAATAAATTGTTGTTGAAACAGTCTGGACTGTGGCTACCCTGCTGGTGATCTTTGAAGCAGATATTAAAAACTTGAAAGAAGTGATGTATCTATTTGGGTGGGGGTTTTTTTCTCCAGTTTTTACAATAGAGAAAGAAACTGTAACAACTGTGTGTTAGCAAGTGAAGATGATACAGGCAGAGACAATTCAGATGCTAATTTGTATAGAAAAAATTCTTGTAATATGATTTAAGTCTATGAAACAAAAATTTTATGGAAAGCCACAGACAGCCTTTTTATTTTCTTTCTGTAGTAGGGAGGATAGTCTACTCTAAGATGTTCTTTTATGCTGAAGGTATGGGAAGGTCATGGCAAGGATGGTGTTGTAGTGATATTTATATTTTTCTACATCAGTTTACTTAAGGCACCACCATATTTTAAAAATCTTTGTTGGATTATGATTCCATTTTCCTATATGGGAGACTAATCCTACAAAAATTGCTCCTTTGTTTCCCTTTGTGGAATAGTTGTAATATGGGTTACAATATAGCTAGAGTTGATTTTTAGCTTCGGGGGACTTGGGTAGTAAAGTCTGAGTGGAGCTGAGCACCCCTGTATAAGTAAGCACGAGCAGTTTGTGTGGACAAGCCCTAATCTCCACCTGTGTTTTCAGTCCACATGTTGCAGCCCATACTAATATCCCAAAAAGCACGCTTAAGCCACCGTGACAGAGGATGAAATGTGTGCCATGTGCAAGACCAGATTAGGTGGGTTTGTGATAAAAATGCAGTATTTAGCTATACACTGGTGCAATCTCAAGCAGGCATTTCGAGTGATAACAGGCTCGTGAATGCCCAGAGGCAGGTGAGAGCCTGCTACACCTACTGCAATCATTTGATTTCTTGGTTGCCTGGGCTCTGAGAGTCTGCAGACATTTCATAAAGTAATAATAAAACTGCTGAATTCATTAAGAATGAGAGGAGAGTTCTTATGTATCAATGAAATTAAATTTAGGAAAGAGTGTTTAAAAAGTGATAATAGATTTAAACAGTCCCATAATCTGGTAGAAGGCACAGAGCATGACACTACTGCACAGCAAGACCACTGACATTTTTGTTGTATGTTTGGATCATTTCTGTACTTACTGTAATTGGGTTTCCTTCATGCTTCGTTTCCTTTAAAGAATTATATATTTTTGGAAGTGAACACTAATTGTTGCCCTGAAATTTCGTGGAGCAGACATCCCTGGTCATAGTGGGCTATGGGCTGCTTTCCCCGGATGTGTCCTTTCTTATTTCTTGAACGTTGTGCTTCCGACATGCTTCACAGCACTCATAGGTTTCCTTTAGAAAGCCAGTCTAATACAAAGGAGGTAGGCAGGCACAGGTTTTTTGCAAGCTCACTTTTTTTAATTGCCTGGCTAAAAACCCTAGCTAGCCTGTTTCTGTACATTTTGTATTCTTCCTCTCTGCTTAATTAAGTATCTCTTGATTGAAAAAGCAGCTGCTCCAACTGAACACCCTGTACAACCTCTCTGTCTTCTCCAGGAAGGACTGACATCATTCACAGAGCTCCAGTTAAGCTCATAACAGAGCCAATGAAGCGGATAAATAAGGTTCCAGCCTTAACTTCCAGTGGTGTTTGAATATTTTTAAAGCCTGAGTAGAACCCTCTTGAGAGGATGGAGTCAACATGGTGTAATTGTTGCCGTATCAGAAATACACAGTTGAAAGCTCCTTGTATTTTCATCAATTTTCCAAGCACAAAATGTTCCCTTCCTGCTCACACACAGAACCATTCCTGTCTTCACAGAACTGGGCATCTTGGGCCAATGTCAGCTTATGCTCATTTTGGGATCCCAAACCCAAGCTTTCTGAAAGGCACAGCCTTGCCCTTGCCTTGTCTGTGATGCTAGCCAGTGCTGTGACTTCAGGCACGGCAGTGGTCACCATCTCCCAAAGGAATGGGGCATACCTATGACTGTGGGCTTGTGGCTAGTGTCTTACTCTGGGAAGGAGGAAACCGAGGGGTTTTTGTACTTATAACCACTTGTCCCTTTTCTCAAAATAGCGCTTTGCCTCCTAATGGGATAAAATTACTGTTTGTGCCTTGTCTCTTTGGATTGATGTATCTTGCCTACTTTTCACTGCAGTGGAACAGCTTTGGCAGAGGGGATGGGAGGGCGTTGACCTAAAGCAATAAAAATGAAGCTTGTCAGAGGTGCAAGCAGGCTGAGAAGACTATTAGTTGCTGCCCCCCCCTGCTCTATCCAAGAGATGTGTAGGTGTCTTAGTGACTGTACAGTAGACAAATTTGTTTTTACGTTAAAGCATCGGTCACTGCCCTTTGCAGAAAGCATACAGAAGATAGGGCTTGTGCTCAGGAATCTAATTACTTAGAGGCCTAATCTGATACTTGTTGAGTGCAATAAGAAGTTTCCAGGTAAATACAGTGGATAGTTCTTCACATGCAGCAGTGTACACCAGCTCTATGCTGTTAGGCAGCCAAGGGAGGAGAGAAAGGATGTGGCCTCATCAGTGTGGTTTGTTAATGAGGTGGATTATAAGAATGGGATGGGGTAGGTATTAAATTTAGACATGTCCTAGAAATGAGACAGCTTTTAGATTGTCTGATTGATGGTAATGCAGACTTCAATTTCTTCTAGCAATTGTCTCTTTAAAAATTACATAAATGTGCACAACCTGTGCCTGAGCACTGCAGAGCACTGGGAGGTGGGTGGTGGTGTGGCTGAGCCACTGCTGGTACCCTCCTTTGCAACTGCATCCTGGATGGAAATGCAGTGTGCTGCATGCAGTTACCCAATCACCAAAGAGAGGGCACTGTTTACCACCTTAATAATTTATTATTTCCATGGCAACCAGCAACCAGTATCACTTTCAGAATATTTCCCCAGTATAAACTTTGTGTTTTGTATACCGCCTGAATCAGACTAAGGAAAAGAAACTTGTCTGTTAAAAAGATAGATTATCTTATTAGACTGTGATATATCATGTTGAAATCAGTGAAAGATTTTCTCCAGTCTGTGCACAGATTTCTGCCTTCAATTATTTTATCTGACAGTGACATTTATACTGTAAAGGTCAGCAAAAAAAAGAAATCGATGCATTTTAAAGGACAAAAAAAATCAGTGGTAAAAAAATGCACCGAATTGAAAATCATGCTTTAAGAAGCAGGTATTGCTATTAGTGCATTTTCTGAGAAGTTTCTACCAGTTTTTAAGGGCAGAGTTGTTGGTTTTTGGTTGTTCTTTTTTTTTTTGGAAGGAAAGGAATTTCTCTAGTGAAGTGTATGGAGAGAAAATCCGTTTACATTGACATTGAAGGCAAAAGGATGGAGCAGGGTGTTGAGTTTTAAATGTCACAGGATGATGTCCTGTCATTCTTAACAATGTTTTAGTCTGCATAATTTGATTTGTGATAATGTGTTTATATATATTCAGAATGTATACATTTCAAAGTGCAAATTGGGGATGATTTGCTAATGACATGGATTTTTCTTTATGTACTTACTTTTTTTGTGCTAAAATGCAGTGGTAGTAGTTAAATTGTGTTGCTGGCATATAAGTGCAAAATGGCTGGATGGAGAGTTAGTTTTCTGGTGAACAGCTGGCTAAAGATTGTCGTGAAAAGTCAGAAAGAGTTGGGTTATCTAGGATTTGGAAAAATACAAGTTAATGTGAATTACTAGCGCATTGCTTTTTGAGTGCAGGTAGAGCAGTGTGCCTTTCACATCCATTAACATGTTGAGTTAAAATCTGCTGGGCTATTTACATAGTGGCTAATACCTTCCAAATCCTGGTTTAGAGAAACCAGTATGTGGCATTAGAAGAAACTAATCTTTTGTCCCAGAAATAAGCTTATCTGAAAAAAATGAGGCAGTCTTCATGCTGTTTCAGCTGCAATTGCCCTGCCAGTGTCCCCTGCAGGTCTTTTGTAAAATGTTGACATCACTGTCAAGCGAACATCTTTCATCTATCCCAAATTTGCTTAAAATTCATCACAAATCTGTGTGAAAGTCACCCGAAGAGAACTAGAAACCTGGGATGCTGGAATTTTTAAGGTCAGAATGAAAGTATATTGGCAATATTAGAATCATAGAATCATTTAGGATGGAAAAGACCTTTAAGATCAAGTCCAGCTGTGAGGAGGGACCTCTTTTACAATATGCTGCCCTTTAGGCAGTTCTGCCACTGCCACACAGGACAGCTCTGGGTTTAGCCTGGCAGCAATTCATCCCGTACTTTTCTGAGTCAGCTTTCTGAGCTGACACATCACTTGTCTTGGGGAATGAATATTGAGAATTCTGTATTTCTTGTTCTGAAAACGATTTCAAAAGACAAAGTTTAGCTGATTAGATTAGAAAAATGGCCCAGCTAAAAACAGTAAAATGTGAATAATGCCAAATTCTCAGTGTATTTGAATTACTGTAAAAGTATCTGCTCAAACTATCACAAAGCTTGGGGGAGAAGTATGTGTTTGGTGCCTATGATCTCTTTGCTCTCTGGCCACCAGGCTCACACCTAGGCATTGTTTTTATTTTTGTATATTTACTGCCCTTGTTTTGTCCAGATATGCAGATGAAGATGTTACAGTTACCTTTCTGTCAGAAATGAGCGCTACAGAGATACCAGAAGGAAGTAAACAGAATTACAGTTGTTCTTTTCAAGTCAGATTTGAATCATTAAGAAAGTAGCCATCAAAGTGTGCAAATGAAAAATTACTCTGATGGAGAAGACCCCTTAATTTTTCATTCCAAGAGGTTGTTTTCAATAAGATAAAAAGATTATCAAAGGACTGCAGCCTAGTGATGGATTAAGTCCTGAATGTTCAGACTGTGGGGATTCAGAAGGTGTGCATAGTTTCAAGACAGTTTAGCCTTTCTTTTTCTGCCTTTCAGTTTGGTCATTGTGCAGTTTAGAATATGCTCCTTTCCTCTCTTTTACTGAACAAGAACATGTTCTTCCTTTGGAAGAAAATAGGCCTTTAGGTCTATGCTGTGTAGTGAGAAAATCAGAAGAAAGATGGTTCTGTATAGGTAGGAACTGCATGATATGTGGTAGTTACCCTACTTGGACTTGTTTTCCAATTTTGTTTTCTTCACCTTCCAGTACTTTTTCTGCTGTTAAAGAACAACGAATCTTAGAATGGCAACTTTGCTGTACTTCTCTGTGTCATGAGAGAAATGTTTTTTGCTTTGGAATCCAATGAAACCCTGAATGTTTGAACATTTAAGAAACTTGGTCTTTCCCAATGAGGGAGCAAGTGGGGATTGGTTCATTGTAACTTACAAATTGTACATAAGGTTGGTTTATTTTGAGACAAAAGAAGTCAATTTATATGTTCCCAATAATTTGAATATATTTAGAAAAATATTCGGTTCTTCTGAAAGTAATTGGAAAGCACTAACTATACCTCAGTCTCTATTATTAATTGACAGTATGTTTTCTCCATCACCATCTGAATTCTGATTTCCATGTACCCTTGAATTAGACAGTACTTCAAGTGCATGGTTAATACCACAGTTTAGTCAAGCTGTGACGTATAGAGTGGAGTTTGGCCATTTGTGGCTCTGTGAACTGAGGTTCTGTTGAACTAATATACAGTTCTGCATAACCTATGAAAATATGAAGGTAGTGACTCTGTACCTAAAGATAGCTGGTTAGTGCTGTTGTGGGTGCTTGGGGTATCTACAATGGGCCATCTACTTTATCTTCCATGAGGCCACTATGAAACAGGCAGGGATCACTTGCAGGCCTTGTGTTGTATCTCAAGTGTCATGAGATATCTATTTGCGAATGTTTGAATTGCTCCTAATGTGTCCAACAACCAAAAGCTTCAGTTGAAGATGGGTAACAGATGGGGATATTTAATTAGGTTTTATCTTACTGTTGGGTTTGGGGCTTTTTTTTTTGTGGACGTTCATTTTAAAAACTACAGAAAATACTGAATGAGATGCACAAGTTCAAAGGTCCAAGTAATAACCCTGTTTGGCTCTTACATGAGATACAAATGTATATTTCTTTGTTCTTTGGGGTGCTCTGGAATTTTTCCAAAATATTTAATGACTGTATCTTCAAAACATGTTTAAAATTCCAAACTCTGAGCAAGTCCAGGTTTTTTTGTCTTTACTAGTGATAAACTTGGTGGTTATGCTTCAGAGAAGATACAAGCCAAGAGTGTTTCTGTGCCTCTTCGGGTGACTGCTGTGCAAGTGGAAGCTAGCTATTCTGTGGCAATATTAAAGATGAAAGATGTGAGGAGATGAGCTAATCCTGAAGTTGTGTGGAGCAGAACTTGATTTAATGAGAGTCTAATGGTCACAGCTGTGAGAGAGTTATTTTAAGTGTACAACTACTGATACTTTTGGTTTTACTCTCAGTCATCCCATGACATTGTCCTCTGTAAGCTCCAAGTCCTCCATCAAAAGCTTCTGTAAAGGATCTTATACTGTAGTGATCAAGGTACCTAGCCTAAAAATAACTGACAAATTGACCGAAAGTAGGGTTTTTTTAATGCCTGTTTTAAACTAATTTAAGTGTCTGGATCAGGTTTTGATATGAAAAGACCTTAGTTTTGCTTTGGTACTAAGTTGGATCCCATGCGCACACAACATCAATTATTGCATATTTTGAGAGGAAACAACGTACAGTATATTGTATTCATCGCAGGCAGCATAATCTGGTACTAACCTCTTTCCATAGAACTTTTTACATTGTACTCCTTTGGAAGGTAGGGGAGAGGGTGAAGTTTGTGTAGGTCCAGTCAGTGCAGTGGGGCATGTAGAGCAGTTTGAGGCCAAAAGTGAAAGCAAATTATCCAGTTACAGCAACTTCCACTGTGGAAATTTAATTGCCTTGATTGTGAAGAAGAGCAGCAGAACCATGAGAGGCTTCTTCAAAACAAGGGTCAAACACCAAATATTTCCAGCTACAGAATGTTAAATAACAAGTGGTTTATTGCAACCATTCAAGTTAGAAAATGGCAAAGATGTCAGATAGCACCTTCGCTTGGGGGGGGGGGGGGGGGG
>JAVJGI010000065.1:39839723-39871584 GCA_035590275.1 Ibycter americanus | reverse complement strand
GCGTTCCGCTCCCCCCCCCCCCCCTTACAAAAGGGCTATATCCTGCACTGATCTGTTTTCTGTTCAGAATCCCTAGTGCACAGAGCTGCAGGCTGGTTCACTGTCTTGTTCAGTCTCAGGTAAAGAAATACAGAGAAAACGCCCTTCCAAGTCCTACTTGGTCATCATGCCAAAAAAGATGGATGTACCTGGAAATAACACTTCAAACTGGAAAAGAATACAAAATCAGACATTGACTTTTGAAACTTTTCCAACTTAGTGATACTGCTACAAAGTCAGTCATATTGTAGATCACTTGCACACCATAATTAGTTTAAATCAAAATGTTGTCTAGCTACTAGAAACAAAAGAATTAATCTTGACCATCAGCTGTTGTGTATTCACAGGTGTGATTTTGAACAAGGCTGAACAAGGTGTCTTGTAAAAATCTGGAGGGGAATAAAAGCCAGGCAAAATGTTTAGCCCCAGGCAAGGACATTTTATTGCAAGATTTCTACAATACAGCCCAATAAACTTTTATTTGGAATTCTTATTGTAAACAAGATTGTAAGGTATTAAACAAAGAGATAGCACACTGAAGTACTGCTTTTGTAATAACCACAAAAGGAGGACAAAATATGGAGGCAAAAAAATGTGCTATTAGAGGCCCATCAAAAAGAAACAAATTATTTTTTTTATCATGTGTTAAGTGAAAGTGAGGGTGAGATACTCTATTTTTGTTCTATTTAGAAATGTGAGTACGGTCAGTATTATTACATTCATCCTTTCATAGTGAAGATACACTATGCTAGAGCTTTCTGTCGTTGTTATTACATTTGTGGTAATGTCATGTGTATAAAATGGACATAGGTATAAATAATTGCACTAAAAAGTGACATATGCTTGCCTAGATGGCAAGACAGGGAATGTTTTGCTCTTTGCAAGATTTATATTTGCTTAAGTGAAGAGACAGTAAGAGCAAAGGCCTTTGGAGATGTTTCTTTACAGCATGTGTTAGAGGAAGGCTTAGTGCTGCATTGACCACAGTGAAGCAAGTTGGTGAGCGAGTATCATGTATACTTTCTACAGTGTAACTCAGTCTTCATTCGAAGCTTTTTTCCCTTCATGTTTTACACTTAAGTTTTCTGAGCAGATCATAGGGACTGGTTGGGTTGGTGTAGAGCTATAAACCAAAACTCACTCACTGTTTTCCAAAGCTCTGGGGTGTCTTCAAATGGCTTGGCAGTTTCTGGAGAAAGGGAGCATTAGGTTAACTGAGGTCTGTGCCTCTTTGCCTTTGAGGCTGAATGGATCAGAGAAGGTATAAATTAGTCTTACAGGCCACCCATGGATGCTTCCAAAATCAGATATCACACAAAGAAATAGTGCACTTTCTGCCATGCCTTGTTCATTAGTGAAATACATTTTAAAAAAATCCTGCTGCACCTGTTAACCAGAGGTCCAGTTTTGACACCACTGTAGAATGGAACAGTGGATATTCCCCGGGTATTTGAGTCTGACCAGAATTTGCACAACTCCATCACAGTTGTATTGCTAGGAACTTTTGTGACTGAAAAGCTGGAATTCTGATTCGTAGGGTAGGAGCATGGAAAGTGGAAGCCCTACCTCAACAAGCCGCTACCACCCACTCCCTTTGGAACACAGCAGGTATTTGCTGCCATATCTCAACAGGGAAGAAAGTGTGCTGTGGAACAAAGCTAGTTTGTTAAAATTGCGTTTAGTTTTATGTGTGTATTTTTATGATTGCTGCAGAGATCTTCATACCATCAACCCTGTCACTGTCTCAGTGCTAGCTGTTTCCACAACAGTGTGAAGTCTGATCCAGTCAACTCTTTAGCTTTGACATCTGTCTTGTTTGCCCTTAAGGCACCATGCACACCTGGGGTATGATCAGAGTAATAAATAATGGTAATAACTGTGTTTAGAAGCAGTCATTACAAAATCACAAAACCGCTGAATGTAGCACAAGCTTCCATTTAAGCATTTGCGTACACATGTACAGAAGTGTGTGTGTGCAAATACAGATAATCTAATTGATGTATGCTTGGTAGGATGTGGAGAGGAACACATTGGTTTGAATAAAGAAAAACAAAATTTATGGCCAGTATTGCTTGTCTAAGCTCTCCAAACACCAGTTTTGCAAAATTTGACTTGTGCGTTGTTCACACGTACTGAATATTTATATACTGCTTTTCTAAATACTGAAACATGGATTCAAAAAACTATGTAGAGATCTAATTTGATGTGGAATATATGCATCTATCAAGAAAAGGTGGTGTTGCATACTGTGAGATAGTTCCAAACCCAGAAGGTGATCTTATTCGTTTGTTCATCTGTGTGGTTAGCTGTGGGTCCAGGTCTCACAGCTGGACCAAAATTCTGACCATTAGTTTGACTGCAAAGCAATTAAACTGAACAAACCAGTAACACACAGAGATCTACTCCATGATGCAGTGCTGTGCAAGTAATGCAATAAAGCTTTATTATATTTTGCTTGTGTCTCAGAAGTTAAAACCCTTTTCAATTTAATTTCAGCAGTGTTTGGTTTTAATATTAAAAATACCTGAGGGTCTGTAAATACATACAGTTGTATTTGAGTTTCGGCTGCTGCTGCTTTCTAAGTGGTTCCTTGATTTATTTTTTTTTTTCCTCCCCTTTTCTCATTTTCATTGATTTTGGTTGCTTACATTCAACTTATTAATAGATACTGGCTGTTTTACTCTAATATGAAAACTTTGGGTTAAGCATTTAATGCATCTTGGATTCATACAAAGTGTGTACAGGACTCTTCTCATAACTAGGCAAGTTTAGAACAGTTTATACCTGTTCTTACAACTGAGGTGGATTGCTGACTCCTTTAAACAACTGGTGTGAATTAGAAAATTCCATACTCTTCAAATGTCCAAGTATCTGGTCTGAATACTTATGTTATTTTTAGAAATAAGATACAGACTTTTAGATGTATGAGTGCTTTTTAAATTTTCACTTGCAGCACTAGAAGTACTAGTATGTATTGGCAAGCTTCTTGTCCTTACGTGGCAGTGATTAACACTAATAATTGAAGTACAGAACACAGGTTTAATTATATATATGTGAGTTTTGATTTTAGAAAAAATACTGGAAATTAACCTGAAACTCAGTTTATGTTTGACCCTTAACCGAGCTGAATAAACAAACTCTTTACTTCCCTACAGAATGTTCCTTGTGGGTCAAACTTGAGGCATGGAGAACAGCACAGTAACAGCTTATGTTAGAGCTTTTTATGTTGTATTTATTCAGGGAGTAACCGGGAATCTTTAATCTTTAAATGCTGTCATCCTGATTTTTCCTAGCTGAGATTTGAGGAGCACTGATCGAAGTCATGACTTTTAAAACAGCTGCTTGAAACTCAGTAGTTTCCTCTAACCTTGGACAGCAGTGTAGCACAATGCAGCAGTCGCCCTTTGACACAATGGGTTAATGTGAAACTTAGGATCAAGACCAAGTGGGTTGAAGCATTAAAATGGGATGAAATGTGAAAGCAAATACTTTAACCCTTTTCCAAAGTTTTGTGTTGATATAATGAGTGGCTCCTGTTATATATTCCTCACCTGGAGTCACAGATGTCACTTGGTGGCATCATTGGTTAGAGCTAAAATAATGACTGTGTCGAAATACAGGAGTGTAACTACAGGGGAGGGAATCAGCAGCAGCAGCAGATTGCAGTTTTCCTCTTAAATCAGATAAAATTGTTGTGCAAATGTCCTTTGCAGTCTTAATAATTTAAGAGCTAAACTGTGGTTAAATGCTTGGGGAATGCTAGAGCCCTTAAATATCCTTTTAGGTTAAATTGTTTGTTATTTATGTTTCCCTTGAAATGTCAGTAGTTTCTAATATATGTATGCTGGTTTGTATCCCAGCCTGCTGAGTGGAAAAGGTGTTTTGATAAACTCAGTGAGGCTTTGGTCCTTTGAACTGGAGGAGAATGCTGTGTAGTGGAGTTGATGGGTTTTCTCTTCCGAGGTGAGAGTTTTGTTTGCTTCACGCTGCAGCCCTTCAGATGAGACAGTCAAATGCCAGTTCCCGTTAAACATCTAGTCTGGCATGACCTGCCCAGCCTCTGAGCTGCATCTGGTAACAGAGACTACCATTTCGTACAGTGCAAAAAGGATTTTTTGACTTTTGTTTTAGTCCAAGTGCACACTGAAAAACCGCGGCATTGTGTGCTTGGAAAGTGGGTGACTCGTGTAAGCTTATAGAGAAGATACTTTATATACAGTTGTGTAAGACTTTTAATACAAGACAGCATATACACATGATCTTGTCAAAACACAGGAGCTTTTCCTCTGATTGCTTGAAATATATTCTGTAGGGGGTCGTCTGTTAACTTCAAAGGCAAATTGGCACACTTACATAAAATCAGGGCAGAACTTACAAAATACGTATATCATTTGTAGCTGTCAAATGGTACGTGCTTATCTCCTCCTTCTGTTTGAAGTCAGCATTGTTCTTGCATCTGACACAGTCCAAAAATTAATGCTGTCAAACAATTACAAATTTAATCTAATATATACGTATAGATGAAATTAAATGCCAGTGGGCTGCCTACTAAACCTACAAAACGAAGCATGACTAGCATGGAAGTCTGAAGCTAGATCGGGGCTTCATGTCTGGTTTTGATATGATCTGTCATGTTAACACAACCAGTTTCATTCCTTGAGAAGCAGATTCATCTTACACTGAGATAATAGTACCTATTTTAGTTGTCTATTTCAGCTTGAGAATCTTGATGGGCTGTGGGACAGAGGTGGGTTGGGATGCATGTGGGAGTGGGAATATAAGCTGGACCAGGACCAGAAGGCAGGGTGGGAGGGCAAGGAAGCTCCGGAGGGACAGGGGTTAATGCGAGGATGGGCCTCACTAAAGAGAGCAGAGGCTGTGCTGGTGGGGGCTGGAGATGGCTTCAGAAGCTGAACCCCACAAGGTAAAATGGTGTTCATCTCCACAGTTCAGTCTTTATGCACAAGATTTCTATGCTGGTTCATCACTGATGAACAGCTTGAGCTTTGTTTTTGTAGCACACCCCCTTGCCCCAGGACAGGAAGATATGAACACTTATGAGACAACTGCAAAACTGCAAGAACGTTTTTTTGTTCTCTGGTGTATCTCTACAGGTTCTCTATCCACATTTCTATCTTTGTTCAGAGGTTGACCCCTAAGCCTCTGACCTAAGCTGATGTGAAAGACTTGCTGCAAGAGACTTCTCCCCCCTGCCCCTTTCCAATCTGGGAAGACCCACCACATGGCATGTTCCTTATAGGGTTGGGGTAACTAGAAAATAAAATTGCTTTCCTCCTGCCCCTTTCACAGCATATTTGCTTACTTTCTTCTGTTATTTCTCCACCCTACAAGTCCCATTGCATGTTATTGAGGCTAGTGCTTACCCATAGGCATAATTAGTTTGTATACAATACACCAGAACAAAATGTTGTATTTAAGCAAGCTAGGAAACTGGAAAGATTGTTTTGTATCTGGAGCCAAGCTCCTCAAATCAAGTTTATTTTCAACAACAAATACTATGTTAATACGCTCTATAATTTCTTTTTTTCAAGATTCACAGCTCTTACCCAGAGTGGGTCCTCAGCTGAAAGGCTGCATTATGGACTTGTGTGTTTGTTCTCTGCCGTTGCGTTTGGAAAAGAATGATCTTGGAGTGTTAGGCAGAGTTTAGAAGTAGAGGTCAGATTGACCTTTCCCTGTGCCTGAGAGCTATCCTTGCTCCAATGTACTGTTAGAGTAGTAATTGAATGGATCTCACAGTGAATAATAGGAAATGAATCATGCTTGTTTAATTTTTTTTTTTTTAAATCTCCACCAGCCTAAAAAGAAATTAATCTGGCAGAAGTTGTGTGTATTGCCTTTTTTCCTTTCTCCTAGGCTTCTACGTTCCCTGATTACCATGACAGGGCATAAAAATAATGAGGATGAAGGAATATGCATGCTGCACATCGGGAGCATGGCAGTCCCACACAGGGAAGCAGAGTGCATCGAGTCAGGAGCGTGTGCATGCAGTCATGCACTTAGGTGGGCTGGGGCAGGTGACTACATCACACTATCTCCCTGTTCTTGAAATTATGTTGCCATTCCAAAGGCACTGCGGAGTAATTTGGTACAGTAGATAGTACAAAACTGGTATTTTTCTATTAGGTGCGATCTGATTTTAGAGAAAGAGAATTGATTTAGTCTCTGTGCGTCTGCCATATGCTGGGGGGAGCATTAGTCTGCACCTGTGAGGTGGCAGATGTTGAGGGGTGTAGAGCCTGAGCTGACGGAATGGTGGGGAGGAAGGGGTGGAGGCTGTAAAAAAATTTCTTCAGGAAGCCCATGCAGCACGTTGCACTGAAGGGTTAATATAATTTTATTTGTGTTACTGTTGTTTACTGAATCCTTTAGGATGGTCATATTTATGACCACCATGTACTTTGGCGCGGGTGTTTCTAGGACTATTGAAAAGTTGTTACATGCTTGAGGGTTTGTTTTTCAGCCAGCAGTCAAGAGCTGATGTGGTTAGACGTAATGTTAGCCCCAAATTTTCAAACCTCTGCCTGCGTTTTTGAATGTACCACTCTCATTAAAATCAATGGAAACTGTAGAGCTAAGCGTTTGCAAGCTAGCATTGAAATATTCAGGATTATGTTTTAGTCAACAAAAGGAGTTTGCTCCATGAACGTTGGATCAGCATGCTTGAAATAAGCAAAGTAGGAAGGAATCATCAAATAGAGTTTGTGCTGGATACCATGGTGACAAGGATGGCATAAATGCTTCAGTTCAAATCATTAGCTAGTTGCAGGGTTCCTGGGCTGTGCAAGGCTTTTCCATATAAATAAAGCTTTTAAGGAGTAATAGTTTAAAAAACAGCTGTTATGGGGCCTTATTAAAAAGGCTCGCATCAGCGATGAACTTTGAATATTAACCCATGCATTTGTTCTTAAACAATTAGATGTATAAATGAAACACCGAGCCAAGTATGTCTGTAGCAACCTTCCTGGAGTAGTATTGCTGATAGAGTCATATTTGATTCTGCAAGAAGGGAGTTTGTTACTTGGTGAGGTTGAGGTCGTTGTGGACTGTGGCTGCCTACAGGGCAAGCCAAGAAACAGAACAGCTTGGTGTTAGTTATTTCTACACTGATTATACTGCTGTTAGGGGAAAGATTTCCTTCCGGTAGTTTGTCGACATAGAACCTTTTTCAGGAACAATCCGCTCGAAGTTGCATGCTGAGTTGAAGTCAGCAAGGTAAACAGCAGACAACAGTTAGGT
Source organism: Ibycter americanus (assembly GCA_035590275.1). Classification (NCBI taxonomy): domain Eukaryota; kingdom Metazoa; phylum Chordata; class Aves; order Falconiformes; family Falconidae; genus Ibycter; species Ibycter americanus. The sequence goes on along the minus strand of JAVJGI010000065.1, from coordinate 39,864,285 downwards.
CTTTAAAGTGGTCCAGTTTACCCTTTTCCCCCCTCCCCCTCTGTTCCATCTAAAATAAGAAAGACAATGAAAGGATCATGGCATCTGAGTGAGGGGAGGTTAAAGGTCTTGAGGTTTTTTCTCAGCAGAGAGATACCTTTTTGATACTGTACAGCATGGTTTTCAAAATGAGGACTTTATTTTTTATATTGCTGTGTTATTTTTCAAAGTGGGTATGTGTAAGCTTCGTAAAACTAGGATCTCACAGAATCACTTAATTTAGTGGTTGTAAAGCAGCTTTGGTTAAATAAGCTTTGTGCCACCATCACACAAACTTACACCGAGTCTTAAATTGGATGCACCCTTGAGTGTGTCATTACTGAGTTTACACCGTGCTGAGCACAGGTCTGAACGCTGTGGTGCAAAATCATTGCGAGCTTTACATTGCCAATGGCAAAAGATAAGGGGTGTGCGCTGCACTATTTCTGGGGTCCAACACAGTTCAGGTATTTTTCTATGTAGTGCTACGTGTAGGAAGGGAAATGGTACCCGGTGATACCAGCTGAAATCTGACTCATTGTGAATTAGGTGTGACAGTAGCTTTTGTTCATCTCATCTCGGCCGAGTTCCTAGACATTTCATAACCGTTACCAGAACTTCCTTTTGAACTTTTAAAAGTAACATAAAAATATGGATGGAGAGAGCATGTGTGTGTATAGATATAAATGAATCAAATACCTGAGAATATATTAATTTTCTCATTTCATGCGCATCTGTAATTAATGATGGCATTTCTTATAGACTTCATGGTGGATGCTAGTTTTTTTGTAAGCAAGGCTTATGTCAGAAAAGTGTTCTGGGCTGATAGGATAAAATTCTAGTTGAAGTTCCTGAAAATGCAGCAAAAGGGTACAAGTGGGTAGATGTTAGGAACTTGCAAGTTGGTGGATAAAACTGATGTTTTTGGTGAAGCATGCTCAGGGCAACATGTAATATGTAAAAGAGTAGAGTAGAAAATGGAGATGGAACAATGTGACACTGCTCTGAGCTTGAACTAACAGATGATCAGTTGTGCTGCTGAAAGCTTTCTCCCAGGGGTGATACAGCCTGAACAATCTAGGAGGAGGACAACCAGCATTTTGTGTGAACTGGAAAAAGTGTGGTAGCTGTTAGGAAAGCTCAAAAGAGTACATACTCAATGTAAAAAATAAAAGACTATATCACAGTGTTGACAGGATGGGAAAGAAACCACAGACAGTAAAAATCTTATGAAGAAAAGAGCAACAACTTTTTGACTGACCCAGTGTATAGATATGAAAGTATCTGGGAAAGACAATGGAACTCTGCTTCTGTGGTCCAGCCAGAGAAGGGGGGATGAAGGAAAGACCATGTAGGAAAGATACTAGAGGACAGATTAGCGTTTGGGCAGGTCAGAAATGTTAAAGTTTTTCTGCAATAAAATGTCTTATTAGAACATGCCAATTTGCTTAAAGTTATTTTATAAGCATATATCACTTTGGATAACAAGTTTTCTTCCAGTCATATTCTAATCAAAATGACAAGCACAATTTTTCCAGGACAGCCCTTCCCAAGATGATGGGAGGTCCAGGCTCCAGTCGTTGGTTTGTTGGATTCCCCAAGCTCCTATTAATATTAATGTTTATTGTGCACAGTAATTGAAGACAGACTTGAAATGGCATTTAGCCTTCTCGTTATGTTTAACTGTGTATTTTGTCTGTGCTCAAATGTCTTATTTTGCATTAGAAAAGGAAGAGGTAAGATGACCTTTATGCAGACAGAGGTTTTGCAATTCGTTTCTACCTTAAAATATAGTAGTGTTCCTCACTGGTATTTATACTTGGAATTTGAAGAAAGAAAATGTAGAACAGCTAGGCTGGCACCATAATTATCGCTGATCTATGGTTAATGAAGGAAAGCAGCAAAGCTGAAATTGGAATTTTAGAACTCTGTTAAGGACTTTGACACCTTAGTCTGCCTAGTGAGCTACTGCCAAATAAATACACAATTGAATCTTTTTTTATTCTAGATGACAACATTTGAAATGAAATAATCATATTTCACTCTTAACTGAATTTTAGTGCTACTTAAAAAGTGAAGGATTAATTTTAAATGCTTACCTGGATATTCATTTCCTTTAAACTGGAAATTGCTATAATCAAAATGAAAACTCTTGACAGTGAATTTAAATGTTCGTCTTCTGTTGCTCACCATAACATTGTTTAATAGACATCAACAGTTTATGGAGAAAAGCCTTTCTAATATCTCACAGGAAATGAAAGTAATTTCTGTATTAAAATTTTAGCCTGTATGGTGGATGAAGGCTAGACTATGTACTACTTTTCTCTGAAATAGTACTTCATGATTTGTTTCTCACAATTTATTGCATGGAAGTATGAGACCTCAGATAGATTGCATGAACTGTATGAGTAGACTGTGAAGAAGATTTATTTCAATTATTCAATTTAATTTATTTTTTGAAAGTGCAAGTTTAAAATCATCCATCCTGGTAAAGTCTTTGCGTAAGGTATTTGACTAAAGCAACTTGTCTCTGGTAGCTCTCCAGTAAGAATTAAAAGGTTGATATCTTACAGCAACGAAGACTGTCAGAATGCTTTCTGGTAGCAATGTACACAGTTGTACATATACAAATAAAGATAAAAAAAGTCTTTGAAATATCTCAGCAAATTATCTAATGTGATGTTATGCACTTACATTTCTGGCTTTTTTTGGGTTTTATAGTACATTTAGTATACATATATAAATATATACATATATATATACATATATAAATATACATAGTATATTTATAAAAGGTAGTGAAATTTGTACTTTTATAGTGAGATTTGTTTTGGGATAGGCTTTTCTTAGACTGGAACTGTATTATAGACCTGATGTGGACTGATTTTTAACCGACTTCTTGCTTTTAAGTATGAGTAGCCTGGAGTGGATCTTTCTTACAGGTTGAAAAATGGGCGAATACCTTGGTTCCCGTGTAAGTTCCGCCCTCAGAACCCTCGCTTTCTGAGGCTCCTGCACAACAGCCCCCAGTTGTGTTTTGGTAGCTGGTCACTTTTTCTACCTGAATAACTCTCACAGCTTAAACTTCTTCCAAGGTTGTTTACTTTCTCTGGTAGAGTGGCATATAACATCTCTTTGGAGTAAGCTTTTAATTTCCAATGTGTAAATAATCATTCTCCCCCATGCACCTTAGGCAATGTAGCTTCGCTTCAGCTGAATCTCTGTGGTAGTTTTCTGTCTTTTTTAGTTTGGTTGCTTTAATTAGTTGTTGTATGAAGTTTTATTAGTCCAGTGCATTCACTCTCGGCTTTTTGTTTGTCATTTACTAACATGCGCTATCATGTATAATCTGAAATGCATGTACTGGACATGACAGTACCGTTCCTACCATTTGCTCTCACATGATTGATTGCAACCATGGAATCATGGCTTTGATGTTTTGTAAGCCTGAGCAGTGGTTGTGGGTGACGGATCATGATGGTCATGATATTTCAGAAGTAAAGTTCAAATTATAGTTAAAAAGAATTTTTCCCTCCTTTGAAGCATCACATTTGTAATCTTCTCATAGAGTTTATGGCACCAGATGATTATAATGATTGATTCTTCCAGGAACCTATTAGACTAGCTTTATTTTGCCAGTTTGGCTTTTTAATTAGTGTTTTTTGAAATTATTAGCAAGAATTGATTTTTAAAAAGAATCACCGGTAATATTTTTAAGAAGTTACTCACTGTGGATACTAAATTCCTTCATGTTGGCAGTAAACAATGTAAGGGAATAGATTTTGTCACAGAGTGCAAATGGTTTTAATCTATCCAGTCCCTGGGTATTAAAGATCTTGATATTGTTTGATTTTAACTTAATAACTGAAATCTAGCTAGTACCTTGTTTTAAGAATGAGTTGATGGTGCTAATTTGATCGTCTCTTAGTACTGAAGTGTGGCAAACCCATCTCTGGGTACAACTGTAGGGCTGTTCGAAGGCAGGCCAGGGAGTGAGACAGCAACAGGCATTGCCGGGAGGGAAGCGCAGCGGACGGCTTGTGTCAGCTGTGTGAGCCTGCCTGGGCTGGAGTTCGCTTTCTTCATGGCAGCCCGTGCAGTGCTCTGCAGCAGCTTGTGGCAACACTTGATGGTGTTCCGGATTAGATCTGAAATGAGGAACTTTCTGTAAGGGAAAAATACTTCTTTCACTCAATTTTAAAATATCTCTGAGTACAGCACAGCACATTGCCCTAGCCCAAGGATAGCATAGATACAGCTGGAATGTTTTGTGAAATGCATTGTGCAAAAAGAGAAACATATCCCGCTTTTAAATAGGCTATGTGCAGATATAGTTGGTAGGCAAGGCAGAGAAGACCTAACTATGTACGTGTATGCCTTTTCCCTTATGCGGTTGTCTTCTGTTATAGAAGATTGCAGCGACATCCTAGAACAATCGGCGATTTTTAATCTTCTCTGTCTCCTCTCTTCGGAATCCCAGAGAAAGAGGGTCAGTGTCTGTCCCCCTGCCAGACCTACTTCCATAGACTTTGAGTACTCCTTTCAATATCTGAAAGCGAATATCCATGTAACATCTCTTTCCCATCTTTAATAGTACCAGGCAGGTCTGTTATTTCTAGGCCAAGCTAATAAGCGTAATTTGCTACAGGCCACCTGATCAGGAAGAGGAAATCGATGGGGCCTTTTGCGGAGAGCTGGAGGCAGCCTCAGGATCACAGGCCCTGGTTTGCATGGGGGACTTCAACCTCCCTGATACCTGCTGGAAAGGCAACACAGTTAGGCTTACGCAGTTCAGGTTTCTGCAGAGCATTGATGATAACTTTTAGATGCAGGTGGAGGAGCCAAAGAGGAGAGGTTTGCTTTTAGACCTTGTAGTCACAAAGAAGGACTAGTTGGGGATGTGAAGGTTGGGGCTAGCCTTGACTGCAGTGACCATGAGATGGTGGAGTTCTCTTGCATGGAGGAAGCAGGGCAGCAAGTAGGATTGCAACCCTGGACTTCAGGAGAGCTAACTTTGGCCTCTTCAAGGACCTACTTGGAGGAATCCCATGGATTAGGGCCCTAGAAGGTAGGGGAGGTCCAAGACAACTGGCTCATATTTAAGCATCACTTCCTCCAAGCTTAAGGTAGGTGCATGCCTATGAATAAGAAGTCAAGCAAAGGGGACAGGAGGCCTGCATGGATGAGCAACGAGCTCCTGGTGAAATTCAAATGGAAGAATGATCTTTACAGGATGTGGAAAAAGGGACAGGCCACTTGGAAGGAATCTAAGAACATTGTCAGAACACACAGGGATGTGATGTGATGTGGAAGGCTAAGGTCCATTTGGAATTAAATCTGTCAAAGGAGGTCAAGGACAACAAGAAGGGCTTCTTCAAATATATCAGCGGGAAAAAGATGACTAGGGAGACTGTGGGCCTGCTGCTGAATGAGGTGGGTGCCCTGCTGAGGAAGGATGCAGAGAAGGCGGAGATACTGAATGCCGCCTTTGCTTCAGTCTTCACTGCCAAGGCTGGCCCTCCAGTTTCCCAGACCCTGGAGGCAAGAGAGGAAGTCTGGAGAAAGGAAGATTTGCCTTTGGTTGAGGAGGACCATGTTAGGGATCACTTAAGCAAACCTGACACCCACAAATCCATGGGCCCCAGTGGGATGCACCCCCAAGTGCTGAGGGAGCTGGCAGATGTTATTACTAATCCACTCTCCATCATCTTTGGATGGCCATGGAGGCCGTGGCCAAGGCCATGGAGGATGGGAGAGGTGCCTGAGGACTGGAGGAAAGGCAATGTCACTCCAGTCTTCAAAAAGGGCGAGGAGGAGGACCTAGGAAACTACAGGTTGGTCAGCCTCACCTCCATTCCTGGAAACGTGATGGAACAGCTCAGGCTGGAGGTCATCTCAAAGGATGTGGAGGAAACGAAGGTTATCAGGAGTTGTCAGTGTGGATTCACACAGGGGAAATCATGGCTGACCGACATAGTAGCCTTTGATGATGGAATGACTGGCTGGGTAGACGAGGGGAGAGCAGTGGATGTTGTCTACCTTTACCTCAGCAAGGCTTTTGAGGCTGTCTCCCATAACATCCCTGTAGGTAAGCTCAGGAAATGTGGGTTAGATGAGTGGATGGTGAGGTGGTTTGGGAACTGGCTGAACAGCAGAACTCAGAGGGTTGTGATCAATGGCACAGAGTCTAGCTGTGGAAGCCTATAGCTCGTCGTGTTCCCCAGGGATCAGTACTGCGTCCAGTCCTGTTTAACTTCTTCATCAGTGACCTGGATGAAGTGACAGGGTGTACCCTCAGCAAATTTGTTGGTGATACAAAGCTGGAAGGAGTGGCTGATGCACCAGAAAGCCGTGCTGCCATTCAGTGACACCTGAACAGGCTGGAGAGCTTGGTGGAGGGGAACTTCACGAAGTTCAGCAAAGGCATGTGTAGGATCCTGCACCTGCACCAGGCTCTTTTCAGTGGTGCCCAGCGACAGGACAAGGGGCAACGGGCACAGACTGCAACACAGGCAGTTCCTTCTGAATATTAGGAAAACCTTTACCTTGAAGGGTGACGGAACACTGGAACAGGCTGCCCAGAGAGGTTGTGGAGTCGTCTTCTCTGGAGATACTCCAAACCTGCCTGGATATGATCCTGTGCAACCTTCTGCAGGTGAACCTGTTTTAGCAGTAGGGTAGGACTAGATGATCTCCAGAGGTCCCTTCCAACCTTGACCATTCTCTGATTCTGTGACCTCAAGTCTCCATCCAGTAACCTGGGAAAATAAAACCATTTAGGTCATGTCTGCTAATGACCCTTCCTCAGTCCTAAATGAAGAAGTAAACAATTTTGTAAAAACATATATATATATATAATTTTTTTTCCCCTCCTTACGTGCTTCTATGTGCAAATCTCCTTGCTAATTGCTGCTTTTTCTTAGGTCTTGCCTACTAAGTAGCAGCTTCCAGTGAAGCTGTTTGCACTTACAAAATACCTCTTCTGTCCTGGGGAGAGGAAGAGAGCAGGAGAGACAAGCAAACGTGCCAAAGCTATCCATCACTTGGATTAAGTATGCCTCAGATATTTAGATCTTAATGAAGAGAGAATGCAAGGAGTTTCTGAGTCTTTTGATGTGTTTCTTAATGATCTGTTTAAAGTAAGAGTGTATTGCTTCTGTTAATGTAGAATCTGAATAATTTACCCACTTTAAAGCATTTTGTCCTTGCAATACCCATGTGAAAAAATGCTCTTTTAATGATTTAGATGGGGAATGGAGGCACGGACATGCAGAATTAGATTATGATTTTCTTTTAGACAAGTGTTAAAGTATCTAGTTGTTGAACAGTTTTACTGGGGAGCAAACCAGAAAGTTCTGAAATTGTCATGAGGCATTTCTTTGCAACATCAGACCTTGTAAATATGTCAATGTATGTGATCCTGTGAGACTTGCCAGAAGCCAGAGGTGAATACCTGAAGTATTGGAAGGATCAAAGATCTTCTACGGTTTACTTCTAATGCAACTCTGAAGAGTAAATAATTTTACTTCAGTTTGTTCTTTCCTCACTTGTCCTTTCTGCCTGGGCTCTCTCTCCTGTGAAGTGCTGACAGGACCTATCACTGGGTGGATGACTTGCTAGTTAGGCTTCCATGTGCCTGTTCCATGATGAAGTAAATGCAGGATGATTTGATAACAAAAAACCATGGAAAGCATTGGCAAGATAGTCAAATGTGTCTTGGATATTAAGAATTCTTAAAGATAAAACTAAATGGTAGATGGTTGAAAAGATTGATTTTTTTTCTTCCAGTACAGTTGGGAATTGCGTACCTAAAATCATAGTTACAGATATCAAAACTTTGTATCATTTAGGCATTTTTTAATGTTGAAATGGAGTTTGGATATCTTCCCGCTTGTTTTCTGGCTCATGTCCTTCAGGACCTTTTTTTTTTTTTTTAAAAAAAAAAAAAGTCATAATCACATGCCCACTTACATTGGTAATAAAGATATGGAATTTAACTTTCTGATGCTACGGTTATTAAAACTGGGTAAAATTAATCACTGCCAGTGATATAAATCACATTTTAATACAGGTTATATTTTTGCATTGCCAGGTGTGCTGTGACTGGTGGCCAAAATGTTCAGCTCTCCCTACTTATACCCTACCAGATGTGATGAACAGACTCAGTGTTGTTATAAATCATGGGTTCGTACTCATAATACTCAAATATTCATTTGAGTAGCCCAGTACTTTCCAAGTTTTTATTTTATCTCTTTCATCATATGCCAAGCACTTGGTAAAGGTTAATATCAGAACCTGAATATTTATATGCATGATAATACAATTCCTTGGATGAGTAATAAAAAATGTGTGTATTCATTCAGTGTATCTGTTTTAATAAGCGTTATCATGATCAAAATCTGCTAGTACCAAAAGACTACCTTGCCAGTGCTTTCTTAATATTATTGTCTTTCCAGAATAGTTGGTTGATGGTTGCTAGAATGACCAGCTGCAGAAGAGGGCATGTCAGCCTGATGAGCACAGACTGACAAATACAGTTGACTACAGATTATTCAGGATTAAGTCAGCAGGAAACCACGAAAAAAAAAAAGAAAAAAAATATCTGTGCCTGTATGGAGAGCTGGCATTTGTATCTATATAAACTAAACAACACACCTCTATCCAAATGGATTGGTTTTGCCCTTTTCTTTTTCCATCTGGAGATGGTAGACCAAGCTATTTCTTCTGATCTTAGTCTCAGGCAAATGGAGGAGAAGGGGAGGCAAATGCTGTTCTAAGAACTTGCACATACTGAGCCCTAGAGTCCACACGAGAGGTAGGGGGTACCATGGCATTTGTGTGACGGGGACATTTGGAGGTGTGCTATGAAATGTCACCTTTCTAAATCTCTGCAGCAGTATATAAAAAGAAAATATACTGTTAAACTAAAAAAAAAAACCACCAAAAACCCAACAGACAGACCACCACTCTTCAGAATGAATTTCTTCTTGTAGGGAATAATCCTGGCCTTATCAGGAGTTCTTAACCCTGTTCATGAGCTTGTTGAAGTGCAGAATGGACCTTCAGGAGCTGACTGTTCACTTTCTGAATTGCAGTCAGGTCCTACCCTACAAGGCAGTGGTTCTCCAGTCCTGAGGAGGCCGTTGCAGAGCAAAACATCCTGGTTCCTCTCCTTCTCTCTTGTAGAGCTCATGCCCTCTCCTCCATCATGCCATCCCCTGCTGCAGCAGCTCTGGGAGGTGTGGGAAAAGTAATGCTTATGTGGGGTTGACAGGAACTGCAGAGGGGCACCTTTGGAGACACAGGAAAGGCTGCTGGTATCACTGTTAACGAAAGGTATGTTACAGCATCACCTGTAGCAAGGGAACTTTGGGGGTAATGTGGTCTGCAGGAGTGATAACATATGAATTAGGAACTCTCCAGTTCCCTACCTGGCCAAGCCCCTTACAGGGCAGTGGCCACCCTGGCTGACTTGCAGTGCTTGGGAGAGACCTGCCTGCTGTTTTACTGAATCCCTAAGGAGACCACACTCTGTTTTAGAGACATTTTAAAGTGGGGGGGGCAGAGTCTTTTGGGGAGAAAGGGGAGAAGGTGATAAGGTGATAGACCATTAATGATTCCATGGGAGGTGAGCATGAGGTGAAAGTGAGGATGCTTTGGTGTGGAGGTGGGTAGATGGGGACAGTCGAGTCCAGGGATATGCACAAAGGAAATAAGTGACATTAAAATTTGATAACTGCTGCCATGAAGAAGGATAAATTTAAATTTTATTGTTTCCATTACTTATATGCACATATTGAAAGCAAAAGCACAAAGTTATCACTTTCCATATAGTGTGATCTATAAAAATTGTATTGGATAAATTTAATGAACCTGCAGGATATGGTAATTTTCATTTTCGTTCTAACATGACTTTCAGTTGCTTTTGGTAGAGGCTAAAAAAGAAATTGGGCAACTTTAAGAGGAGCTTGACTGTTTTGTTTGTAACAGTAATCAGATTATATGAAATCTATTAATTAACAGAACTAACAATAGACATTCACATTAATTGAAATACAGGCTGCAACAGAAATAGGCACTGGATGTCTGATGAGTCTGACATGTCAGACATCTGAGTCTGTAGATAGACCCTTGGAAAGTCTGTAAGAAGAGAAAGTAGTAGTATCTGTCTAGAGACAGAATAATGTTCAACCTTGGTTTTTAAATATCTGTAATATAACTTGTCCTTTTAACTCTCCAACCCTAATGTAGAAAACTGCAACAAACAGCTGCTTATATCTTTATATATTTCCAGCTTATGTCCATCTTTCCACTGACAATGTCACATTAAAATTGTAAACACAATTATAAATAGAAAATGAGAAAGTTCAAATCCTTGTCTTACAACCCCTCCTACAAAATATTAACTTTAATTTAGTTTTAAAATTTTATTTTTTATATATATATATAAAATCCTGTTCAGTTGGCTGAAAGGAACTGTAAATCGAAGTGACTATTTATTGCAATGGGAATAAGGGATAGATTGAATAAAAAAATAAAAAAGGAAGGAACAAGACTAAGATATGAAACATAAATATAGTGTTAGATAAACATCACAAAAATTCATTTGCAGTACTGAATTATAAAATGGGAAACAAGGAAAAGGTTTTGAACAGTTCATTTGGACTATTGTCAGTTGTTTTTGGTTTGTGGGAGGTCTTTTTTTCATTGCCTTTTTCTTCTTCTTCAGAAACAGCTCAAAAATGTAGATGAAGTAACAGACTTGAGGATACACTTCAGTTTGTGTTGTTTTTTTCTCTTCTGTTCTTTAGTAGTTGCTAAAAGAATTTGCCTCAATACTCCCATGGCACTCTTCAGTGTCCAGTTCTTTCATTTTCACAGTCAACCTTGCTATCTCTCTTTACATCTCTTTAGCCCATGGGACTATCCACTTCACTAAATCCACTGCAAATTTCAGATGATTCATTTTCTTCTCTTCTAAGTAGGTTTTTTATTCACTGTCTCTTCAAATTGTCATCAGCATACTGCAAAGTTCAAGAAGTTTTGCTTTTGTGTCCCCCCTACTCCCAGTACGTTTATTCTCGATTAACTAGTCTATAGTAATTCTAATTTTCCTCCTTTGGCTTCTGCACCTAAATTGTACCATGGTTGCTCAAGGGGAATATTTTTATTGCTTGTTGTATATTGCTATAGCTATTAGCCCTCCTTGCCTCTCATACTACAGAGATTTAAACAGATCCTCGTGATTTTGGTAGGACTTTTCCTAGTCAGGGCTGGGAAAGAGTAAATATATACACATAGGCAAACCTTTCAACATTGTAGGATCAGTAAATTGGTCATTGATCACTTTAGATGAAAATGAACAACTGCTCTATAAGAAGAGAGTAGGAACTTACTACACTCTTTAAAAGTAAATTTAAATAGTTTATTTCAATCAGTGGAATATAAACCAGAAAAATTAAGGTGATCTAAATCTATGTATGTTTATATGATCCCATTGTACTTGTATGAAATAGGAAAGGATGTGGGAGTTACCATACTGGAAGGGAATGTGAGTACGCAAATCAGAGATACATGAGCAGAAAGAATAGGAAAAGTTTGGTTTTTTTTTTTGACTTGGAAGACTTGGTAAATGGGGGGTGAAAGAATGTATAAACCAGGATACTATTATAACCAGAAACTGATATTTTTAGTATTAGACTTTTTCTACATAAAAAATGAGAAAAAAATAGATCCTGCTGTATAAAGAATGTAATCAGTGACCTCCTAACTCTCAAGAGCCTAACTTCCAGCTTTCTCTTCTCTGGTGTTAAAACGAATTTTGCTGGTCATTCATTCCACTCTTTTGAGCAAAAAAGCTGTGTTCGTACAAACACTGAATGCTTGTTTCCAGGAGGGGAAAAATGATTCTTTTTTCATGCAAACAGTAGATAGAGTAATAGAGCCTGGGAGGTGGCTGGGATGTGAGGTTTCAAATACTGTCACTAGATATGCACAGCAGTGGTTCTGGGGACATGTCAAAAGAAATGAAGTGTGAAACTGTATCTGCAACCTCTTGCCAGAAGGTTTTGAAATAAGAGTGTTTTCAGCAGTTTACATAGCTGTCTCATTCCCTGAAGTTTACAGCTGTATTGTCTGCACTGCTGTAGAAGTTATTGTAGGTGTATGTCAGGAGATGCCTCTAAATAAACATTAAGGGTGAGAAGGAAGAAGGTGCAGATGAAATCTGTAAATGTACTCAGTGACCAAGAGCAACCTCATGATAGTGAGAGGAGTGATCATGTGAGTGAATGAAGAGATTTGAAGAAATACTGAACTGGAATGGACTTCATTTTGGCTAAAATAAGGAGACTGAGATGATAAAATAACAAAGAAGTATCAGCTGAAGAAAATCACTCAGTATTGTTTTGCCTTCCAAAGATTTCCAGCTGATATTCTTAGGTGATCTTTCAGAGATCTGGGTCACATTCTCCCGACAAGAAGTATCTCTCACACACAGCCCTCTCCCCCAAGTTAGGAATGATATTCACCAAATGTATTTCAGACACAGATGTGCTTGAACATAATATGTAACATCAAAGCACTATGGTTATCATGATGATTAAACTCAAACCTTAAGAGAAGTAAAAGAGGCATTAGATATACTCTGTGCATGAAAGAGCTAGTAGAATGAGAAACATTAGTCTTTTTCTGGTTGTTTTATGATTAATTACAGTAAGTGGAAGTTATCTTGAAACTATAAAGAGGCAAAGCTTGATGTGTTGTTTCCCAGGAATAAAAATCTAGGATCGATTCTACCTGGAGTGAAGAGTAGAATAAAAGGTAAAGATAAAAATAAGACCTCTGTATGTTAATCTGAAAACTTGCAGCTTGTTCATCTAGAGTTCAAATAGACTTTCCATGCCTTTAATACTCAAACATATATGGTTAAATTGTTCTCATGAACTCAGGAGATTCAGTTTTTTCTAAGAGATTGGAATGTGTAACAGTAATGTGAATTTACTTATATTTGTAATCTTTCATTTTTCCCTTTCACTGCATTGTAGTAATGTAATCTTTTCTTAAGGAGAGGGTTCTGTTTTCCACTCTCCAGCTATTCCACAAGAACAGAAGAATGAGAAGTCAGTAATGTTAAAATCTTGTCTTTACCTGATTGATGGATTTTTAGGTGCCTGGCAGTAGCATATTATCCTATCCTTTCTGGCACAATGTCTTGTCCTCTTCCAAGCCATTGCTTTATTTAAAGTAACTGAAATTAGCGTGGTGTCTGCTTCTCTGAATTATGTTAAGGTGTGCAGATTTGCCAGCACCCACCAAACACACCAGTACCTGCATGGTGCTGCTCAACTGGAGATGTTCTTTGTATCCTTTTCTAATTGATAAATTTTTTCCCAGTGACATTCAGAATTGCCCAAGTCCTTTCCAGTAAATTAGAAGACATTAGCTAAGGAATTAAGGTAATTAAGGGGGGGTGGGGGGTGGGAAGCCCTCTTCATTCTAATGTTAACCTTAGGGTATATTGGACTTCCTAACTGGCCTTCATGTTAATGGCTGTAATCAGCAGCTGAAAGCTTGTCAGATTTGGGGGGAGTCGCACTGAAGCGTTGTCTGAGTCCCACAATCAAATCTCAATTTAAATTTACTGAAGCATATAGCTGTCTTGTTTCACTTACTCATAAATGTATGTAAAGGAGATGCTATTATAACCCCCCAATTTTACAAATATGCAAATAACCACCCCCTAGCATCACTGCAACTGAGAACCCTGAATACTTCTGGCTTTTGAATGTCGTTTTGTTTCCCTTATTCAAGCACTTAGGTATCTCTGAGTGTAGATTTCAAAATAGCTTTCCAGTTGGCTGCAACTGGAAATTTTTTGGAGATTTACTCTGCTGCCAGACTGGGGATGGTTTTGACGAGTAAACAAAGGACTCTCTTGCTCTGTTTGACTGTTTTTATTCAAATAAAGGCACCTTAATTAAAGTTTGTGTGAGACACGCAAATGGAGTCAGAAAGTCTGCGTAGTATTATACTCCCATTTTCCCATTATACTTTTCTATAGCCGAGTTTTTAATGAGACGCTGTTTTCCTAACCCTGTAAATATTTTTTTGCTGATGCTCTATAGAAATATAGTAAAGAGAAGAAGAAAAGCTATTGTTGCAGGTGGTTGTTAATTTTGAAATGGACTGCTTCAGTGAAACCTGGGTAATAGCTCTTGTGTCTGGGCACATATGACACACATTGTAGACACAGTTGTCAAGAGCAAGTTCACTGCAGCTTCCCAAAGGCCATGTGCTCAGTCATGGGCATAAGCTCTAACAATATCAGGGTTGTAGTTTGGAGAGGAGTGTTGCACACGAGAATTGGTTAAAAAAGTGGGAAGACTTTTGCTTGGTTTTGATTGCTGTTTTAAGAAGGAAGGGTTTCACATCCGTCAAGGTGGAAGTGCATTCCATGCGTTTGAAGTGTTTACCTGGATTATTATCATAGGAATAAAACATAGTGTGTGGTAGCTATGTGAACACTCATTCATATGTTGAGAGATTTCATACGTGGGAGGAAACTTGGCATTGAGTTTCCGCACAAAAAGCTAAATACACGCTTGAATGTTTGTAGGACTAAGGCCTAAAACATCTCATTTTTCAGTCTGTTAAAACATGATACCTTTGTTTACAATATGAGTGGAGAATCTTTTGGCACTAATCTTGGTACAGTGTACCACCTCAGTGTTACCAGCTGTCTTTTCAGTAATCATTACTTGTCATGTTCTAAAAGCATGGAGCTAACAGAGGGATGCCTGAGGAAGTTTTAGCTGATGACAAAATATAAGCAGATCCATGTTTTTATTCTCTAGCATGTTGATTTTGGTTTTTGGTTCTTTGTTGTTTTTTTTTTTTTTTTACCTTTCTCTAGGATCAAAGTTGTGTTGTTAGAGAATAGAGTATTTGTATTTGCCATCCTACTAAAATTAACTGTCATAATGCAAGTGAATAATTGACGATTTTTTTCCTGTTTGTTTGTTATTGGCACATTCCTCCAAGAAGGCCTAATCGATCATTATTATATGTGATATGAACTTAGTTTTTGTTTTCAACTCGCTTCTGCTCCTGCCAACCGTTTTGTTATCTCACTAGGGATCCTTCTTATCTTCCTTTTAACAGAAGGCATGGGAGAACAGAGAGGAGTCTATAATTCATATTTGTATCCTTTTGCGTTTTTGTGCAGAGTTTTATGGAGGCCATATTGCAAAAATGGACTTTAAAAAAAAAAGTAGGAAATTAAAGGATATTTAATCTTTCTAATTTTCTGAATTCAGTGTCTATATGAAAATACACTTTGTGAGTCAAACAGCTAGCTGAGGAAATTAAACTTCCAATACCTCCACCCTCATTACAGCCTGATGGACATCATTTAAGTAAAATAAAGATTGGCCAGAGAGTCCTTCTTCCTGGGTTCTGAGCTAAAAATATGCACACCGTTTTCCTTAGCTTGCCAGTGGGTGCCCAAATATTGGCCAAGTAGTTCAGGGTGGGCTTGTGGCGGCAGCTCATTGCCGTGCTCAAGCTCCACATGAGCTGGCATCCAAGTGGTGCATGTGGTGTGGTGACACAGGGTCTTACTGATAGTTGCAGCCCGGTGCTGACTCAGAGAGCACTGTGCTAATCGCTTTTGAGACAAGGTATGGATTCAGTGCCCCTGTGCCACCTTGCTACTGAATGCTCTGAAAAGCGAGCAATGGAGTAAAACTGCGGCATCTCCCAAAGTGACATCTAAATTTCTCAGTGTAGAAGACTGGAGATAGTATGAAATTAACATCAGTAAGGACGTGGTTGTTCAAAATCTGAGACTGGTTGAGAAATAGTAACCTTGGAGAGATTTCCTGTTCTCTCAGTGAAGACTCCATCCCTAGATGGTGCCAATAACATGAGAGCTGGCAGCTCTTACAGCCTTTCTTCTACTTGTGTGCCCAGGGCACCTGACTTTTACTTGAACCTACAGAAGTACTCCAATGAGAGATAGTTTCTTCAACAGAGTTGAATTATTGTTTGCTGATATGTAGCTAAGTAGTTCTAACAGCAACTAGCTCCTGTAATGTGTATTTATAGTGTATACTTTATTATACTGTACAGGTGTTTATAAAGTACATTGAAATCCTTAGCTGAAAGGTGTTGTATAAATGCAAGCAGTAATTATTGTTACACATATAAAAGAATAAGGTCTTCCTGCCAGTAGCCTTTCCTCAAGGGGGAATTTAATTTCTTTATCTGCAGTAATTTTATGGCAGTCTCTCTTGAGATTGGAATGTGAAGTATTTAAAGTTGATTTAAACAAGAGAGAGAGTCAGTCTGCAATCCATTAACACCAAAAGGTTGTGCTTCTGCCTTCTCTTTGCTGGATGCTTAGCTATGTACGCATGCAGAATGAATGTGTCTCAGATTCTCAGGTGACTTCTGGTTTTCTCTGAATGGGAAGAGCTACCTTTTGCCTCTCTATTTAAGGCATGCCCTTTGCACATTTGGTTTGTTTAAGGATGTGCTTATTTGCATTTCCTTATCCCTAGTTTAGGGTTACCAGTCTTGTTTAAGAAGGATGTACTTTGTGTGTCAAAGTATGATAACCAGACTTGTAATACAGTACCAGCTTCTTCACAGTAAAAACTGCGTTTGTGTTAAAGCAGGCAGGCTTACAGTCCCTGTATCCTGAATGGGCGCCGTGATCTCAGATGTTCACGTAAAATAATATGGCTTCAGGAAGGTGCATCTCAGCCCTCTAAATGAAGACAGCTATATTTTCCTAATGTACTGGTGGATGGATGTTCAAAATTGCTTGTACTCAGCCATAGCAAATATTAAGCTTAGTAATTTAATGCCATAATTAAAATTAATTTAGGTGGAAGAAATAGTTTGTTTAAACCTGAGATACATGTCAGCAAAAGCATAGCTTCTGTCAATACATCTATTTTTGTCTCATAAGAAGATACAGCAGTAACACGGCACAGTGTCTTTAAAAGTATTTTAACTTGTTAACAGCAGTAGTGAGATGAGAAGCTATTAAAGGTCATTTGAGTGGTTTAGCATTGGGCAAACAGTTGGCAATTATTGCACTTGGAAGAATTAAATGGATGATTTGAATAGAAATGCTAGTTCTTCAGTGAATTCCCTTTTTACATTAATTGTAGCATATATCCACACTTTTCCAACAGAAACAAATTTCCTGAGATAGTTTCCCTTGTGCTTTTGAATGCTAAGTGTTAACATCCAGCAGGAGAGACCTGTAGCTGACCTTTCATGCTAAATGTGAAAGGGCTGTTGTAGCCTTTAAGAGGCTTTTGTGCTTCTGGGCCTCCTGGGAAGCTCCAGGTACCTTCAGACTGGATCAGCTGTTTCAGGTATGAAGCATCACTTGTGCAGAGTAACTTAAATATTTTTAATAGTGATGTCTGACTTCTGTGGTAAGTCAAATCTGAAAACATCCGTTTGTGCATGCAACACATCTGGCTTTATGGTGCCTTCTGTCCTTTTCCTAACTGTTCAGGAATGAAAATCACCAACATCTACGATTTTTCTCTATTCAAAGTCCTTTTAATATTTAAAAGCCTGATAAAAAAATTGATGCAGGTTGTATAACTGCCCAATAAAAAAAATTCTGCAGCCATTTTACAGGCTTCAGCCTTTGATATCACAAGGGGTTCTGAGTAGACCTTTGTATTTGATTAATCCTGATTCTTGTATCAAAACACTTGTGGTAAGATTTTCAGTTTCTATGGAGAGGTGGTCAAATGTCAGCCTGTGATCTAGATTTAAATGGCAAATCACTGTTCTCTGTATTTTCCGAAGATTACATTTCTGATAGGCTGCTTTATTCTTTCCAGAAATCTCTGATTTCTGGCTTTTTCTCTTGTCTCTTTGAGAAGGGGCTATGCCGCTCCTAGGTCTGAACAGCATTATGTAGTGCCTGGTTGTTCAGGCAGGGCGGGTGCTGGCACGCTGCTTTGTGTTTGATCGATGTTAGTAGAACTATCCAGGAGAGAAAGGTGTAAAAATGGGAAAGGGGAGAGTAGAGCGGGATCCTGAATACTCCCAGGTTAATATGCTGAAAGTGATCTGGATGCTTGTTGTTTACATGGGCTTAAAGGGAAACTCTGCTGTTCTATGGAGGAGAAAGGCATTGGGG
Organism: Ibycter americanus; assembly: GCA_035590275.1. Lineage (NCBI taxonomy): Eukaryota > Metazoa > Chordata > Aves > Falconiformes > Falconidae > Ibycter > Ibycter americanus. The sequence goes on along the minus strand of JAVJGI010000065.1, from coordinate 39,846,092 downwards.
TTACCGTGCAGAAATACACCTCTTGTAGTGCATAGAAACCACAGCTGCTTGGGGAATTCCCTGCACTGCAAATGGTGAGCTGTTCGGACAGTGTTAAAGGGAAGTGTCACTCCAGGACTGCTTGTTTTACACTGTCAGACACAGGTTATGGAGCTCAGCAGAGCTTCTCATCTGGTACAGCTGTTTTTATGTAAGCTGAATAATAATAATAATAATAATAAAAATCCATTTTAATCCATGGATTTATTGTACTTGTTATTATATGTGCTTGCTAGAATAACTACTGCCTAGTTACTGAAAATGGGATATAATTGCATAGGTGTTATTGTAAGCTCTGGTGTATCTGAAAGCATGCAAGACAGCAAAGATTTTTTTTTTAGCAAAAAGTTTTTGAAGTGAAACTTCATTAGGAATGAGGTGACTAAACCACAGACATTGTTTAGAAATTGTGAGTGCTAATGTTTGTAGAAAAATTATCTGGCTGATAGCAATTATCTTAGCACTGCTTGTGGGAATATGGCAGGCAGAGACAAATGAGATGTGGTAGGTGGAAAGCAATTGTAAGAACGGAGGAAATAACAATTTATAAAGCAGAAAATATACCTTACTAATATCATTTCACACTTGCACTGGGATCCAATAAGCATTTACATTCTAATATTAATGTAGTCATATCTATTGTAACAGACTTTGTTATTATACTCTCTAAGCAGTTGTCTAATCACTATTTGAACAGTTGAAATCATATTGTGAGTGTTTTAGGTTGAAAATCTCAGTGCTTGTTCAAAGCCTAATTCTTCCAGATGATTTGGACCAAATAATTCCCTTTTGGTAGCATAAAGGGTAATCTTCCCTCTATTGTTTGAAGGAAGACAATTTTGTTATTTATTAACTTAAGAAAAACAGCTACTTCTGAAGTATGTCTGCTTTCGGTTTTCTAAAATACTGGAGTATATTCAAATCCTTCAAGTACGTCATTATCTGTAGCAAGGACCCCAAGCTGCTATTCAAAATCATTCATTCAGAAAGCTTACAATGCAGCAGGCGTCTCAGCATCAGGATGAGCATCAGCGTTTCTTACACCAGTCTCATTGTCCCTTATTTCTTATGTAAACAATTTGCAGTTGAAAAAATGAGGGATAACAACCCTTGCAAAATAAAATGAATGAAACCCATGAAACTGAAGTGGTTTTGGGAAACATATCTCAGAGTGCTTATAGGTTATCTTCCAAATCATTGAATCCTAGAATGTGCATTTTCTTGTCTTAAGAAATGAAAAAAAGAAGTGTGAAGTATTCTGTCCAATTTGCAGTCAAGAGAGACAAACCTACAATAAAGCAGAGTACCTTTGTATTAAAGGTAAAAAATAGTCATTTTTGTCTTCTGTTGGGGCTTAAGTATAAGGAAAAATGCCTTGAATAGTGTTCCTAAAATGTTGGAAAAGGTACATATATTTTTTACAAGTGTATAAATACTAAAATAATGAAACTATCCAAATCTTGACACTCTTCTCTCCCTACTTTAAATATATCACCAAAATAATGCTCAAATAAAACTGACACTGGAAAAAAAAGTGTGAAGTATAGAGCCTACAATCAGCAAATAAGAAAACTCAAAAGCTCAGCGCTGCCTGCCCGATCTCATTGTTTTTCACACTTATTTACTTTTCCCTCTTACAAATGTAGAAATAAAAGTATTGGTGCAGGTCATTTGAGAATAGAGCTTGGTGACAATACTTCGGTCCTCCCAGAATTTATGTGGTGATGGATAAGAATTAAAGGGTGTGAAATTATTTCTTGGTGCTTCTTGAGCCTTGCCTTCAGGCTCTGGCTTGGTACTGCAGTTTGCTTCCAGCTGTTTTCTACCCAAAGTAAAATGTTTCCTGGCAATGTGCTGCCTCTATTTCTGTCAAGCGGGGTTAGGAACTGGTATTGAAAAGGCAATATAATGTTGTCTTACCTCCTGAAAATTCCTTCCTACAATGAGCCATCTGTAAAGGCCAGCTGTACCTAACCACACAGCTGTTTTACACAAAAATAATAGCTTAAAGCTGCTTGTGTCAAGGCCAAGAATCCAATCTTGTAAATTTATGAAAGATGAATGCTGTGGTAGACCCTGATTTTTTTCAATATAAACAAGAGTATAGATAATATAACAAAAAATAATTACTTTGTCGACGACAGTATATTTTACACATAGGTAGCTAATGCCGCATTTAGTACTATTCTGTTATGTTTGTGTCTGAGTCAACCAGCGCAGTGACCAGCCTCCCCTCCAGCAGGAAATGATAAGTTTCATTGTTCCTTATAGTACAATAAAGCCTTTTATTTATGGCAAGCATTAGTTTAGTAGTCACAGTGACAGGATCCATATCTTAGCAGTGCATCAAGGCTTTCCTTCTCTCCTTCTAATAGCTATCCCTCAAATTGTCTTGTTCTTCTGTTGTCAGACCTGAACATATGGCATATCTGTCAGGAAGAATGCTCTTGGCCACAGAGATCTTCTCTCTAGTAAAAGAAGATACACAAAGTTTGTAAGAAGTTTGCTTTTCTTACGAAGCTCTACTGACTTAGTTCCGATTCCAGCCTGCTAATTCCACGCGATTGTGGTTGACACTACAGTACAGGAAACATATCCAATTATTATATGGGTTTACTGTTCAGATCACTGTTATGAGAAATGCCCACCTGAGTGCATTTTGTATAGTGGCGTTTTCCTTCTGGAGTGCAAGTGTTGAAGCATCTTCAAGAAACTGATGTTCTCTAAAGAGAAATGTTCAAATCTTGCCTCTGAAATTCTGCACGTTGAGCATGCACAAATCAGGTGGGCAACTAGATAATGAAAATAGTACTATGTGATTTTTATGGTTGAATGTAGGCTACACCCCAAGCAAAAGTAACTAATTGAAAAACTGAAGGCAGAGATAGCTATGGGTTGTGTAGTTACAGCAAACTGGTCTTTCATTTGTCAGAGGTTCTAGACAGAAGTGTTTGATTGTGTTTGGATTGCTGTACTTTTCCTATAAAGTGTGAAATAAATGGACATGGAATTATTTTATTAGTAATAGTTCAGGATAACTTTCTAATGTTAGAATCAACTTTTTAATAAAAATTCACTGTTAAGACGACGAGGTAGAAAGCACATGTATTTTGGTAGACAAAAACATTTATAGAATCCTTAATTTTTCTTAAATTCTATGTGAATTTTATAAGACTCCTTTTAGTGTTGAAGAAAATGAAGGATTAACTGTCCTAAATTATAAGAAGTGGAAAGAAATTCATAACTTTCTGTGAATATTTCTGGTGTAGCTGCCATGGAACAAAGCTCAATTTTTCTTTTATGTCGCATGGATTTGTGATCTACTAAATAGAGGAAAACAAAATGAGGACATCAAACTCACTTTCTTATATGATATGTCAGACAAAAAAAATTGACCCTAATCCGTTATGATTTATAAATGGATGCTTCTGCATATGTGCATGTGTTTGTGTATTTATGTACTGATGCATTTTAAGAACTGATTGCCCTCTTGGTAATGGTTGCAAATAATTATTTGCGAAAAAAAAAGATCCCATTATGTAGGCACCTAAAACTGTTAGTCTCCTCTGAAAACATGCTCTTTAATTTCCACTTCCACCTCTGAATTCCCACCAAACCTTCTCCTCCTTCCCAGTGTCGTGTAGGAACCGGCGTGTCAGCTTTCAGGAAGATACAGTCGGGCAGTTCTTTCTAATTGCCAGCGCTGAATAAATTCACATTCACTTTTATCTGTGAAAAGCTGACAGATTGTGCTTTACATTTGAGCTTGGACAATCTCTCCCATCTCAAATTTTGCTTTGTTCTCCAGCTGGAAAAAGTCTGAATCCTCTCCATTTTTCAAATTGGGAAATAGCCCGCTTTCCTTGTGGGAAAACTTTGTAAGGGAATACAAAATGCTCTTCCAAGTCCAAATAGTCTTACCATGTGCATCAAGTATTTTTCCCTGGTCTACAACAGTATTTCTAACCTGTAGTTCAGCAGGTCAGCTGAAAACATAGGGCAAAAAACCACAGAGCAATATCAGCACAGTTAATCTTTTGTGAACAGCTTTCCTTTGTGCAGGGATAACTTTAAATGCTTACACAAAAAGACAAGTCATTACTAAAGTATAAAAAAAGAAATTTTGTTACTGCTTGTCAAGCACTGCAGGATTTTTGAAGGACTAAACATCATTAAAAGAAATACCTTTGTGTTTCACGTATCACAGATCCATAAAGTGAGCACAGGTATAGTAATGAATGCTAGTTGACTGAATTTTAAATTGGCAAAATCCAAACTTAGCTTGACAACTTTAGTAAAATACTTTAACCTGTAAACAATTGTTGCTGTCATTATTTCAGCGCACCTGCAATATTTAGCAGTTATACAAGTGCTAAAGTCTTCTGGCATCTTCCAGAAATGCCCATATAACAATAAGCCCCTTCCTTTCCTCAGTGACTTGGGATTTTAGCCAGTACGCAAGTCTAGCAGGTATTTGACAGTGTGATAAAGCTGCTACAGACGTGTCTAAGTCATCAGCAAAACCCTCATGAGTGCACCTTTCCTGATGGTGGGGTTGGCTCAATGATGATTATACCAACCAAACCTGTGCTAAAAAGGCAGTGAAGGGTCTGCTGTGGTGGGCACATCCCTAGCTTAATTTCTGTTACTTTCTGATGTTTTTCTGTAATTCAGCTGTTTTCTGAAGCTGAATTAATCACATTAACAAAGGTTCCCATGTTTGGATAGAAGTACAGAGCTACTCATTGTAACTTTCAGTGCTTTTCTTTTGGACCTAATGCTGCTAGTTACCCTGTTGACCCTAATATATTGCACTTGTACATGAGCTAAATTCTTTAACTGGTGTATCCTTGTAAGATGTTGCTTGTATCAGGTTCTATACAACGATTTCAGGGGGAGAAAAAAGAAGTTCATGTGTATATTCTACGGCCATGCAATACCGAGATTGGTGGCGGTCTAAGAGCCCACTCAGAGGGGCAGCAAGCAATGCTACGGACTTGAATCAGGCTGGTTCTCAGTCCTCTGATGTTAGAAGTGTCTGTAGTATCGATACTTAGGATTTCATCAGAAGATGCCTCCTTCCAGGATTTAAAAAAAAAATAAAATTAAAATATCCACCAGCTGTTACAATCTAGTTTACAGACATCGTTAGAGTTATAGTAAAGTTTTCTGAAGAGTATGTTTTATTATGGAAACAATAAATTACTCTTAGACCACTTGGCTTCACTCATGAGCTGAAATCTGATGATAAAAGTGTGAGAAATGAATGTGAGAAAAGGGGGTTAAATACTTGCTTATTCAAGACAAGTTACACACATTTCACAGAAAATTAAGGGCTCCTAATGACATGGTGCAGCTGTGATCAGGTCACTGTTAATTTTGAGAGCAACCCGGTTCAGTATAAGCTTTGACCTTTTTCCTGCTCTAAATTTCACTACAAAATAAAAACTCAGACATTTATTGTAGAAAAATACTGAGATTCATGAAAGCAGAGCACAGTTTGAACGAGTAGATTTCCGGATGAACATAATATGAAATGTGTGTTCCTCCATGTTAATGTCCTAACAAATGTGGGTAGGCAAATGTGTTTTTTCAATTAGCCTGAAGGTGAGAGACAGAGCTCAAAGGAATTGGTTTTGAAGGGGCTTGTTTGCATGATTTACTCTGCTGAAAACCAATTTTTTTACACTATAACGTATTCTATTAATCTGGGGCTTTGTGTACTGTTCCATAGGTTTACAGGTTAATGGTAAACCTCTGGTTGGGTTCGTTATTTATAGGAGAGGAGGCGGGGGGAAGTGGTCAAAAGGAGGGACGTGCATATTCTGGATATTGTAAATTTTTTTCTTGGAAAAAGCAGGCATGATCTTATGTAAGACAGGTTGTGGTAGAAGGAGAGATGTTTAGGAGTGAGTGATTTATCCCCATGCTTGTTCATCCGATCCTGGATTTCTGCAGTGGAACTGTGATGTTGCTGGGGTGGGACTGCCTTTCGCTTTGTGCAGTGTTAAGCCCTGTGGTCTTGAGCTCCTGGGAAGGTGTGCACAGCCACCCAGATGTGTGCACTGGCTTTTCCTGAGAGTCATTCAGAGGCCTCTGGGAAAAGGTAATTGATGGAATTTTCCTATTGGCATTGACTATGAAAGGGAGCTGCGGAAGATGGCTGTGTGGAATGCTCTCCTCCTGACAGCGTGGCAGGAAAAAAAAGTTTAAAAAGCCTTTTTCCACCTAATTAGTGATGCTTGCCTAACTGGCGAAGGTTGATGCAGTGGTGTTTTTTTTTTTTTTTTTGCGTTTTTTTTTTTTTTTTTTTTTTTTTTTTTTTTTTTT
>JAVJGI010000065.1:39770099-39839713 GCA_035590275.1 Ibycter americanus | reverse complement strand
ATGAACTGGAGGTTTGGATCTTGGTCAGCTCCAAAGAAGTACTGCCTTCTTGCAGGGGTCCACGTTGAAGATTTGTCTCCTTTTAATTTTTATTCCTGTTTTTTTTCCTCCTCCTGTGTTACAGATATACGTGGACTGCAGGGATTTCTCGATCAGGCCTCAAGACTGGGACTTGATGTATCATTACAAAAAGTGGACAGGAACATCAGCAGAGTCTTTGCCAACCTTTTCACTACCATGAAAACAGAAGAACTGAACCGCTATCGGGACACGTTGCGAAGGGCTATCTTACTCCTAAGCCCGCGGGGAGCCCAGACTTTTATTAATGAGGTCAGTGCACAGTAGTTTTTATCATCAACATTTCAGGAACATATATGATGACTTTTGTGATACTTTGCTGTGTTTTCTGAAGTGGTAGAATTTGACAGTGCTAGTTGTTAAATGTCAGATAAGATTGTCAGACTCTAGTGCCACAGAATTGAAGTATTAGGTACTTCATGTAACGCGTACTTGGTGGTTAATGCAAATGGGGCAGCGTGGGCCAGATGGGCACTTTCAATATAATATAAAGTTCTGTGGGGCAATTCTTTTTTTCTGGTTGTCTTCCATACCAATACTTTTGACCTGGATTTCAACCACAGTCAACAAGTGACCAGAAAATCTACTATAGTCTATCGGAAATGAAACATAATGTGCCTGTGTCATCTTTATTGCGGAAATGTCCAAATTTATGTTAAAAGTGCACGTTATTGATGTTTGAAAGCTGAATCACGGAGTTTTTCATCCAGTATGAAGTGGGAAATTTGTTTGTCTTTTTTTGTTAATGGTTTCTTGAAATTAACGAGGCTAATTAGGACAGGGCCGTAGCTGTTGGGCAAACTTGTAATTAATGTTGCACTGTGGGCGATTTTTTGGCATTAATTAGTTTTATTCGGCTTTTTTATTATTGAATTATTTTACATTGCTTTCTGTGTCAGAGTTGAGAATGAGAGTTGGATCCTCAGTATAAGCTTACGTGTATTCATTAGATAAGAATTTGGCAATGAAGTATGGGGTTTTTTTAACTTCTTCTTTTTGAGTAACCAGGGATAAGACTGAACCAAGAAATTAAAATGTGGATGTGACCTGTTTCCATTTATCAGCTTTGCTGCATCAAAGCCTACTAAACTGGGGGGGGGAGGAAAAAAAATAAGACAACTTAAATTAGCTTATTAAGTTTTTTTTATATCAGCATAAGTATATTATCCAAACTTATGTTCATTGGTGATTTTTAAAATAATAGGGTAAATTTTATCATAAATAAATGAAGCAAATGGTAGCTTGGGAAAGACTAAGCACAGGGGCAAGTTCTACTTGTGTTTGTGCATACACAGGGATTTTCAGCAGAGGAATGAGGGAGTACTTGCTATCAAAGTGTAGTAAGTTATATGCAGCTCAGTCAGTGGTTTTATTTGCTTCATAATAGGCCTCCAGCAAAAATAAGACATGGCTTAGTTTTCCACTGAGTCCTAACAAAGTATCCAAACCAGGTATTAAAAGAAGAAATCAACATCTATGTTTTATTGATACCCAAGCTGGGTAGAATGTCTGTCCCTCCTCAATGCACAAGGCTCCAGAAATATTCGTAAAAGTTATGTGCGTGCACTGTCAGGACCCTGCAGGTCTCTCGAGTGTAGGGGCTAATGTATTAAACTGTTTTACTACTCACTTCACCTTAAAGCAGTGTGTATTACAGGTATTAAGGCTAATGATCCTGATATATTTCCGGATCCCTGCAGGAGTTTAACTGTGGACAGAAATGAAAAGTAATTTATTTGGCAATCTTCCTATATTGAATCTTGATTGATTCAGAAAAGCTTTATAAAAGAAAACCTAAACCTTAAAACCTTACAAAAGAACTCTCAAAAGGCTTGAGATGCGAGGTGTATGGTGTAGGGAAGAATCCTTTGCTAGTGGAGGCTGGGCTTACATTTTGTGGAGAGTTAAGATAACTATGATTCCTCAGTATCTCAATCAATAAAGGTAACTAATTCTCTACAGCACAGTTTCAGACAGTCTAGAATAACAACTTTCAGCTTAAATGAAATACGTATTCTTACATAATGTACAGAAATACATCACTCACGATGTGCAGCAGTAAGTGGCTTTGGTTTAGGTATTTCCACAGTTAGAGTATATTTCATGCTATATCGACAATATAGCTATATACTGACTAGTATTGTTACCAATCTGGCTTTTCACCTTAGAAGTTATTGGAGGTTTTGAAACAATTTCCCATTTCAATTTTGGGGGAAAAAAATCGAGGTGTCTCACAAAATGTAAGTAGCAGCCTGAGAAGAAAATTCAAACACTTTAATTTTAAATTTTGGCTATATTTATTTTCATCTTTTCTATTTTAACTCAAGTTGCAAATAAGAACTTAAGAACAAAGAGAAGAAATTGGATTTAAATCTTTGTTTTCATAAATTTCTGAACATGTAATATTCCATGTGAAAAAAGTTTCTTATTAAGATTTTCAGTTTTGCTGAGTGGAGTTGGTATTTTGTAGCAGGGGAAAAATGTCTAAAAAACTTCAGCTAGAACTTATTAAAGTCTATTGGCTAATAACATATCTTCACAAAACCCAGGTGTTACACACAAGCCCTCCTATGGAATGCAGAACAAAAATAAGAGACTATCTTGGACAGTGTCTGGTTTATGAACCCTGGTTTGAATGGTTTTTACAAATTTTTCTTAGCACAAGTCATAGACATCAGCCATTGGAAGCTGGTGCAAGATTTATTTTGCCTGTTTAGATATTGCAAGCGATACATTTTTTTCTGCTAAAAATATGGATCCAGATTTCAGCCTCACTTATTTCTTGGGTGAGCCAGAGAGTTCTCATCTGATTTTGGATGTAGAGTTAGGGGGCTTTGACATCTCATGCATGAAAATTTTTTTATATCCTAGAAGAATTTGATTTTAGGATTATTTCTTTAATTTTTGTTTAGGCATCATTTTCACTTTACTGGCTTAGCATCCTCAATGTCTGGTTCTGTCTTACTGCAGCAGAAATTACTGACATTTCATAAGTTTTCAAGGTCTATTATTCTGCTATAAAACTGCTTTGACTGTAAGAATAGAGAAAGGGAGAGAGGAAAAAAAAATCTTTTCAATGGTATGGGTATAAACATGGAATCAACCTTTATTCAGAAAACAGAAGGTAAATGCATTTATAAAACGTTAACTATGCTAGGTTTTGCATTAAGAGGTCACTTTGGGATTAAAGCAAACCTAATCTAAAGAAAGCATGTCCTTCCTTAATCATTTTGAGAAAAATGTTCCCTTCTTCACCTGCAAACTGCCCTGATCTATTTGGCCTGGTGCCATTGTTCGTCTGTGTGCAAAACCAGCCTCAATTGGAACAGGTATGCATGTGACAGCAAAAATGATTTTCTTTTTGGAAGACTGTTATCTCCTTGCAAGGCAATATATAGAAAGAAAAGAAGAAAAACTAGTAATTCGGAAATGGGGAGGAGTTTTATTAAACATATAAAATATAAAAGATATTATTTATGTTAGTCTCTATGGCCCAGACATAGCATCTGAGACTCAAAAGGCTTTCTTTTTGCGACAGCCAGATTTCACCTGCCTCTTCCACTTACCAACGAATATGCTTTTTTTGGTTGCAAGTAGAGGTATATTTGTATGGATTACTTCTATCATTAAGGGCTCTGTGCTACACAGTGACATGAATACATGGAAAATGGTTCAGAGAGGTGACAAAAATGATAAAAGAATAGTAGAGCATGACCTATGAAGACAGGTCTGAGGAATGTTCTATATACAGCCTGCCTAAGGAAATAAAACTGACAAATACTTGAGAAGAAACATGAGAGGAGGAGGAGGAGGAATTATTTAAGGTGATCATGGGTGGTCTAACAGGAAGCAATGACCCGAAGCTAAACAGGGAATGCTTTACAGCAGAGAGGTCAATCAACCTGTGTGAGCGCTCAGCAAGAGGGGTCAGCGAGACACCATTCTTCAGGGTGTTCAAGACTTCACTAGATAAAACACTCAGGTACCTTAAACTAGTAGTCCTTCCTGAACTAGTTTGAAGGACGTTCTAGATAACCCAGGGGTCCTTCTGAAGATGTATCAGGAAGCATTTGTTGTGTGAATAAATTCAGACTTTGTACATTTTGTATACAACATGTTTGAAGAGGGGGAAGTCGGTGTTCCTCAAGTTTCCTATTGTAGTGTGCAGTAACTGTCAGCTGTGCAGAGTTTGTGGTTTTTCTTCTTCGCAGAACACATACGGTTTGTTTGGGATATGTATTTTAATAAGCTTTTTCTTTAAAACTGTAGGCGATATCAGTTGCTCTATAGACTTCAGTCATTCTACCTTATTAGTACTGTTACCTTTGAAAACCAGTAGAATGGAGGCTGTAGCACAGTTGCATGTGGTTATTGATTTGCAAAGAGAAGGAATTCTTGGCTTTACAAAACCTGTAGCAGCGTTACTTGATTTTTGGCAGCTTCGCTGAAGTGAAAAATGTTTCTATTTAGGTGCATCTTTGAAAATGATACCATTACTTGTGAGTCTGGCTTGCGTGTAAGCTTACTGCAATAAGGTTGCTGGTATATATGCATATCCCTGCAGCATACCAGCTGAAAGCAGAACTCTTTGCATGCCTAATACAGCAAACAAGTTATGAAAAAAAACATTTAATAATAAAAGAGGGCAGATTAATTGCATTAAAAATTAATGCTAAAACCTTGTCTTATTGCAGCAGGCTTATCTGAATCTCTGCAATTCCTATTTGAGCTGAAGCTATAAACTTCCAGAATAATACTGAGTTTATTAAACAGTTGTAAATTATGTTTGCCCTGTTTATGTAGTCACCTCTGTGTCCTCACTGGAGAGTAGACTGCTCTCTGTTTCTCTTTTACCCTAGTTCATATCAAATGTTCTGACTGGTTCTTGAAAAAACCCAAAACGCAAACAAACCAAAAAAAACCAAAAAACCTCAAAACCAAACAGGTTTTCTGCTTTTGATTTATGCTTTTGGGATCATTTCGTACTGATTTCTGGCCTTCCTTCATGCCTGGTCATTGAGGATGCTGAGTACCTTACTCCCAGAGGACTCCCAGCTGGCAGTTGTGACCAGTGCTCCAGACTTCCCTTTCCCTTCTGCAGTTGGTGACATGCTATCACTTGACTGGAGCTGCAGGAATTATTTATGGCATCTTGAACAGTCTGCACCCACAAGCAATTGTGTGAAATGGTTTTTCAGAGGAAGCAGAGACCTTTACTTTTCAGAATTAACCAGGAAAAAAGTTTAATACTAATTTTCTGGCACTTGGCATTTCATATTGGTGTACATATCGTTATGTTGCCAATGTTCGGCGTATCAGTCCATATCTCTGTTATATATAGAGTATATAACGATCTTGAAATATTGGTGAATAATTTTGGGAAAAAAATATTATGCCTCTTCTGTTTTTAGAAGGCAATTTCCTTGGTTAAAGAACTGGTAGTGATTTGTGAGTGCTGGTAACAGAACTGGAGAAATAATACATTCTTCTTTCAATATTTCAAGTTAAATTATACCCACCTTAATTTTTCTGAATTTTCCTCGGGTTTTCTATTTCTTCCTCCAAGCTAAAGTCTGGTATTGTTGACATTTGCAATACAGTAAGAGTTTTTGTGCTTAATGAGAATAATAATTATGATTAAAACCCAAGCAAACCTCATTAAACTGTTAAAACAAAACCTCCCATTTTAGCATAAATTGGCTTAGAAGCAGGTTTCCTTCCACCAGACAAAACCCCAAACCCACCCATATTTTATTTCACTATGATTGATCTGAGCTATGGGATCACTGTGAGAATATATTTGGAACAATCATGTACACATGTTGTTATAGTTTTGTAGCCAATGTGAAAAGGGGCGAGGGGGAAATCATAATTTGGTGAATAGATGACTTTATTAATTACATATATAGCTTCATGTAAATGACATTCCTTTTACTACTGCAGGTATGTTTAAGTGACAATAATCTTAGAAACCTCTTTTTTATTTACTCCACTAGTAATATTGCATCAGATTGTGAACCTAAATGTTGAAATTATGAGAAACATGAAGATTGCATCTAATTTTGTACCTCTCTAACAATAATAAGCAGTTTTCTGAGGCTTTGTGGGTCAATTGAGAAAAAAATTTATGGAGATTGAATACATTGGCAAGAGTTACATAAAGTCCTTATGAGTCTAGAAACTGCTTTACTTACTAAGTCCCTCAGTGTCAGTAGTAGTATGTCTGATCTGAAGGAACTAGATTTTTCAGCTCATATTTGGAATCTGATGACTGGGCACGTATGCATAACAGATCATTTATTTTTAAATATCATTAAATCTGTATGTACAGGAGCTGGGCATTCCTCTTGCTCCAGATGCTTAATCCTCAGTGTACTTCTGGGTCCTTGCTTCATTGCAGGTGTTCAGTTGCTAAAACACGGCTCATGTTTTGCTGCTGTCCACAAGTAAGGATGTCAGGTCTAAAGGAAACTGTGCCAAATATCTAGCTGACAAAATTTTTGAAATATTTTAAATTAACTTCTAATTGTCTCATGAGCATCATTGATTTTCATTCTTTTGTTATTTTTCAGTCATTCATTTCCTTTTCTTTTTGTTCTTTTTGTTAATTTTCTCATTTATTATATTTTTTCTTTCCTCTGTCTCACTGTACAATATGGGAGGTGAACAGCATGGTGCAAGGCAAGCCTGCTCTCCGTGGGAGAGCCCTGAAAAAGCTGCCGTGTCTGTACAGTGGAAGGCGATGGCATGTGGAGACTGATGTTCACGTCCTGGAAACAGGAGCTGGGGTTACTGCAGCGCTGTGTCAGTGTTCTTCGGTTTCTCCTTCCAGGGTAGCCCCACATTAAATAGTCAGTTCCAGAAGCAGCGCTCTCCACAGATTTAACCTCAAGATTGGGGGATTCTAGCTGTCAGGCAGGGCTGTATTTATGGGGCTTTTTTGGAAGGAAGAGGAGCTATTAGTGACTTGGAAACACAGAAGTCTAGTATTGGGCCACATGCAGTTCACCTTCTTTAGTGTTGTCTTGAATAGCACCCAGTGCTGGCTTTTGCAAGAGCTGAGATGGGGCAACTCTTTAGTTAGCCCTAAAAGACCCTGACCAAGGCTACCAAAACCTAAGCCTACTTCCACCTTCATGGCTGTGTTCCCAAATTATTTTACTTCAGGTTATTCAACTGACTCCTGGAATACCATGCAATTTAAAGATAAAGATTTGATAGATATATTTTTTTAATATAGTGGAAAGTTACATTAAATACTCTGACATACCTGTGGTCATGATAATACATAAATATATGCAAAATATTTCTCTAAAATGCTGCAAATCTGCAGATGACTTTGTCATTCCCAGCAAGGATAATTTTCTGCAAGTTAGGTATAATTTACCAGAAAGCAGAGATTACAAATTAATTATAAATGATTAATTTTAAAATATGCTCCTGCATTTGCATTTCATCATTATACCTGTGTTTACCTATTGTAAGACACTAGCAGAAGCAGTGCAACTGCATGAGAAAATGCATTTGCCTTATAAAAATCAGGGAAAAAAGTAATGGCCATACAAAAGCTATTTTCCATCTTCCAGTTTTACTTTTTCATATAAATTCTGTGAATTGTTCAGTTTACTGTGCTAGGGAAGCTTGATTTTGAAGAATATAAAATACGTACTGCAATTATTATACATTCAATTTATGAACCTTCAGCACCAGTGCGTACGCACAGTAGCTGCAGGTTGACTTTTTCCATGGACACATCTGCAAGTGTTTCTAAGCACAGTCAGTCGATCATCTCTCCCCTAAAAGCACTTGTAGACCTGGTGTTGTGGATTAAGAAAATCACTGACTCATTTCATTAGTTGTTTCAGAGGTTACAGAAGGCAGCCATTTATCCTTAGAAGAGATGAGTAATAATTGCTAATAATAATTTGCACCTGCTTTGCATCTTTTCACAGGAGGTTTTTAATCACTTTTAGTAGCTGAAATAAAATGATATTTACCCAAGACTTATTTTTAGTTTCAAACTAATTTGGAAAATGATTTAAGCCTTCACTAATTGCTTGCAGTATACAGTATACTGCTGTCTGTGTGTGAGAGAAAAGCTTGGGCAAGATTTACCTTGGTTTGAGAAGATAAATCCCAAGCAAGGTGCCTTAGGATTGATGCTCTGTTTCTCTTAAAATTATTTCTCTGTTGGGCAGGCAGTGCACAGCGTAGGTGCAAGGGTTAGTGGTGTTGATGCAGTGCTGCCCGGTGTGTAGGATACAATGTTATGCCCATTTCTTCACAATTCAAAGTGTAGAGCTCCTAAAAAAAATCCAAAATAGAGGCTCATGGGAGCTCTCTGGAAACGTAAGGGAAGAAATGTTTTGAAACCTTGTTCATTAAGGACAAGCAGTTAGATCTGATTAAATTAAGCTTATAACTTGAGACAGTGTGGTAACTGTGCAATAAGATTGTTTTTTCCTCAGGCAAAGAGTGTTCTGTGTCAAAAGAATATAGCATATCATCAGCATAAAGCATGATGTGTCAGTTCCTTCATTTACCTTTGTACCTTGGACAGTAGCAAATACCTTAAAAATTAGCAAGGGTTTAAGAGTTGTTTTGGAAAGAGAGTACAGTCCTATGCTAATAATTATTTTTCCTACTGCTACTGTTACTACTGCTGGTGCTATTATAACTAGTATGTGTGTTATACCTGAATGTCTTCTTACGAATTGGGATGTTGTTTTACTAGATGCTGTATGAATATGTGTCTCCAAAGAATTTACAGTGTGCAGGAGGTGACAAATAGAGATATCTGGGGAATAAAAGGGACTGATGATGAGTATTGTTCAATGACAGAAATAAGTCTTCGTACCAGGATCTTAGAAAACAGCATTTTGAAAAAAAAAAAAAAAAAAAAAAAAATATACGGGATATTAAGATACTTGTGGAATTTTTTTTATAAATAGCAGTAGGTGAAGAAGGTTGACATCAAGGCCAGAATCTTGATGATGAATTAGAGGTAACCTGGAAGACTGGAGGAAAAAAAAAAAAAAAGTATATGCTGTTGGAAATGAAAATACTTAGCATATCTTTGATGTGACAGATAACAAGAGAGCTGTTGAAGCAATATGAAGAGACGGGTGAAATGATCAAAGCAAGAGGTTAGAGATCCTCTTCATAGCAGAAGTTTTCATGAGATATGAGAGCAGCTTGCAATTCTTAAGGTCAGAAAGATGAACTTTGTAGTAATCAATAAGTAATGTCATCAGAGCTGGGAAAGGAATTTTAGCATTTACAGATGGGTAAAAAGAACTGTTTATTAGAAAGGTTATGTCTGATGAATCTGTGGATTTTTGGCTTGCCTTGGATGCGAGGCTTTGAAAGAAGAGTCAAAGATGACACTTGGATTGTAGTTCAAATTGGGAGGTCTGATGTTCTGGCTGTCCATTTTGACTGAGAAAAAGGATTTCCTTTCCCTGAAGGGAGAGATTTGAGGAATCTCGTTATCTGCATGAAACTTATGAGGGTATCCAGAAAGCAGGCTAGCAATTTAGACTGAACAGAATATGAAAAATATGTCACAGAGAAGTAGATCAAGACTCATCAGGATGTGAATGGCAGTGCATTTTTTCCTAGTTTGCTCACTGGATGAAGTTAGCTTACAGAGAGGTGATTACAAAGTAAATGAGTGTGGGACCATTCTCTGGAGTTTTGAAGAACATCACAGAAAGTATCCCCTGGAGAGGCTGGGCTAAAGGAGTGGCATAGGAGGAAACCCAGGAGAGAAGTGCTGGGAAGAGGAGGTTTATCAAGAAGAAACAGGATCAGCCATATTAAAAACATTGAAGTCAAAGAGAAGACAGTAACAATGTGAGAGTTTGGCTAAGAAAAGCGAATGTCAGTAGGAGCAGTTTCAGTTAAGTGCAGAAGGTGGAAACCAGAATAAGAGAACTCAGGTGGAGACCAGCAGAGGAGGTTCAAGGCAATGCATGTGAACCGTGTATTAAAAGGTCTGCAGGTAGAAGGGAGAAGGACAATGGGGTCATCACAGGTATAGAACCATGAAGGGTGTGAGAATGCGAGGGATCTAAAATGCTTTCTGGCCCCTGGGAAGAGAAATGGGTGAAGAAGAAACTACTTTAAAGGTATATAAGGAAGGTATATAAGGCGTTCTTCTAATTCTTACAATGGCACCTGTGTGGAAGATCTCTTCAGAGGTACCAGGGACTAGAATGCGTTGCATGCCTGGAGTGAGGAGACAGGCTGGCACTGGCAGCACTTTGTTCTGGCTGGACCTTGCATCATTTTTTGGGATGAGCAATGTGTGGTCTCCAGAGTGACAAATTAGGAGTTGGCCCTGTTTGTCTTTGCAGTTCTTACCAGATATGCAGTTTGCTTGGTGTGCTGTTCTCCAACCGTTGGAAAGCTGCGTATCAGCAGACAGTAGAGATTTTGCTCCCTATTTTTGTTGTTGGTTGGTTGTTTGAATGAAGGAAATAGCAATGTGTAGAATTCTTTCATATTAGCCATATTGAGAAAGGAGGCAGTTTTCCAGGTTTTTGGATTATTTCCTTTGCAGTGTGAGTGCTAAGAGAATAAAATCAGCTCTGACAACATCTTCTGTGGGGCAGGACATAAACTCTGTGTCATGAGGACAATTTCTGATAGTTTTAGTTTGTAGTAATGTCTCTTTACTGGAAAAGTCTTCGTGCTGAAATTTTCATAGAAGGAAATATAATCAGGTTTCTTTCCGTACATGGATTTGCTAGTTTTGCCATTGTTTTTGTTCACTGCTTGTTCAGGGTTTTGTTAAGATCCATTTTCATAACATTTTTTTCGAGGATTGCTTTTCAAGGTTGATCTCTTTCTGTTGAGGCAGGTACCTAATGATTATCCCTACAGAACATAAAATGTGGAGGTAAAGGATTATTAGTCCTTTTTTTTCCAGCTGGGGCATGGAGGTACAGAGAAAATTGGCAATTTATGGAGTTTACCTGAATCGGGGACTGAACTTCTAAACGTCAAACCAAGAACTTGCCCCAAAAGTCACCTTTTCATTTGATACTGCCACGTATGACTTTGCCACCATTGACCCCAGTCATTTCATTTGACAGAACTGATAGTCCTGTCAGTCCAGTGATCCTTCTGTCAGACATACAGCCCTTAACCCATGCACACTGTGTCAAGTATTTAAACTGTCTTTGAACAGTGTGTGTTGGTTTCAGTTTCAGATAATGTGGCTTGCATGTATGGTCCTACATAGCATTTAAAAAGCTGCTCAGGTAACTTTTAAAAATCTGTATTTTATTTATTGAATTGAGCCCTTTCATTGTAATGGAGTTATAGTTTGCTGTTAGACGATGCTCTGTGATTGAGATCAATTTGTTTGGCACTGACCCATCCATTCAACTTGAAGCAATCAGATTTAAAAGCTTTGCACTTTATTAATGTGTGTGCAAATAGCAATTGGATTCCAAGGACACTCTTTAGGAAAGCACCTTGAGTGATTGGTCTTGATATATAATTCATATTTTGCTTCCAACTTTCCAAAGGAAAAAATCTTGTTAAAATTATTTTTAGATAATATTGAAAAAGGAAAAAAACCCAAGACTTGAAGTACGACAATGACTTTGTGTGTTTAGTGAAAGTAAATTGACATGAAAATATTACAAGTTTGCCAACATGTTTTCCCGTAAAATTATTAAAGTATAGGGAATATTTTGAGATGTACATCAGCACATTAAAGAAACCCCCACCCTTAAACACCATAGTGTTCGTTTTCTAAACTGTACTAGCATTCAAGATACTTTAAAAATCAGTGTCAGTTCTCAGTGCATCCTGATCTAAAGTCAGAACGATCTAGCAAATACAACACGTCATCCTGGATACAGTTATGAATACTTAATAAAAGTATGCAGTTCAAGTCAGACTCATCCCCGAGAGCTCATGTAACCACAAGGCACCCTAGCGCTGGAAAGCCACCATGTAAGTAAGATGGTTACATCATCAAGGCCAAATAAACAGTGGAAATGTCCGCTTTGGAAAATGTGTGGGATGCAGGATTGCTAGAAAATATACCAAAGAGACAAAACTGTGATACAAAGAGGACCTTAGGGTCTTGATGCCAAGCTCTCTTAAATTTTTGGGTATGTGTGACTGCGATTCCTACTTCCTAATTCCTTCATTAAGAGCCCAAAGTGTGAAACATTGCTGCAAACAATACAATTGAGCTGCAGGTAGTTGTTGAATCTCAGGATCCTGGTTTGGATACTCGTAACTTCCGTTTATATTTACATCATCAACTTTTTTTCTCTTTCTCGCTAGGTTTGAATATGTTTTATACTTTCTTTAAGTCTGGATTTCCATAAGGATACTATTCCCTGTGGTTAGGGATTAAAAGCCTTCAAAATAATATTACCCATATGTTTTTTTTAAAAAGAAACATCTGTCCAAAGATATCTAATTTTCACTCAAGTACTTTTTATTATATATCTCTCTACATAAAAATAATTAATAGTTAGTTGCTTAATAGAGCTAACTAATTACAATTATATTTAGAAACAAATGTCTGAGTAAAATGTATATGCTTATGTAATATATATAATACATAAAAATATGTATGTATTGTATGCATTTTATATATATATACACACACACACACACAACTTGCATATTATACCATACCCAGGTCAGTCACTCAAGGAGGAATTTGCTTGTGTGGAAATATGGAAGAACAGAGAGTAAATGTTTGTGTTCTGTGCAGCTGGGAAAGGAAAATAGAGATACAGGAGCAGAAATGAACCAAAAAGTGCAAGTTCCTGAGAGCTGCTCTGTTTCAGCTCATTGAGGACATTCGCATTTCCGATGTGCTCTACTGATATTTGCAAATAGTGTCAACATCTTTCAGCATAAACTGGGTGGAAAACTGTATCTTTAAAAGCTTGTTGGAAATGGGTATTATTTCATGCAGGGGACTTGCAACGCTGACCAAATGGAACAGAGACTGTGTAGAAAACCCACCTCTCTTAGGCTCATTGGCACCAAATTTTCTGTGAACAGTGAAGGCACAGAGAGTAAAATGAAAAACGGTCAAAGCCTGAATACAAGGGTAAGAAGCAAAAAGCTGCCCCAGTGCTGGCATCCTCGCGAAGTGTGGAGACCTCCGGGGAAATGTCAGGAGTGCTTCGCTATGAGCGATGAAGTCAGCCGGGCGCTGGTCCCAAAACACTCCGTAGTGTAATGGTGACTTGTGCAGAAACTGTTATTCATGATTTCTAAATTAAATCTGTGGAACGATGCAATCCCCGTTGAAAAGGAAAACAAACCTGCATGAAATCACTGAGTGGAAGTGGCAAAGCATCAACAAATTTGTGAATAACCTGAGGCTGAAGAGTGGCTTTTGCCATTTTGGAGGCTTGTCCTCCTGGTGTGCCTGCAGAAGATAGGCCTGGTTGGCTACTTCCATTTAGTGGTTAATAAGAATGTGAAAGGGAGTCACAAGCTCTATAAAACAGTAAGTGTTTTTATATCAACCCGGCTGTACCGGACAGCTAGCATTGCTGGTAGCAGCTGCCTTATGTGTCAGGCGTATAACAGTCACATTGATGTTCCCACGACATGGTGTACATAATCT
This sequence comes from Ibycter americanus, assembly GCA_035590275.1. NCBI lineage: Eukaryota > Metazoa > Chordata > Aves > Falconiformes > Falconidae > Ibycter > Ibycter americanus. Next base: position 39,826,017 of record JAVJGI010000065.1, on the reverse strand, counting down.
TTATCTCTGTTCTGGTTTTTGCTACTTTGAAAAATGAAATTCAGCTTTCCTAGCCAGAGAATTTATGTCTTTCTCTTGTTCTCTTTATTTTACTCCCCTTTCAAATGTTTCCCGTTGTGATAAATTCAACTCACTACTTGTGATAAATAGATTATGAGTTTAAGAGATCCTAACAGTAAATAATAGTGGTACTGGTGCTCAAATGAGCTACATAGGCACTTAATGAGATATGTTTGCACTGTTGCAATTGCTAATGTAAAATTAGAATTAAGAGTACGTATAAATCTTTACAGGGAGGTAATGTTCCAGTCAAACAATTGCTGTATCAAGGTGCTTTGCTTATGCATAAAGCTGAAGTCAATTATTTTCACCTTGATCAAAATTTTATATATATAAAAAAAATATCTCCCCAAACTACTGAAGCTTTCACGTTCACTGCTGTAATTAAAAGTGAACCCTTAGGTCCCATCTGTTTTACCACATCACTGGAGCTATGATCACTGTTGGTGGCCATGGGCAAGCAGTTAAATCAAGAGGCCAGTGGGCTGGCTGCTCTAGAGCATAATGGCACCCCCCAGTTTCCCACTCAGCTCATTGATATTGATTTGCAAATGAATCTGCCTGTTTGTTTACTGGAATCACCATTACTTCAGCAAAGTGTTCCAGCCAAGATGCAGCAGCTTTCCAAGGACTCTGGATATCATTGTTTATCACTGTCACTTGCTTGTGGAAGGATCAGGAGAACTAGCAGTGGGGGCTTGTAGTAACAGAAAAACCCCACAACCAACCAACCAAACAGGAAAAAGGTGTGAGTTAGAAAAGTACTTTGGTACTAAAGTTTTTAAAACAATTAAATGAAGTTTAAAGAATAAGAATGCAGCGATGTTTCAGCTGTGTTTTAATAAAGATAAAGACAATGTAGTGTGGGAAATTATAGTACGTATCCCACAGCTTTTGTTAATGCTTATTATTTACTCATTAATATAAGCAGTCTTAAAACAGATGCTTATGTTCTAGATCAAGACTAGGGAGATGGAGAGTCTATTTGCAGTAGATATAACTATATGGATATTTCAGGGATAACTCCTTGCTATCACAGGAAAAATGTGAGGATAAAATCCAGTAACACTCATAAGACACCAGAGAGCAAAGTAACAAGAACAAGACAAGCTAAGTGGATGAATAGTTCAGATGACTGGGCAAGTCAGATGTTTGTTGGAAGAGAGTCATGTCAGTGTCTTGGATTTAACTATCCATATAATGGGTGTTTGAGAATACTTTGCAAATTTGTAAATCAACAAGTTCTTCCGTTATCTCAAATGACCCATTTCCATATGGTGTGTTAACGTCAGGAGGACAATGAATGATTCTGGAGCACTGCCCTTCTCCTGAACCTACCTATCTGTTGTGCACATTTTCCCTCAATCTTGTGTTATTTCCACTTGGTCGTGTGCAAGAATGAACAAGGAATAGGGTCTGTCTTTTAAAAAACTGGGCAAACTAACATCATCTGTATGTGAGACGAGAAAGAGAAAATGGAATGGCGGAGTGCTGCGTTTGTCTTGCCCTCATTCAAGTAGTGACATTTCCGCTCATCAGCTGAACCTTCTAAAGAATGTCAAAATGTTATTGAAGAAAACCCCATGCAAACTCCCTCCAGCTCTTTGTTGCTTTTGACAAGAGTACATGAAGTCCTCTTATGTGCAAGAGAACTATATCAAAATGGCTGGTTTTATGCATTTCCTGCTGCTATTTATTGGCAGGATGACTTCTGGAAAAGTTAAAAGTAGAGTCTATTCATCCAGAATTCTGGCAGCAAAGGTAGCCAGAGATTTGGTGCCAGTCCCCTCATTTGTGCTTGACCTTGCTTTCCTCTTGATGCTCCCTGCATACACTGCCTCTGTAAAACTCTGCTGTTTCAATGCTAGAAATAATTTTGGTGAGAATCCTGGGTTCAACTGAGTTTGCATGAGAGCTCAGCCACCTCTGCAATTCTGTGCTTAACCTGTTGAGATTATATAATGCCAGAGGAGAAATACATGACTCCTTTTCCTCCCTGGTGGCCAGATCCTAGAATGGGTGATGTTTCAGGTCAGAATTAAGTTTTTATTTCCAAATACCTTGAGTTTGTCATTTATTTAAAGAATAATCTCTTGTGTTTTCTTGACTACAAGCAATGACTACCTCCTGAGAAAGATTAAATGTTTCCACTCTGTTTTTACTAATCAGCCTAAAAAGTCATTTAATGTGAATATAAAGCGTAACACAAACTATCAATATTTCACAGTAATTGTTTAACAGGCAAAACCCATTGCAGATTTTCTGTGAAAATCCGGAAAAGCTTCCATTGTTCTTTCTCTGAATTTTGAGCCACATCATAATGGCATAAACCCAAATGAATACACGTGTTGGAATTAAGAAATTTAAATTAAGGATATTTTATGCTTTTGACACAATACAACTTAATCTATGAATCTGAGATGAGTGATGTTAGATTTTCTGCCCCTGCCCCGTACCTATGCAATGTACAATGAAATCCTGTCATCTATTGTTTTAAGGACAATCCTTTTGATTGTTACTCTTTCATATTGAATAATAACAGACTTCAGATTCATTTTGCATAGAAAAAGCTTTTAAATGTCAATGTGGGTCAGCTGCATTACTGCTGGGTACAATTTTCCAGTTCTGTGCTGTAATATTCTTTGCCTTCATTTAAGAAGCTGTTGTAAAAGGTATGAACTCTTGCTTTCACTTGATTGCTTCAAATAATTTGCTTCCACGGCTGACCCTTGGGTAGGATGTGTTCTTGACCAGTACAACCACAGGCTTTGCCACATTGACAATGGTGGAAATGGCTTTTGGAAAGAAAATCTCAATTGATATACTGCGTTGTTCATAGCGACATTCTTTGTTACAGCCATATTGTGGTATTTCCATTGTTTGTGTTGCAGTAGTGGTATGTGTGTGCGTGTGTGTGTATATATAAAAACAAATAATTATTTGAAATCATTATTGTTTCATTCTATTGAATGAAAGTGGTGACCTGGTGGTGGCTAGACAATGGACAATTTCTTCTATTGCTTGTTTGCTCAATTTTACAGTTAAATTCTTTTATAAGGTGTGGTTTGATGGGTGAAAATGAATGGGGACTCCTATTTGAAAACAAAATGAAACCGAAAACCACCTGTCTTCCCTCTTTTAAATAAGCAACATGAGAGATTTCCAAACCTTGTGATAAAATCGATACCTTCCTGTAGGGTTGCGTCCCTGCTCAGAGTCTCTGGCGCAGTGCACGCACATTCAGAAAAGTAGCCTCCACCACAGCACATCACCAGGCTCCTAATGTTAAATGCCCCAGTTAGGCTAAACAAGATGGAGAAAGGCAGTGAATTTCTCAGTGTATCTATGGAAAGTGGAAATTGCCACTTTTCCACCTGGTCTTTATTAGGCTTTTGAAGTGCTTTTCATCGTTCCCTTTTTCGAGTGCATCGCTGCTGTTTGATGGCAAAACAAGATCTCTATAGATTGGGGTATAGGTGAAGGCTGTCTTCATCTTTTCCTTCTCAAATTAGAAGTCTCGTCAAAGGGAATGCTTAGACATCTATGTAAAGAGCCTTCTGGTTGTGTATTTATTGCATTTTTCTTCAAAACAAGAGCAGCTTTTTTTCTGAGAGCAAGAAAGGAGCTGTTTTTCCTCTTATTCTCCTGACACATTTCCAAACCATTTGGGAGCAAATACTTGAAACAATTTGACTGTGCATCAAAGATAAAATCAGACCTCATGGGACAGTAGCAAAAGCTAAAATATAGAGTAAAGATGAGAATTCAGAATGTGCTGCTGAGGGTGCTCGGTGGTGCTTAAAGAATAAGTTGAAAGCAGGCTGAGGAGCATCAAGAAAGGCTGCAGGGTCACAGGATTTTGTTAGAATTGGAGAAAATGCTTTTTGGGATGAAGAAATGCTGTCTGCAGATTCATAAAGCTAATATTCACGTTACATCTCATCTCTGTTGAGGAGGCCAGCAGGATTAAATGGGAGGCTAACTGCCTAAACAAGGATGAATTTCACTTTTGAGGCCTCAGAGCTCAATAAAAGTCCTAAAATGTTGAGACTGAAAATTGAGTGATACTTGTTTTGGGTAGAAGACAGTAACACTGGTAGGATAAAGGAATATTTGGTAACATGCACTGATGTCTAAGAACAAGTGTGTCACAGAGGGAAAGGGTGCAAGAAACATCTTGATTTTTCCTAGCCTCTGCTTGTCCCATATATTTGAATGTTGCTTGCCCTATTGTTCTGCTATTTTATACATATATATAGAGCTTAATTTTTTTAACCTAAAGCACCAAGAAGGCATACTTATGATGAAAAGCAAATGCTAAGTTTAGAGAGAGCATGCAGGGACTTGTGTTTGTTTTTTGGGAGTCTTCTGGTTTACCTTGAAAGAATCCTGTTTGTATTTAATTTACATAGTTATGAACAAATAATTAATTTTAAATAGATTTTAGTGAGAGGGGTTTGAGTTAGCTGCTAGTTCTGCCAGTAAATAGTAAATTCCCTTTAAGATTACCAAATGAAATATTAGCTATTAAAATTACTACCAATAGAAATCTAGTTCGCTAGCTACATTGCTAAAGCTACAAATGAATTTTCTGAAATTCATAAGCAAGGTCTGGATATGCATGTATATAGAAGTGAACATCTATTTTTGTGTATTGGTCATAACTGGATATAATGAATATAATGTATATTGACTTCATTGTAGTTAAATAGTATGGATATAGGTATATAGTATGAATTTGTAAGCATAGACTATAATGGACTATAATATTTATGTGTTGAACATATAATTACAACTGGACTCATGATTTATGTGTTGGATATGTAACTACCCTCTTCATATCTGAATACTTCACTGTGCATTTAGACAGTTCATCAGTATTGTTAGAAAGCTGTACAGCTGTGTATACAACTTCAAATGCAATTTAAAATAAAGCTTCTGTGTCTTTTGGGTAAAATGCCTCCTGTCAGCAAATAAGCTGTATTTCCAGGCATCTTCAACGCTGGCATCTTGCATATCGAACTGAAACAGCACAAGCCCACCTTAACATTTGCCAAAGTCTGGGATTGCAAGGGATAAGGTGGAAAAGGGGAGTACTGGCTAAGAAAGGTAATGGCTTTACTGCGTGGTTCACCTGGGAGTATGTCTGTTATTATGTGTCTGTGGTGGTTCTACGTTTCCTTGGTCTTTGTCTACAGACCTCATTATTTGTTTTCTTGATTTAATTTCCTTTACATTATCCAACCTAGAGACTTCCCAAGCCCATCTCTCTCTGCTTGCACTTCTGTAGTGTACTTTGATTTTTCTATGCAACCGCAGTTTTAAGAAAATCTTTTAGTTTAGAGTTTTGATAGAGAAATCAATAAATGCAGCCAGTAAAGTGTTTTATCTAATAAAATATAAGGGTTTTGCTAACAGCACTATTTTATTTTATTTTCCTCTGAAATTTGGTTTCTGCTTTACCTTGTTTAGTCTACAGTGATACCCTCTCTGAAGCAATCCCAGTGTTCATCCTCACTTCCCTGACTGGGCAGTTCTCCATAGTTCTTGCTTTGGAATAAGACATTAACAGAGTATAACAGAGATTTCCATGTTTAATTTGTCTGGTTGGATTTCAAAATTGCTTGGCTGATGCTTATTTATAGGATCAAAAATGGTTTTAGCTGTGCAAATGCTAGTTTTGAGATGAGTAGACAACTGAAAAACATTAGAACTCCACTTAATAGCATGCCTTTCATAGAAAATCGATAATAAGAATTGAAGTTGTAATTAATTTCTGCTTGACTAAAGTCATGCTTAGGATCAGATCATATTTTCTGCCATTAGATATCAAAAAACCCAGCCAATACCGAGTTGTCATATCTGTATTGAGCTACCTGCACAATGTGTGCAGAGAGTCCTAGAGGCATTTGACAGATTTTATTTTATGGGGGTTTTTTAGTGGTTTATCACAGAGTGTTTTTCTTAATGGGAAAGTTGATAGCTACATTATACCAAACAAAACTAATCTCTGATTTAACCTTATGGCTTGTTATTTCAGCTTCTTCCATGACTCATTAGTTGTCCTGCCTGCCTGCAGTAGTTCAGCTAGGTCTTGAGAGAAGCAGATCAATAGAAAAATGTTAGATGCACGGTCGTTTACAGATACAGCTGTCTCACACACATGCAATTTGAACATTAGTGTCTTTCAGGCCTTTCTATCACTTGTTTGATTTGTAGCAGTGCTATCATTATTTCATATTCTTTCAACAATAAAGGCAATTCAGATGCTTAATTTGTTAGTGAGTGAGTGTCACAGGCTTTGCACTGTTTTTACTGTTGCTTCTGAGAAATCAGGGAGCTGGATCGTTGACTTGAGTGAAGAGGACTTAGTTTACAACCAGCATCCCTATTGGATCTATCAACTAGCAATGGGTTTGTTTTGCAATGCAAAGCCATGTGGTCGAGAGAAATTAGATGAAATGGGGTTCTGTATTAATAAAGCAGAAGACTATAATTCAGTTACTTCAGTTTGACTACCTTGTGTTGAATTGTTTTTTAGCGCATTCTAGCGCAAGCCAGGTCATATGTCAGTTAGCAGATTGGTTAGAGCTCTCTCCATGGCATTTAAAATCCAGTCAGTTTGTCAATCAGAGATAAATGCCATTGGAATAAAATTCAAGGAAATTTTAGAGGGGAAATTCGGGCACAGGATGACGCCGGGACCTTGTATAACAGAGCAACCTCACAAAGACCTTTTTTCTGTCACATGTAGAAAAGAAAAAATGACTATGAGGGTGTGTATGGATGGACTCCTAGCACTTATTCTGGAATGGCATGTGTGTTTAAGTAACGCTTCTAATTTCTATGATAAACAAAGTTTTTCCTGTGCTGATACCGATGCATCTAGGATGTAGGTTCTAAAAATGTCTGTCCAGAAAGGTGTCAGGGGAATTCCCAGTGCCACATTACTCTTTCAGGCTGACAGCAGGCTCAGGGGACACTGTATCATCTCTTACCCTTGGGTCACATACTAAAAGCTTGTTCTTTGTCACAACTGGTAGAGCTAAAAATTTGCTTCAACTGTAATACAGAGTTGGATTCCCTTTGGTCTGGAAAGACCCTGGACATTTCAAGACCTGGGGGTTTCTGCCTTTATCAGGCCATAGGAACTTCTGGCCCTCTGATCTCAGGTCTGTATCTTCATATCTACATCAGCTCAAATCCGAGGCAAGACTCCACACCTTTTGCTGTGTCAGGCTGCGTTCGTTACCCAGGGCTATGTTTTCACCCCTGAAAAAGGAGGTCAAATTAGAGGCCATGAAAGTTTTCCTCTTAACGCTTCCCTTCTCAGACCAACTGCTCCCGTGCGTCCTTGCTGGTGGTCTTGGTTCCCTCAGAAGGCAAATTCCCAGCAGTGGTGTGGCAGGTGCCTTGTCCCTTCCATGAAAATGAGCAAACAAGGTAACTGCTTCTTAGTGGTGTGCTGCTTTTAGGCAAACACTTACCTGACCGCTGCACATGAGCTGGTATTAACCAAAAGTAATTACTTCCTGAGAGGCGTTCAGTGTGGCAGGCTGCTTGTGTATCTGAAATTACCCTTGCGTTCCCTGGAGAGCATACAGCAATTGCTAAGACCCAGGAAATGAATCATGATGATCTCAGCCATCCCTTCCTGATGGCCTCAGATGTCCTGGGGTTGGGTGAATTGGCACTTTCAGCTCTGAAGTCATTACAGCGTAGAAATGGCCTGGCCACACCAGATCTTGGAGATGTGAAATATGAAATCAAGCTCTGTTAATGCCCAGTACCACCTGGGCTGAAGGAAACCATGAAAGCTCTGGAGGAGTAAACCCATGTGCTGAGGTTGCTGGTACTCTTTGAGAGGGGACCCATAATGTAAGATTTGCAACCAGTTCCAAAATGTTTATTACCATTAATTTTCTAAATTCTACATATTTTATGACCATGTTAGTGTCAGTTATTTTTTAAAGCTTGCTGAATTCTTGATCTCAGTGATTTCTGTAATAAAATCATAGTTTACTTAACGTCATGTAAGAAAAATGGTTGTACTGTGCTATGAGGCAAACCAAATAACAGCTTAAAGGCTGCTTTCTCTGCATCATTTGTTGCTCAGGGTATTTTTATTACATCCCCTTTTATTCATCATCTTGCTAAATACAATTTCATCATTTAAATTCTTCTTACTACTAATTCTCCTTGGCTTTTGAGAATCCTTATCATTTCGAGTTCAAGTTCTTTTACTTAATATAGAAGTACTGTGGCTTTCTGTCTGTGTTGTCCTGCAAACTGACACCATTGGTGAGCTCTAGGAAAGCCATTTCTTTTTTAACGATAGCAAGAAACTGAAGAAAGGAAGCATAAAGTATGTATGCAGCTTGTCTAATCATAAGGTGATGAAGCAAAGTAGGCAACAATACAAAACCGAACAGAATGATTAATCAACCAAAGACAAATTCAAACTTTTATTAAATACTGTGACTCTGTTTTAAATAATTGTAAAGACTGATGGATTCATTCAGATGTACTATTTGTCTTTGGGGCTTCTATCAATGAATCAATGTCCTTTATTTGACTGGGTGACACATATTTAATTTGGTGTAATATATGATACATGGAAAATGCCTTTTACTTTGAAACTTTAATGACTGATAGTTACCATCATTCAAGTTCTGCCGGTTACAATTCAGTTTTTTTCTCTACTCATCAAGTTTACTAATAATGATTAAAGATTTTCTTAGTTACATTGCCTTTGACAGCATTGATGATTAAAGACACGGGCAACTTCTAGTATGGAACAGTTCACTTCTGTCCATCATTGATCTTTCTTTCCATATTACCTGCCAGTTAGACCTAAGCGGAAGTATAGATGAGCAAGGTTATTCAGCACATTTGAATGAGTTATTGATGAGTAGACATCAGTTAACCTAATAAAATATATATTTTAAAACTGTTAATCAAGGGAATGATATTTCATGCTTATGAGAAGATTGGCATTACATTGGAAATTAGATACTTGCAATTAAGATGAATAATGTATTACACTTTAATATATAATACAATGGTAGTACATGGGTTTCAAATAATTAAAACTTACACTTCATTTGCAATTTAAAACTTTGTTGTGAATTCACTATCTTGTTATATGGAAATCTCGACGTCTTACATGGGTTTTTGGGGAGAAGAAATGCTGCTGTTCCTTAAATAGAAAAACCTGAAAATTAAAATCAGAATGTAAGAAAAAACCCAACCCAAATTAAAAAAAAACAAAACCTAAAGGTTGAACATGGTATACATGACTGATCTGAAGTGTTATTTCAGCACTGCTTGCCCTTGGTAAGTGTTTCCTGGCTTAGATGATAGGCGCGTGACTAGATGGAGCTGTCTTGGTTTCAGTTCCCAGCTCTGTCAGTCGCTTCCTGGCTGACCTTGGACCTTGGCAAGCCATTACTATGCTGTGTGCCTTAGTTTCCACGTTGTGAGAATGAGCTTAATGATACTGACCTTCTCTTTAAAACGTATTGAAGATCAAACATGTTCTTATGAAACAAGCATAAGCAACGGCTGATCTTTGCACCTCCATTTAAAAGGAGGCTGTACCTATTCATCCTCACATAAGAAGAGTTTTCTGGTCGGTCACTGATACAGAAATCAGGGCTTTCTGTTCCAGGCGGTGACAGAAGGTGTAACTTCAGGAAATTACTTTGTCTTGCTTCTGTTTCTTCTATTCCCATCTGTCAAATAGGGATCATCACCTTCTTTTTAAAGTGGATTTGAACCGGTGGAGGGGGGAGGCTAGACAAGACATAGGATCTACTTGTGCTACGTTTTACATTTTGTGCCTTAAATGGCTTAAGTATACCGATATCTGGGGAAGCTTCATTAAGGGTTTTAGTGGTAAAGGAGTAATTGCATACAAATGTTAATTCTTAATGTGTAAATGAACTTCTGTCACACATCACTACCACCCCTCACCACCCCTTTTTTTTTGCCGCTGTGTGTAATGATAAGTTTCAAAAGCTCCATCAATTACACTCCTAATTTCATATTAATACTTCTAGTTTAGTAGTTTCAGAGTGAGAAGTGTGGCTTTCCAGTTAATGATTTCTGTACAGTTTTATTTTTGTAAATATGCTTTCTGGCAAAATTGAATAATAAATCAGAACAATTTCAGAATTATTTCTCATTAATAATGTGCTTGATACATTTGGATATCATATTTCATATTTTCTTACATATATTTGAACACTGTTTTCACACATTATTATATGTATATGGAAAAATACTTTTAAATGTATTTGTTTTCATGTTAAATATACATAATGCACATATTAAATATTCTATAGAATATTTAATATTTAAATAATGTGTATTTTCCCATATATTTACTTAATTATATTTTTTAAAAAAACTAAACATGTAAAAGAGCCCTAACAACACAGACTTTAGATTTTTGTAATAGAAATAGGTAGAGATTAGCAAACACATCTATGTATTACTACTCTAGGCATACGTTCATGGTAATTGGCAATCTTTATTCCTTCTATTTAATTTCTATTTCTTCTATTTATTAGTGTGCTCTGTAGTCATAGTACAACCATGTGGGTGCATTCTGTGAGTGACTATCAGAGAAGCGGATCTTCTGGCTGAGGATGTAAAAATACTCTCTTTGCCTTGAGTGGATCTTCAAGCTTGAATTCAGAAATTCACTGCGGCCTCCTCCTAGGAATCCATCAGATCTTACTAAATTGTGAAGTGGAATATATGGTGATGTCTTCATTTTCTGTTATTGCTATCTGGTTCCTTGATCTTGTGTGTGTGTGTGTCTGGATCCGTCACGTAAGGCTGAATAAAAATCAGTCTGTTTTCAGAGTATCTATCTCTTGAGCAGCTAAGTGCTAGGCTACTCCTTGCATTAACTGTTGACTTGCGTACTTCAACTGCAGTTCTGACTTTGACTGCATAATGCTTCATATGATACGTAAATATTTCAACTGGTTTTGAAATCTGTGGAATCATGCCTGGCTTAACGCTTGCTCTGCTGCAATACGTTTAGAAATGCATTAATTGCTGATTAATTCTAGAACACGCAAAAAGGTACAAGTAAAATACAAGCTGTATAGCTTATGTGGAACTTTTTTCCAGTTTTTGTTGAGGGATAAGAGTAGAAACTGAGGTGCAATGATATGTGTTTACTTCACATGCAGTGAAGTAGCACCAACCCTAAATTACCTTACTTCAAATTTCCTTTAGCTGCAGTCCTGCACACAGTTTGTCACAGCACTGTAAACTCAGGCGGAACAGTGCTGCTTTAGCAGAAAACGTGACCTTTATGTGGAAGAGGCAAAATGGTTCATCAAGATAAGACAGAACAGCAAAATGAATCTGAAGTATGTGTAATTAAAAAGAAGATATTTTCTAGTCCAGAAAGCTTTACTACGACTGTGAAGAAAAGCTGTAGATAGTGAATAGATAAAATTGGGGTAAAAGAAATGACTGAGATCAAAAATGGGTTTCCAGAAAAATAACAATAATAATAACTTAAATTCCCTGCTCTGTCAGACCAACATTCCCAGCATTCTGCCTCTGACAGCGGCAGGAGATGTTAGTTAGGGACAATAGGCAGCCTGGCTACCCTCTGCTGCCCATCATCTCCCCAGCATCCACATCTGTTGGATTAGGAATATTAAAGAGAATAGGCAGAGATGATTTTTTTATTTTTTTTTTTTTTTACCTGTTATTTATTAGTCTGAACCTCTTGGAAGTGTTTGCCTCTGCAGGTTCCCATAGCAACAAATTCTAGTCCACGACCCAAGATGTAAAGTTCCTATGGGCAAGAAAGGGTATGTTAAAAACATATACCTATATGATCTCAGCTGTCTGATCCTGGTGGCATAACACCTACCAGAATCACCTCAGTCATTTTTCTGGATGCAAACGAAATTGAAATAGTAATGGGGGGTGTCAACCTGCAGGGACAAAATTGTTTGAGTTTTGGGAATAAGTGGATTCAGAAAATTAAGAATACAGTCCTGGCAAAAGTTAGTGATGCAGGTGTAGAATGGATTTCAGCAGAAGTTTTCTGCCAAACATTGAATAAGCACATTCAGCTGTGGAGATTCAATGAGTTTGCCTACATTTTGGAATAAACTTCACTATCTGTTTTGCGAAGACCAAGTCACGTGTTCCTGTCTGTCTGTGCTCAGCTACAGCTTTTAAAAGTGTACGGCTAACTCAAAATGATGAAAGATGGAGAGACTGATAGGTAAAGGAAGGGTCTGGCTTTTGGGGTTTTGCTATCTGTGACAAACTTTTGAAATGCCAACTATTTTGATGAATGGAGCCGCAAATTATCATTCCCATCTAAGACAATTAACAAAACTCTTTGAGAAAATAGTGCCCGCTTGATCATTGATTACATGACCAATCTCAAAACAACTGTTTTGTTGATTTATAGGAAGAAAGCAGATTGCCCAGAATCAGTCTTAGATTTCACTCAGCTTTGTATGTTGGTTTAAAAGACAGTCCTTAGGAAGGAGAGGCTCATGGTGTGCGCCTCTTATCATGTTGCAAAATAATTCTTATTGTATAGCTCAGCCTTCTGCTGTGAATAAACTGTAGGGCATTCCTGATTTAATCCTTGATTTGTCATTACTAGCCTTTTCATGGTGGTATTTCTGTGTAGTGTAATTCTTTGTTATCATTTTTCAGTTGTTGACATTTTTTAGGCATGTAATTGTGTAAAATGGGATGATGCATGTCAGCTATTTAGGCTAGCAATACCCTTATGAAGAGAAAAGGAGAACAAAGGGAGTGTAGCTGGAGACTCCTTCCATTGCTATTAACAGGCTTTGAGGAAAACAGATGTTCATTTGAAGATTTTAGAAGAAAAATGCAAATGTTTTGGATTCAGCTTTAAAGTGGGAATAACACTTGACCATATTAATACAAAGTGATAAAGAACAAATTTATCTTCTGAAATAAAGGCAATAATTTCATTATATTGAAGTGCATCTCCCTACGCTAATAAGGCGTTTAGATAATTTGTTCTGATTGCCATTCCTTCTAATACCCAATGCCTAGAATTAAGAAATGTGGATATTTTTTTTTTTGCAAATCTGTTTTCTTATGAATACATGCTCTCTCCAGCAGACTCTTGAAATAAGAACAATGAAGCCAACATTGGTTGATAACCCTCTCACTTTTTGCAGATAAACACATTTTTGGATTGGGACATTTCAGCTCCCAGCTGTGTTTCAGCTGTAACTGCTTGTCTGCCGATGTTTAACTCACGGCTGTGTAAAGTCCTTTTATATACCTTAAGTAAGACTGGGTCTATGGAAAAGAAAAACTTCCATCTATCTATCTTCTGTCTAAATAACGGATGAAAGATTTACTTTATTGGGTTATTTCTAAGTGCTGTGCTGTAGTGAAGATGAGATACAAAGGTATGATTATATGCTGTAGTAATTAAATGGAGTTAAGTGCTTTCTTCTATTCCACTTGTTACTTTTGTGTAAAATTGTTCTGAAAATATATCACATTGATGGTATCCAGTGCAGAGACTGTCTAGAGCCCTTCTTCTTTTCAAATGTACAAGCCTATTCATCATTTTAGCTTTTTGTAAAATAAATGCAGTTGTAAAGGGACTGATAGTTCACTGAAGTAATGAGATGGATTAGTTTATTGTAAGGACACAATAATGGGGTTCTCCATCAATAAGGGGCATTGTTTGGAAGTTTATCTATAGCAGCAGTGAAACAAAAAGCCACATTATTTTTCAGGTCATAAACCTCCTTATTGCTGTTTCTACATTTCAGTGGTAGGCTCTGCACTGAACAGTGTAAAAAGGACCACTTGGGCTTTTTTTGCATCCCAAGGCTCATGAAAAACTGTAAACCTCTTTGCTCAGATACAGGGGAGAATGCAATACTCAAAATGCAGTTATGTTGTGTAGTCTTGTCAAGGCATTTCAAATCTGGATTTGTAACACTGATGCAGCGTGGTGTGGGTTCGGTTCAGCTAGCTATAAATGAGCTGTCTGGGGACGATGTAGCTGTCTACTTGTCAGCGCTGGTTTTAGCACTGGTTTCAGCTGGGCCTGCAAAATGTTTAGCCAAGTTTTAGGTGGGGTGTGTGTGTATATATATATATAAAAAAAAAGTATCACAGAATATCATGTATGTATATAAAAATACATCTATATGTATGGTGAAATTTTAGGTGATGATGATCAGTGCTTCCTCCTTGATTAGTTCTTCGTTTGGAAGAACATTTGATGTCAGCAGCCTCACAATGACGCTTTCTAGTTTTCTAAACAAAGCTCTTTTCCTTGGTGATATGTTTCTTCTCCAGAACGGAAGTTTTAGTCCGTCTGGAAGGATGTGAGCATAAATGCTGTTCAAAAGCCACAGAAACTCACGGGCAGACACAGGCCTGTTTCTTAAACTGTCATTATTAGCTTTACTCCCTCTAAATGCAGTAACTGCTAGATCCCCTTGCCTTGTCAAAGAAACCCTTGCTAATTCTATTAGTGCTTTTGGCAGACTTCAAGGATCTGACAACAAGTGTTTGTTGACTCTTTCCTAGAAATGGTTACCATGGTTTTCTGCGGGTTTGTTTCTTTTCCTGACAGGTCATGGAGGCTGCTAGTAAGATACTATTCTGCAGGCACAAACGTGTGTTCTTTTAAGTCCTCTTGTTGATGCTGATACCTGAATAATTATCTCTGTTATAAGTACCTGCTGAAAAGCTGTCCTGTTCGCAGGACACTCTTGTCAATGGAATTCTACATTTTCCTGCTGGAAAGTAAACAAAACGTACAGGCGGAAGTGAAAGATATGGAAATCTAGAACACATTAAATACCTCAGTCATTTCAGATCATTTAAGATTGAAGTTTATGCACTGGGGGAAACTCTGGTCGTTAAATACCGTGCTTTCCTGCAGGCTCTGTGCAGGCATAGGAATTTTTATGGTGTTTGACAGGACACTGTCTTACTGTGCAACATATGTGCGGGTGTTTTCATTATGGAAGCTCACTCACTTGTTTGTGTTATTTTTTGGCTTTATTGCAAGGCTTAAGGTTTCATGGAGTTTGCTCAAAGACTGAAATGAACAAATGGGAAAAACAGTGGATATAGTTCAGTTTTTGCAATGTAAAATTGCCATGGGGATTCAGCTGAATGCCCTTTACTCCAGCAAAATATAATGTGTGGGTCCTTGCTTTTAACATCAATTATTTGTTTGATGCACACTGAGCTTTTCAGAGACTGCCTTTGATGTTCAGTGGTAGCTGTGTCTAGTGCGACCCTTGATGTTTCTTCATGGCTGGAGAAAAAGTCGGTTGTGAAAACACGGACAAAATCCCTTTTAAGCTCATTATGTTTCTATTGAATTTTATGTTGTCCTTCTGCATATGGTCATTTGTCTTACAGGAACAACAACACAGGAAAACTGAACACATTTGCATTTCTTTCTTCCTTTTTTGAGTTCCTGACTCTTTCACCTTGGTTTAGTCTCCTCTTTACAGTTGGCTACCCAGCAGCAGCTTTATGAGGCTTTATCAGTTGATATTAATAAACTGCCTTGAAAGGTTTGGGGACATCACAGACTTTAAGAATTGATTTTGTATCATTGAAGTAAATTTGCATTTTGCATTGACCTCGGTAGATGAATATTCTTAGCTGAAGACAGAGATGTTTGTGACATGGCATAAAGCCCTGTATGGGGAAATGGAAACTAGTTTCCATCCATTTGCCTTGCTATTAGATTAATACTTATAAATGCAGCTATAAATTAAACATTTACCAGTATTAAAGTTTTCGGGGTAATAAATCTGTGTTGAAGTACGTTGAACGATGCTGACACTGGGGCTGCATGTTGTACAAATGCAGCATTACAAACAGTTGCAGTTTCAGCCTTTTAATGAGGTAGCCACTAGCAGCAAAAGCCCTCCCTCCTCTCCCACTCCAGTACTCATTCCATTTCAATATGTCCTTGTAAAAATTATTTTCTCATGATAAAGACTAAAATGCAAACATCCGAAGCTCAGTGTGAGTAGATATCCTTTTAATTCCAAAGGATACATAGTTTTAGTGGACGTACATGTAATTGCTTCACATCCTTTCAGGCAATAGCGGGGGAAATAAAATCAGCTGCAAATAACACATGCAGAGAAGCTGAATGGGAAAAAAGATAATAAGCAGTTTCATGCCATTTAATTTATATCATGGATTTGTAGCAGAAAAGCAGAAACCAGCCAATGGGCAACAGAATATTAATTCCCTTTTATATTTAAAGGTTGACAGCCCTATCTCACAGCATTCAGAAGCTGTAGTTTGGAACATGGAAAATAGAAAATAAACTTCATGACTTCAGATCTAGACATCTTTAGGAGCTCAGACAGTACCTGATTGAGGCTGTCAGGAGCAAGACATTGGATGAACAGCTGTCAAGTTCACTTAAAACCTCTTTGCAGTTTCTTTGCCCGGTTGTTCAGTTGAGTTTACTGTTACTTGCAAGCTTTTGTGTGTGGTGCCCACCACTGCAAAGTTTGGGTTACAGGACGAGTTAGCTAAAGATATTTTTTAATGGCTAATTTATTATTCTTAGGCTTGAAATGATATATATTTTTAAATGCACTTTCCATCTTTATAGATTCTTTTCTTTCTCCTAGATTGAGTTGATGTTGTAGTGACACAGTAAAATTGTTTTGATGCCACAGCTGCAGCAGTCACAAGCAGAGATGGGGAAACTGACTGGCTCCAGTGCTCAGGGTGTACTTTAATAAGGAATTAGTCTGCACCCAGCCCTACAAACTGCAAATGTGGATAGTTATTTGGATGGAACTACACCAGGGAGAACTCGGGTACTGTCAGGTAGCTGTATTCAACAGATGTCTATGGGAAGAAAGGAGACCTGCTGCACTGGCATGTCTGGTATATTATATGAGTTTTCCATGTGACATTTCCTACAAATGTTAGGACTTCAGATAGATATCTTGGCTGAGTTCCAGTGAGGAGCCCTTCATCCCTAGCATTATTCCTTCTAATGTCAGTCTGAGTTTGGTTTTATCAGACTGCTCGCTTCAGCAATTGTTCAGTTGTACGAAGGTCTCCTGGAATGCAAAAGCTCCAGAAAGTATTAATTCCTCTGTCACAGAAATGATTTGTTAAACTGACCTTTGTAAATACTCTTGCCCCAGAGAGGGGGGCTGTCACGGTGTCCTGCGGTGCTGCAGGCAGTTACGCCTGGGCTGCCCCGTGCGTTGGCCAGTGAAGGCTGCAGTGCAGTGCAGGCGTGTTAGAGCCAGGGAGGCTTGGCGTAGCTGAGACACCTGAAAGGGCGATATGGACTAAATGTCCTCGTAAGGGGGGTGGGTGTGTGTGTGTGGTTCACATCCAAGGCAAAGCTCTCTGTTGGTGTCCCCTCAACACTTTTAACCTGACACTTGAAAAATGTCAGCTCAGGATTCCATGCAGTCCTGTCACCAAGCAAGCTCAGGGCACAGGGGTGGATATCCAGCAAGGCCTGGGAAGGGGTTGTAGAACAGACAGCATACCCATTAGGGAATAGTTCAGATTCCCAAGGAAATGTTGTTTTCCTTGATTGTCTGGAATTGTTTTACCTTGTGAGATACAGGAATGTACAATTTTTTCATACAGTAGCAGATTGCATGTGGTCTACGACATTTTTACCTTGGGAAACAGCAGTAGAACTATGTGACGAGTGGCATGAAGCAATTTTAAATACAGTCTGAACACTGAACTTGAAACACTTACACACATTCCCCTTCCCCCGCCTCCCCCCCCCAAAAAAAAACCAAAACAACCCAACCAAACCAACAAACAAAAAACCAAAAACACAACAAACCCCCAAACAACACCAAACTCAAAAAAAACCCAACCAAAAAGCAAATGAAAGGGGGATGCATAATAAACTCTGCAGAAATTGAGGGGAAAGTGAGGCCACCCATAAAATACTGTCCCAGGAGATAAAGAAGAAGGGACTCATTGCAGCTGTGAACTTGTCTAGAGAAATTTGGTTAAACCTGCCTGCCTGATCTATCTAGTCTGAACGCAGTGCAGGGAACAAATGTAAGGTGAACATGAGATATGAATCTCAACGAAGGATTTGAAAATCTGTAGGATATAAAGGCGCCCTTTTTACCTTTCCTCATTTGGGTCAAGTTTATTTAGCCATCTTTACTCAGGCGCAGAGGGTAGCTGCAGGGAGGATATGCTTGAATTGGATATCCTCCAGTGTACACACAGCTAGTTCTGTAACAGAAATATCCCTATATGCAATAAATATCTTCATACAAATTTTAAGGTTTTCCGTCCTTAGTTTGGGAACCACGAGTGGGATAAAAGCTCTACCAGAGGACTGAGCTTTAGCGAGAAAAAGACAAAAAGGTACATGCATTGGAAAGGCAATAAGTACTTCCAGAGCAACACACTGTTATATAGGTTTGGGATGTCCTCAGGTAGAGGTAAGTGCAGAGGTTAGTATCTGTTGGCTTCTATTGAAAGTGAATCTCTGATAAATGCTTTGCTATTCCTCTTTCTGAACAGCTTGTGCCACGTCTATTATAATCATAGTGGGGTGAAAAGTTTTAATGTATTCTGTTTTGCCACTGATTTTGCATACACTGGACTGTATTTGAGTGCATGAAAAAGCCTATGTGTGTGTTTACATTTATATTTGAAGCTTGCCTAGGACATAACCTTTTTGCAAAACAAAACATTCCTAAAATGACATTTGTTCCTTCATATTAATTGGAAAGAAACTTGTGTAACATGATGCCAGATGTTTGCTACCATCACAAATCACTCCAGAATAAAAAAAAAATAAAAAAATGCAAGCATAATTATCTGAAGAAAAGATGAAGCTAGAAGTTTGGGGGAGTAATTTGTCAGGTAAATGAATCTCAACGTGAACTGTGTGAGCATGAATGACACCTTATTTGTCAGAAAGCTGTTACCTGTTGAGGAGGACAACTGTTTCATTGCTTTGTTTTCCTTTGCTTTTCTTCCTGGCTTTCCCTTATGCTCTTCCTTAACCAAAACACCCATCTTGAAGTAGACAGTAAAACTCTGAATATCCAAAGTGACAGGTATGAAAAACTCTGGAGCTCGGTGAAATAAATATTGATGGAGAAGGAAACTCAGACCCTTGCAGCATTGCAAAGATTCTGCCTAAAACAGTTGAAAAGGGTAACGTGAACAAAGCATATTGCTTCTGTTTTCTTATTCTTGATGAAGTATTACTCATTAGTAGATTTTTACAAATGCCAGACCTCGCCTAAAAACAGTTGTCTGCAGCTTTATTTCAGGTTCAATATGCAGTTGGCCATATGAGAGGGTAATTCTTGATCTGGAGCCTGAAACAGTCAGATACAGAATCAGTTCAGATTGAATCAAACCATTTTTTTCAGTTTGTTTGTTTGGGCTTTTTTTAAAGAAAAAAAGTAGTCCAAATAAATACTTGTGTTTTGCCCAAAATAAAATGTTTTCATCTAAGGTCATTACACTCCTCTATTTAACATTTCAAACAGTAAAACCCCCAGGCTTTTTAAAATACTAAAGAATCAAAAGGAAGTGAGACTATGTGACCATAGCGTGTGTGACTCGTCAGTCTAGAAATTTGAACTTGACCTATTTCAGTGAGATTTGATGAAGAAGTAGAAACCTCTGAGCTGTTACTTTCCAACATATCTTCTGCGAGGGAGGGAGGAGGGAGCAGGGGCATAGCGGTGTTCCTAGACCTGGCCCTTCACTTCCAAAATTAAAGCCAAAACAAATGTATAACTCAAAAAATATTATTTGCCTTTTAGAATAAATGAACAAATCAGTCCAGTAAGGAGGCTATACAAACATAATGCACTTCCTCTAAATTGGAGCACTGAATAAGATTAATCAAAATCTTCATCTTGGATAAATCAAATTATGTTGGCTTAAAATTGTAAATTGTTCATTTGTGACCACCTCCTGGTTTCCGGGAATTCAGACTCTGGGAATAATGTCAACATGCTGGTTAAGTTGCTCGGAAACAGATTTATTTGAGTTTTAAGTGACTTTCTGTTATTATTTTACTCTTATGTATGCTGCAATGTAAATAGAAAAAGGTTCTTTTACTGTACTCATGAAGCCCGCTGTTCATGCATTCATGTGCGCACACATGCAAGCTACGGTCTTCGGGCCAGCTTCCTTGAACACTGGTTTCAGCCAGTGCTATGGAAGGGTATTGCTGCTTACAAGATCTTGCTAGGCTTTTTCGCGCTGTTTGCTATGGCTTCTTAGTGTATAATTTCATGCTGTTCTATCTCAGTCAGTTGCTTTCAAGTAAAGCAAAGGCTGCCCATGTTGAGTTCCTCATAGTGGACACTGCTGCTGCTCTGCTGGTAAACAGCAATCACATTTCCCCCCAATTTCCCTTATAATAGAATGAATGTGTGTGTGTGTACATGCTTTTGCAAGGAGAAAGAAGTGGATCTGAAATAAAAAAGGCTGAGGTGGGTATTTAGATCTGGGGGTCTGAATATCTTGTAATTACAAACATATACACAACTTCTCACCTTCCCCAAACCTCAGAAATCATTGGAGCAAGTCTTAGGAAAGAGTGGCAGGCATGCATGTAGTGGAGCAGGAATGGTTGTATGTAGAGAGGCACAGAGCACCAGTTCTTTTGGAGATTGCCAAGAATAGAAGACTTTTGCAAAACGGAAAAATATAACTTTGGGTAATAAGAGTAAAATGGAAGGTATTTTGTATTACATGATACCTATTACTGGAAACAGTGTTTCAAATTTTTCTTTTTAACTTCTATAAATATATTTGTTAAGATCAAACGGCGGTATTAAACAACAACTAGGGTGAAATGATGCATACAGGTGTATTGACAGGCTGTTTATTATCTGTTAAATAAATATAATATTGATAGTAAGCTATTCTAAATTACTAATGTCACAAGTCATAACGTGGGTGTAACTTCTTTTGATAGCCTGTAGACAGTCATCACTAAGAAGAAAGAAAGGCAGTAGTGACCAAACCTCAGAGCATTAATAGAAATAACAAACTAAATATTTGTATAAGATTATTCCTTACAAAAATGTGAGTCAGGGAAGAATTAGAATTGGGAAAAGAGAACAAAAGGTTTCAGAATTATATTCTTAATTAGTAGGAAGTTGAGATCTAGTAAAATTAGGATGGGAAGGAGGACAGAATCCACTTTAAAAAAAAGAAAAAGGGATAAAGCTGTTGCAAAAGAAAAAAAAAAAAAAAGCTGGGATGAACTCACCTGGGAATCCAAATATTTTGAAACTTAAAAGGATTTCTTTTCTTTTGAGATTTACTCAAAGCGGTTTCCAATGCATTATAAAACCACATTGCTAATTGTTTCTCCCACAATGCATGACAGTCAGACTGACTTTTGAATACTCTTTCCAATTATTGCCACAAAACCTTTTTATTGTATCAGTACAATGACACAGTTTTTACTGCAGCTTTCTACGGCATAGCCAAATAATGTATACCGCATTTTCTGCTTTACTGTATTCTACCATTGAGACACCCTAGGCCAGTTACTGAAATAATGTTTTGTATAAGCTGAGAACCTGCCTTCAGGTAAATCGGTGGCTTTTGGAGGTGCAGTCCTGCAGCGGCTGTGGGATGTGACCAGGAAAGCTAACAGGGCTGTGATCACTCAGGGATGAGGGGAAAAGGATTAGCACACCTTCATGTACTCTTTCTGCTGTGAAGGCATGAGTAGTTCAGGTACAATGTAGGTCTGATGGTAAGCTATTACAGCTTCTGTCCTTGGGCTAACTCTCTTTGAAGTGGAGCTTTTCCATTGTTAAGGTTTTGGGAAATTGCCCCCGGCATTCCCGGGGGAGCTCCACATGGTGTGTTGGGTTAGTGCTGCAGGGAGCAACGAGGGAGCAGGGTCCCACTGGGACAAGCACAGTCAAAAGATGTAAACTGATCCCTGTTTCAGATCTTTCTTAATTTAGTAATGTGATAATGTGAGGAAGACCAAAAAAATGGAACAAAGAAATGAATGATAGTAGAGAAAAATAACTAAGCCTGATTTGTTTGTGTATGCCCAGGAGGACAGCATGAAGCTACTGGTCAACAGTGAAATCTAATCATTGCTTTGTTCAAAAATAAAGAAATCTAATATTTTCTTTGTCCTCTGCTGAGTTCAGGACAGCCCAGGAATTGGTGTTCATGGAGGATATTGATTAGATTTTTATTTAGCTTCTGCTTTACTCTTTCTGTTGGTTAGGGAGGGCAAGAGCAGCTGTCAGTTTAGACTTCCTATCTGATTTTATCATTGGTTTATTGCAAAGGCAACTGACACTTAGCACTGGGTATTCTTTCACAGTTTTTATTGTACACTGCAAGAAATGATTCAAATATAGGATTAAATGAGATACAGAACACTTCTGAGTGGGCATTTGGAGTGTTAGAGAGGCTCATGAGTTGGTGTATAGAAGCAACTGCAGCCTCTGGTGTGCTTACCAAGAAAGGTGGCAGGGGAAAATGACCATCCTGAGACTAAAAAGGTACATGAGCACAGGAAATATGAAATGTCCAAAATTATATAGGATGCTGTAAATAGTTGTAAAAGCATCCGAAGCTGGTTCCTCTTACATATAGACCTTCCTCCTTCATACTATATTAGTAAGCACTATTTTTATCAAATAAAAATATAATCCAATGGAATAATGTGCAAGATGTCATGCAAGGGATATCTGTTGTTGCCTAGTACACGCTAACATCTGTTTACCCCACATGGAAAGCTTTAGAGCAGTCTATATAGAAACAATTCTGCTAACTGAACATATTTTGTTTCTCCTGACTCATTATTTATTTTAAGAGCTCCTGTTTGGTGTAGCAGCTCTTTCTTTCTCAAGCGCTTCTTCCCTTTTTATAATTAATATTTGTCTATATTCTACTTTCATTTGTGAGCTCTTCTTGTTCCTACAAAAGTTTAGCTGTGCTGTGCTGAAGAATGGCAGCTTCAGGTGAGAAGGCAGACAATGGAAATGGTTGAACATCTGATCGGGAACAGCTACTGGCATGGGGCCATTCCAGGGGGTGGTCTGGAGGCAGGTTGTGCGGGGAATGTTAGAGCTGTTGTGGAAACTGAGATTTGTTTATTCTGTATCACCTATCTCAGCACCGTGCTTGGCTGTGATGGCAATAAGCATGTTATAAAACTTGGTCAGTGCTGCTAGACCTTGCTTATGAGAAATTGTCACCCCTAACAAGGTCTTACATTTAAAGCAGCGGGGTAATAGAAGGATAATAGCACAAAGAGGATTTCATTCCAAGCCTGACCGTGTTTTGTGTCAGACATTTGTCTATATAAAGAGTAAATAGACAAAAAAGCTTACAAAAACTGCCAGAAAACGGGAGAGGAGTCCCCAGCAGGTCCCTGACCTGTGATGCTCAGCTCAGGCATGTGACACCCCATTTGCTGCATCTTGAACCATCTGCCGTGGCGCGTCTGGCTGCCTGCTGCACGCCACGGTCGAGGGCCCCGCAGCCGGTGTCAGCAGCTACTTACTCTGCAGTGCAGGGTCATCCGAGGCTCCTCGCAGGTTGGGTCGCCTGGGTCCAGGGTGCTACACGTGTCCTGGGGACACATGGGTGATGCTGCCTGTGAGGCCCCTGCTCTTGCTGTCACTGCTCTGCTGCTGAGAAGGGTGGTTCATATCTCTGGACAGGCATTTCCTCCTTCACTCAGTTCCGGCACCTTTTTTTTTTTTTCTTTTTAGTATTTCCATATTGACACATGGTGCCCATTAGCCCTCCTGTAGTAACTTTCCATGCACTTATCCAGCTGAATGCTCTTATTTATCATTTATAGATGCTTTTCCCAGCTTCTTTTCTGTACCTTTATGTACAGAAGCACACTCTAACAATAAATTATGTGACTCCATTGAACGTCTTATTCCTTTGTTTAAAAAAAATAATAAAATATATTTTTCTTTAGAAAGCCATCTTTTGTCACCCATTGCCTCTCAATTATGGCATACAGCTTGTACTTACGTATAGATGATCCCCTCATACTCTCTGATCATTTTGTATAAGCATTAGAAAATGCTGACCTTGAAGTGGCGACTGCTGTATTTATAAATGGAAAAAAGATTACTTTAATAAAAGAATTGAAGAAATTTTTTTTGAGGAGTGTTAGTCTGAAAAACCCACCCCACCAACACTCCATAAAAATGCAAATACTGTTCTTTCAAGCCTTGATAATGAATAAATAAATTTGCATGATTAAAAAACATAACTGGAACAAAATACTTAAAATATAAAACATTCCAAGTAAACGTTAGGTGCGCTATAATGAAGACCCAAATGAAGCACTTTTACCAATTTATTTTATTGTTTATTTTTTAATTAAGTTGCTTCCTAATAGAATATCATTTTTGTAAGAGTAATTTAAGATGTAAACAATCGTATCTCAAACCTTTAGCTGAGTAATTACGTACATTTTAATTTTAGCTCTGGGGAAGTTTTGGGACTGCTCTTTGGCAAATACTTTCTTTGCTAATTAGCTGCCTGGAAATATTATTATGTCAACCACAAAACAATAGAAAACTAAAGAAAACAAGAAATGCCAACCCATCTGAAAAAGAATTTAAAAAGGATTTTTTAAATGGAGATGAACATGCATCAATTCTGTGTGATATAAGTGGGAATTACTTTTATGTGACTCATAGGTGGGAGGATATGGCAAAGAATGGATAAGGGAGCTTTAGTTTTGTGACCTGAGAAGAGGAATGAACTCGAGGAGGATATTTGTAGCAGAGCTGCACACTGAAGTGTGCTAGTTTTAGCATCATTACTATCATTTTTATACTTATGCTATTAGCAAATAATTAGGGGGCTCTAAAGGGTTTCCTACAGAGTGTGGTACCAAACTTTGAAATTTCTGCCTGGTGTTGGCTATGTTGTTCTCATAGTATGTTTACATTTTGGAGTTCAGTGAAGTATTTCAAGTAGTGTTTATCAAATGTTTGTGGCACAATTTTTTCAGGGCCCTTCCCTTTATTGGAGTGATAGAGTTTGCTTGGATTTCAGTAAAATTTGCATCAGCCCTCAAGAGTTTTAGTAGATTACTTTGTATATTCCTAATATTTGTACCCCTAACTTCTCTGTTAAGTTTTGATTTTAGTAAGGTTTGTGCATTCTAGCTTTCATTGCTCACCCTATGAAAAGCATCATTTAGAAAAGCTGAGGTTTAAAATATGTTTGCCTTGGTGCTGAGTATGGAGGTAACAGCACAGCATTTCGTCTTTGCTCACTGTCCTTCCCTGCATCTGCTCTTTCTTTTCTGATTTTTTTCTCTCATAATTTCATCCATGAACTTGCTCATCTAGTCTAACACCTTATCACAGGACCTAATCTTTAACTAATGTCCTTCACCGTAACAACAGTTCTGCTTTAGTTCATGCCATAGGGGGAAGGCAGAAGATGTGGAACGAGTGTTCATGTGCAGGTCTGCTCTGGAGGCTTTGACTGGTGCTGGTCTGGCCTGGAGGACAGAGCCCATCATGGGCAGCACAGTGAAGGGGACAGACCCTGCCTGGTGCATACTGCGTGGGGGTGACTAAAGCATGGAGCGGGGTGCACAGAGCTCTTGTGGAAAAAGAGATGATTCTCATAGGCAAGGTGTGGGAGGGAAGGTGTGGCACCAAGAAAATGGGCATACAGATAGAAACCCCTCGAGGCATAGTTATGTATCATTAGATGATGGAGGAGGGAGGACCCCGAGCTCACATAGGATCCTGTAGAATTGAGAGGAAAGGAACACAGCAGGTCCTGCTGAGGGATGTTTAAAGAAACCTTGTTTTTAAAGGAAGGTTAGCTGATAGTGGTGGGAAGTGAAGGGTCAGTGCAGGACCTGTGATTACAGGGAGCAGAGAAAGGAGAAATAGAGATCACACAGGGTCTGGACACTCTCTGCAGGATGTTGGAGGGTGCCCTTGCCAGAGGAGGGGCAGACAGATGCTACGGGGGACAGTGGGGTGGGATGTGTGACGCGTGACAGATCTGGTCTGTGATGCAGAGTGTGGCCTCATTTGTTTTTTATTGTGTTTTCCTTACCTTTGCCTCGCTTCATGCCTCCCTCCATATTTCCCGATGCTTGCTCTGTCCTGCAAGGTTCATCTTGCACATTTGGCTGCTGGTGGGCTGCTGACTGCTGCTCTCTCTAGAGGAACCCTTGCTCTTGTACCTCTTGGTAATTCATGCACGTGTCACAGGGCAGCACAGCAGAGACTGGCCTGAAGCTCGGTGCCAAATGATCACTCTGATTAAAGCTGCAGGTGGGTGAGGTAGCTGCAATTTTTTCTTCTTTCCATTTAGCCTCGTTCACTTGCTGTCTAACTGCTGAGCACCTAGTGTAGTGAACTGTACAACTGGCCTTTTCAGTGATCTTGTAATTCAGTCACCGAATCATACTGACCCTCTTTTTTATCCTTTTCCTGATATTTATAAACTTGCTATGCTGTGTCTGAGATAGCAGAAGTTACTTGAACTTCAAAGATTGTAAGAAATTTCAATTCTCAATGATTTTCTTGTATTGTCTGCAAAAACAAGGTTCATCTGTAATTCCACTTTCTTTTATTGTGTCACAATAGTATTGCATATGAACTGGAAGGAGGACCAATAATAGTGTCCTGATGTAAGGCAGAGCTGAACTCTAAAATTTGCTATGTATGTGAAGATAGAAGAAAGTGTGTTATACAGGGAAGTGGTATAGCAGAGCAGCACCTGTCAGTATTTAGCTTTCAGGTGTACGTGCCAACTTTTGGTGTTAGGCGCCATGCAGTGTGAGATCCATAAGCTCAGCAGCATAGGTGCTAAACCCAGAAGTGCCAGATAAAATGCTTGGTTTCAGAACAGTACTACTTTTAGTCAGGGTGTTGACTAAGTACGTGATACCTCCTCACTGTAGGTGCTACGTATGCATGTTTTTCTCATGCATATCAAACCTTGGGATTGTTCATTCACAATTCCCCTCCTCTGTGCCTGTCACTGATGAACTTCATGGGCTATTGAAAAGCTCTGTCCATGTGAAAGTCTTTTCCACCTTATTACAAGAATAATATAGTGCTTAAAAATCCATTTATTTTACTCAACCCAACAGTCAAAAAGTTAAAGCTTGTCTTAATGAAGAACATTCAGACTGTACTTAAAACTACATTTATGCTGTTCTTAGTCACCCATTGCTACCGACCTTCAGCTTCTAACGGGAGCAGACTCTTTTATAGGGCACTATCAATTTTTTTCTGCATCAACTTGCCCTGCTACATAACCATTGTAAAAACGCTTCTAATCCTCTTCTGTTGCTGTGTTTGCCCTGTTAGAAGGTAAAGTGCAATTTTGTACTGTAGTAGCTAGAGGGGTATGTGTTATAAAAATACCCAGTATTGTCAGCCTTTCTGTTAAAACATAGGGGTTTAGTTGCATGGAAGCAAGGCAGATTTAAATAAAGACTTGGGAGCTTTCTGGTGAATTGTGGATCACCACATAGATATTCCTGTATTTCAGAAGGTCTCACAAAATAGGGATCCTTGGGATGAGGGGGTGAGAGGAAACCTCTGAAAGCAGAAGACTGCTTCAATGGACAGATATTTTGTAACTGCAAAATTGTATCATTGGAAAAATTTTAACAAATGTGTAGTAAATGACTAGGAGTCCAAAATGCTCCCCTGATTCCTTAACTTGTTACTGCTTTCCTTCTAACGCTGGTTTTCCCCATCATTTGTATTTCCTTCTTCAGTCCCATTATTAGCCAGTGATTAAACTGATTGTACTCTTCTTTCTTGAGCTCTGACAACAAAAACATTCTCTCACCAAAGTATTCAGCAGTGCAAGTTGGGACACTTCATTATTTTGTCTCTAGTAGTTGATCACAAAGTGTTGTGGTTTGGGTTTGAGTTTTGTTTTGGTGGGGTTTTTTGGCTTTTTTTTTTAATAGAAAACAGAAGAACATCAAATATCTTAAAATGAATGTACTAAAAACCGAAATGCATAACATTATTGTACTAATGGCATCTGCTGTGGATTGGACTCTGAAGGAGAAAAATGTGAGGAATTCACTTACAATCCCACATCAGATCATGCTCTCTACCCTTTTATCAGAGTATCCATCCCTTCTCCCATTGGCATCTGCTGCTTCCACCTACACAGTGTTTTCCCTTTTGGAGGACAGGCACATCAGTCTGTCCTGGCCTAGAAGATGCATGATGCTGATATGTTTCTAGTTCAAGTGCCAGGAGCTGGGTGCACTTACTGCTTCTATCCAATGCGGTGACTTTTCTTAGCTGCCTTAATCATCTCTAAATGGCACCTTTCTCTATGTAAAGACATCCTCTAAAATGATTCTGAGCAGTAATCCTTTTGCCTTCTTGATTTTAATGTGGTCTCGTCCTTCTCCTGTTGACCACAGAGTTTTCTGTGATACATTTTCAGACCCTTTTGGAACAAACGTATGTGCTCCAGTCCACACTGTAAGCTTTGTAGTTATCACAAGCTGGAGGGTATCTGTTATAGGATGCAAGGAAAGGTTTTTTTGGTGGTAGCTGTAAACTGTGAGGCTTATAAGCATGTTTTTTTCTAGCTTACAATGATAATTCAAAATGCTCAAGATAATTCAAGAACCTCTCTAGGGTAAGGAGTCAGAATATTTCCCAATGTCCCTAAGGTCTAAGAGCAACAATTAGTTTGACTTTTCCATGGGCAGAGAGGGGTGGTAACAGTATTTATTTGCCCTTCTGATTTCTGGATGTAAAAGCAGGAACCAAGATGATACCAACTTTTCCAGTGCATTTCCAGGCTGCTGGTGACTTCAAAGTGTTGGCAGGACTGGTGTGGGGGGAGCTGCAGACTGCGCTAGGACATGGGCTAGGTTGGGTAGTTGCTGGAAGTTAAGTGTTATAATAACTACTACCTGTACTGAGGTTTGCAGGCTGGTGAAAATGTACTTTTAATGAAACTGAATTTCATCTAGATGAAGGAGTGTGGAGGTCTTCACGGCCCTCTCTGGTTCTGAATTTTTTATTTTCTTCATTCTTGTACATCCTTTGACACTTCTTTAGTGCAGAATTGAAGAGTTTTCTGTCTCAAGTTCTACTGCCATCCTGTGGAGTTTGTTGATCCCTGTAAAACGATCTGGAGGCAGCTGTTTGGCAGTCAGGTGCTCTTATAGCAACACCTGAAGAGCAGAGGAAATAGTGACGTGTGGGTCCTGGTTCACATGAGGACATGAAAACTGCTTTGCTAGCACACACCAGAGGCTTACAAGGATGAGCTGCTCTCCAGTTGCTGGCAGCAAATGGGAGGAATAATCTAATAGCAGTCCTTTGAGGTGTTAGTCCCTGAACACATGAACACAAGTTTGGTTTGTATGAAGAGCTTGTGGGCATGAAGAGTCCATAATAATCACACTTGACGGTTTCATTAGTTCCATCCCTGGGTCTGATACAGTGTAGCAAAAGAAATTAGGTGTTTTAGCATTATACTTAGCGAAAACTGAGAGTGATGCTGGATATGACCTGCTGTCCCTCTAGTTATTTTTCTGACAGATATATATATATCAAAAACTTTTTCTTTATAAAATATTCTGTAAATTATAATGAAAATAAGTAGAATGCTTTGAAAGCATAAAATAGTTTTTTATTTCCAAGGTTTATACTATGAATCACTCCCTTGATTTACATCCTAATAATCTGATTTATACTCATTTATTGTTTACTTTTGGTTATATATAATCTGGTGTCTGATCCTGGTTATCTTCTTTGAGGGCTAAGACAGGATAATAAACTTGTGATGCAAAACAACACAAATGTTTACTTCTTCAAAGGCACCATTTTTCATGCATTGCAACGCATATAATAAACTAATGCAATAAATTGTGAGTCAGAATGGTTGTAATTCTTCACTTTTCATTTAATTGTAACAATTGCAATATTCTTCATTTATTTAACGTTTTCCATTAAAATTGAGACTTTCTCCATGAAGCAGGACTGAACTCTTCAGAAAGGAACCACTAATAATACTCCTTAATTACTAAATTAATAATAAATATTCACACTCTAAGACTTTTAAAATAATTTATTCCTCACACCACTATTTGGTGATGTGTGGGTAAATATATTAAGTCTATATAATTATTATGAAATGTTATTAATTGGAGCTGAATAAATGAAAAAAAGGTTTAATTTTCTATTAATTTTTTGAATGTGTAAAAGCTGCAATTTAAAAACATACTGTACGTAAGGAAAAATTAAAAATATATTCAGTAAAACATTTCCTTCAGTCAAAACTATGGTTTTTAAACTGGA
Organism: Ibycter americanus; assembly: GCA_035590275.1. NCBI lineage: Eukaryota > Metazoa > Chordata > Aves > Falconiformes > Falconidae > Ibycter > Ibycter americanus. The sequence continues at coordinate 39,795,592 of JAVJGI010000065.1, read as the reverse complement.
TGTTAAGCAAACTTTTTTTTTTCTTTCTTCATGTAGTTCTGAACTCATTAGAAATGAGGTAAAAGAGCAGATTTCTACTCTATCAATCAAGGGATGGACACGCTGTTATAGAGGCATACTAAGTTATTGTATGTGAAGAGCTACTTAGACATCTCTATACTCACTTGAAAATATTTTCTGTCTTATTTTTATGAATTTGATTTTTTAAAAAATTGTATTGTATAAATTACAGAAAAATTTATGATCTGCCTGAACAAGTAATAAGGGTCTGCCAAAATATTTTTTATCTGCCACCCTAATAGAGTCTTCATGTGAGTGAAAAAGACAAGAAAATGAAAAAGAGGCTAACATCTCAGCTCACAGAAGGGTTGCCTGCTGTCCTGAGTGAAATATTGTGTGGAAGACCTAGGTTTGGTCTAGCTTACACCAAACTCTCAGCACAAACTGTCTGTATTGTATCAGACCTGATACAAGGTGATGAGGACCATTTTCTTGGCCAATTACACTGTCCTGACTTTGACTTCTGAAAGCAGAATCTTAATATCTAATCATTATAATCCAAGTATAGACTTTCTGTGTATTCTCAGAGTTTATTTGAAAATGCTTAATCCTAGGAATTGTATACCCAGTTGTGCACATGTTAAATATTTTCTGAATACCTTCTTTCTTTTCTTTAAACTGGACAACTTGATTAACTAAATAGTTGTCAGAACATTGAAAGAAGGTTGTAATTGCCTGTATGTAATTCGTGGCATAAGGAATGTCTGGTTTCTTGCCTTATATTGCTGTCAGGGGTTTTGGGTTTTTGTTTGTTTGTTTGTTTAGTTTGGTTTTGGTTTGGGTTTTGGGTTTTTTTGTGTGTGTGTTTTGGTTTTGTTTTGGTGGTGGTGGTTTTGTTTTGTTTTGGTTTTTGTGGGATTTTGGGGGGTTTTTTTGGTGGTTGGGGGTTTTTTGGGTTGGTTTTTGGTTTTTTTTTTTTTGGTTAGTTGGTTTTTTTAGAAACAGTTGGGAAGAAAAAGGATTGTGGCAGGGTGTGGAGAGGAGCTGAACTGTGCGAGTGGTTATTGAGGTGACGGGAGGTAGGAGGGACCCGCGGACCTGTCCAGGGTCCTGACTGGGGCCTGGGGAACCTTTTTTTATTTTAGTCACTTTGGCTCCATGCAGCAGAAGGCTTTTTCCTACTCCAAAAATAGGAGCTATGGGAACAAACTCTTTTCTTGTCTTCCCTAATTACTGGTTGCAGAAAAATCTCATTATAATTTAATAAATAAATTTTTAAAAGGAAAAAATCAGTCTTGAAAAGAATCTTTATGGAGCTTGGAGAGTTGTAGTTTGTCTTTGAGACAGAGGGCAGGCAGCAGCTATAGCTGCTCTCCAGGGTCTCAAGATAGCTGTCATGCACTTCAAGCCAAATTATTTTTTTTGCTTTGCCACTTCTAATGTGTATATTTGCACATATTGCTGACCAGGTGGCTTCCACTTGGAAACAAACTCCTTTTTATCTTTCTCTTGAGGAAGGAAACTTAAGGCTATAAACCCAATTGGTTTTATAGAAGATTTTTGGATGAAGTGTATGGAGATGGAATTGATTTTAATAAAATAGAGTGGAGTAGAGTCCTTGCAGTAGGATATTTCACCCTATCTTTCCTGTGGCTTGAACAATTGGCCTCTAAGGGTCTTCACACAACTGATACCAAATCAGCCAATGCATCTCTCTTTGCTCCTTGTGGCCAAGTCCCTTTAGTATGGAGAAGCATCCTTCCCCAATCCTTTCAGCAGAAAGCTCAAATGATGAATTGTCAGTTGTATTGAATTATCTTCCCACTCTAAGAAGAGACGGTGCTTTATCAGCATTGTAGAATACTGAGAGGAAGGTAGAAAGGAAAGGAGGAGCGGGAAAAGCAAGAGGAGACATTTTGTATTAGTGTTATCATCAGTAGTATAAAATTACTGATGAATTGAGGGTTCTTCCATTCACACTACCTTTACAAATCCTAAATTCACTTTAAGTGGTGTGAGTGTTCCCTTGCTGAGCCTTTACATGCTGAGTTTCTGCCCAGAGCACATCTTTATGGTTGTTATAAGTCCTTAATAAAAAAGCTTCTGGAAGAAATGCTGTTAGAGATATAACTACAGCATCAAGAATAAAGTTGTGAAGGAAAGTGTGTTTAATAGAAAGTCAATACTATGAAGCTTATGTTGTGTGGAGTAATTCCTCCAATATTCCTACAGTAATAAAACAATTAAAAATCGGTGTCTCATTTAAGAAGAAAAAAAAAAAAAAAGGAGGTGGCATGTGGTCTGCTGGAGAACTGGAAGAGAAAGGTATGTGGGTGCTAATTATATTCCCCTCAGCACCCATAAGCCATATTGCTCATAAGCTTTAGCAACAGCCACATCCTGCTTAGGATTCAGTTCACATTCCTCTGCCACATTCTGCAGCCATTGCATTATCTGCAGAGGCAGGAGAGACTACTAATAGTACCAGAATGGAGCAGGCCAACGACTGACCTGGGATATGGCAGCTGTTTGCTGAAATGATTAAAAGAAAAAAGTGCTAACAGGGCCACTAATGTCTCCCCAACAAATATACGTATTTGGCAGGTTTCTGTCCTCTTCTGCAGGAAATCATCATCACAAATCAAGAATGGAAGGAAGTGGGGAGGAGTGGTCTGGTGCATCATTTTTATTTCTGTTCTTGCACTCTTTGGAATGAAGGATAAGTGAATGTGCTCCACGTGTTCCAAAAGTGCAACAAGTAATGATTTGCTATATATCAATGGCATAAAACGGGGTTTTATCCAGATTCATTCACATAAAAGCAGCTGACAATTGTTAACTCTTTTTCATTATTAACACAGGATCACTAGTGTTGCAATTATTAATGCTGTGCCTGATTTGCTGAGTTCCACTTTATTGATTTTATTTGGATTGGAGTAAGACTGATTGCCACCTTGGAAAACAAAGTTGTCCTTGAATGACACTATTTAAGTATTACATTCCCCTAAACATTCATTAAGCCTCATGCTTCAACTAAACTTAAGTATTACTGCTAAGTGTCGGAGGTGTGAAAACAGAAGCAGAAACTGGACATACCTGAGGGCCTTTTCCTTGTCACTAGAAAATGTCTAAATCACTGTGAAAGAAAGAAGCCCGTGAGAGTTTTGATTTTTTTTTTTTTTTTGGGGGGGGGGCGGGGAGCGGCACATCAACTACATTAAAATCTGACTTTTTTCTCTATGCATTTGTTCTTGGTGGCTCATAAAACACTTATTTAGAGGGAAAATTTGTTTTATGTATGTATGCATGTCTATTGCTTTTATGTTCTTTTACTGACTCTGTGAAAGCTAATGAGTTTTGGGGCAAAAGACTGGAAGATAGTCCAGTAGGCTTATATTCTGGATTCATAATGTCTAGGCTCTGTTTCTGCTACTTACCTGCTGCACTATGTTGGACAAATCTTTGTTCTTGTATATCCTTTCCTGCCCATTTTGCTGGCAGTGTAGTTTCCTTTTAATGAGAACCTTGACAAATTTGATTTAGTTTAAATATAATTGGTTTTTTCCTAGCTGTTTTTATAGGCCACTGTGTTTTTGTGTGACATCTTGTATTAACTTCTCTAATGGTTTTGGCATGTCCCACATACCTCTGTAATCACCATGTTGCCACTTCTCACTCATCAGTGGTGATCCACTTTTCTTGGCTCTGCCACGCTGCTGTCATCCAATATTCAGCTCGTGCAGAAAGAGCTAAAAATATCTTCTTTTTTGTGTGTAGAACTTTTTATCTGTAGATCTGGAGTTGTTTAACAGTTCACATCTCTGTTTTCCAGTGTCATTACAGCGGTGCAGAGAACACAGACTGACTTCCCAGGGTCACATAGCCAAGTTAAGGGCAGAATAAAATGCTAGAAGCAATCATATGGCTTGTCCTGCTTGTGAAAAATTCTGTATAACAGGCAGGTACCTTGATATTTTATGTAGCTCTTGTTCCCTAGGATGAACAAGACTATCTAATAAGAGCACATTTACTTCTGTCCTTGCACGTATATCATAATTGAAAAGTATTTTGCTAATATTTTCTGCCTGACACATCTGCGCCTACTTAGGAATTTATTCCTTCTACAGCAAAATAGCTGTTGTTGAGTCAGCAATTTCCTAATACGCTGTTATAATAAAGAATGTAAGAGATTTTGCAGAAGAATTTGCTTAGTGTATGCTGGTTTATGGTTAGAGATGACACCCGGACTTTCAGGTAAAGTGCTTGAAGAATTTAGATAATAAAATACTGTTTTGTGCACTTTTGGCTCCTAAAAACTGACATATACATTGTAGAAATAAATAGAATAGAGATCTTAAACAACTACAAATTTGCTTTGGTCTAGCGAACCTGGAAAAAACAGGAAGATTCCTTATGGCTCATTAGCTTTTCAGAGCTTTGACAGAGGGACATTGGTCAGATAAATCAATGACATGTAACATTAAAAAAATTTGAGATTTAGTTTTTAATTATATTACTGCATTCAGGGATGGATGCAAAAGCAGTGCCATGGCTGCAGAAGCAATCCACATTTATGGAATTACCTGTGGGCAATGGCAATTACTCTGTGGAGTCTAAAGGACTGTGTTTTTTTCCAGTGAAGTCGAGCTATGAAGAAACAAAATGCCATGTGTTACTTTGAAGTAATAATTGAGACTGAATGATATGTTAACTACTCTTCGAACTCTGATTCTTAAAATAGTACAGCAAATATAGCCTGGTGTAACTGAAAACAGTTATGGTGGTTACAGGTAAAATGCCATGTAATTTATGACAACTTCTATTGGTAGAAGAGCTCTGGCCCATTCAGAGATAAGATCAAATTGAGTTCAGGCCATGAGACAGCAATGTTTTACATTACCTTATTGGGCTGTGCTAAGTGTGTTTCTAATGGAAATACCAACATCCCAGAAAGTGAGCAAGGCCTTTGGGTATCACAGGCTGTGAATTTTTACCTGCTTACATTTGGGGTGAGTGTGAAGAGTAGATTTGCGTTTCAGTCTCTTGGAACTGAATCGTTCTAATGTTTTATTTTCAAATTAAATCCCAACCCAGACTGGGCCTGCTCTGTCATGTTAACATATGTTTCTGGGAAATTTAATTTCTCTATTACATTTAAGTCATTTTGGATATATCATCCAGTCAATCTCTCTACCTTGATCTGGCAGCAAGCCGTGGTGTGTGCCTATTGTAGAGTGGAAGGCACTATAGATAGCCCCAAGAGGCTTGTTGGGACGGTTCAGGGCTGGAAACATTACAATTGCACTCTCTAGGTGGGATTGTTCTCATGTTACTGACCTGGGATCTCTGACTGCATTAGCTTGGAGCTCCCTGCTCTGCTGTCCACTGTGCAGCATGGGCTTGCCCTTGATTCCCTTTTTGCAAGGCAGGATTCTCACTCAAGTGTTGAAACACGTCACAGGAACTTCCCAATGGTTTGAATTGACTACAAAAAATCAATTCAGTCAATTTGCCCTAATACAAGCGTTTCTCATTTTAATTATTCCTTCTAATGCCTGCCCTTATCGTAGTCACCAGCCAGAGCTGCTGGTGCTTTCAGTATTACAGAGTGCTCCCTGCTCTCCCCCTAGCCACTGCTGGCTGCTCTACAATCTATGTTTGGATTTCTTAGGAAAATGGATCAGTCAATATTGGCCAGAAACAAGCATCAGTCCACTGCTGGTTTTGTCATACAGGGTTCGTTATTCAGGGCAGTGGGGTACCATTTTGGGTAGTGTGGCTAGCTGGTGCACAATGCTGTCCCACCCCATAGCTGCCCAAATCTAAAGAAACAAGCTTGCAACTTTTGTACCGTGTATCAATGTTAATTAACCATTCTTCAGGTGCTTTTTGTTTGAGTAATTCCTTTCTCCATGTCTGAAGCACACACAGAGGAACAGCACTATTTCATTCATGCTACTATTGAATATCATCTTTAGGTATTGCCCCATCTGCACATCCGTCTCTCCACAGGTGTGTTTTTCCAGTTGTTTGTTAATCTTTTATGGATTGCAGACATCCAACCTCTAATTTTGTCATCTAGGTCTCATCTTTCACACTCTAAAACTTCCCTGTACTCTGTTACACAGCTACAGTAATTACATTAAATATTTTCAGGCCTGCTTTAAGTTATGCCCTGTGCTCTTGGCCCTTCTTCAGGACTTGCAACACCCCTTTTGCCTTCTGTAAACTTTTCTCCTTTCCCGTATTGTTCCCCAGAAGTCAGCTTTTCCTTCTGTGATGATTTCACCCAAGCTGGAGACCAGGTGCCCACCAAAGGTGCTCTATCACTCCCCTCCTCAGCTGAACATGGGAGAGAAAATATAACAAAAGGCTCGTGGGGCGAGATAAGGACAGGGAGAGATCATTCACCAATTACCATCATGGGCAAAACAGGCTTTACGTGGGGAAAATTCATTTTAATTTGTTACCAATCAAACCAAAATAGGACAATGAGAAATAAAACCGAACCTTAAAGCACCTTCCCCTCACCCCTCCCTTCTTCCCAGGCTCAACTTCACTCCCAATTTCTCTGCCTCCTCCCTGCCAGCAGCGCAGGGGGACAGGGAACAGGGCTGGGCTCAGTCCCTCACACGCTGTCTCTGCCGCTCCTTCCCCCTCAGGGGGAGGCTCCTCACACTGCCCTGCTCCAGCGTGGGGTCCCTCCCATGGCAGACAGTTCTCCATGAACTTCTCCAGTGTGGGTCCTTCTCATGGGCTGCAGTTCTTCACACGCTGCTCCAGCATGAGTCCTCCACTGGGTTATAGGTCCTGTGAGGAGCCTGCCCCAGCCCGGGCCCCTCTCCCCACAGGGCCACAGGTCCTGCCAGGAGCTGCTCCAGTGCAGGCTGCTCATGGGTCACAGCCTCCCTGCTCCAGCGTGTGGCCCTCCCTGGGCTGCAGGTGGGGATCTGCTCCACCATTAACCTCCACGGGCTGAGGGCACAGCCTGCCTCACCACGGGCTTCCCCACGGGCTGTGGGGGAATCTCTGCTCCGGTGCCTGGAGCCCCTGCTGCCTCCTCCTGCACTGACCTGGGGGGCTGCAGGGCTGCTGCTCTCACATAGCCTCACTCCTCTCTCCAGCTGAAATTTGTTGCACAGGTTTCACCCCCTCCCCCCCTGCCCTTCTTAAATATGTTATTCCAGGGGCGCTCCCACTGTTGCTGATGGGCTCAGCCTTGGCCAGTCATGGGTCCGTCTTGGAGCCAGCTGACATTGGTTCTATTGGACATGGGGGAAGCTACTGGCACCTTCTCACAGAATCCACCCTTGTAGGTTCTGTGCTACCAAAACCTAGCCACACGAACCCAGTACATCTTCCTATCAGAGAAAACTTGAGGCTTTGGTTAAAGACATAAGGTGTATACTTTACAGGTGAACCTGCCTTCTAGTGTGTATTCCTAGGCTAACTTTTTGGTCTTTATAGAGTATTTTCCTCTGGAAGTCTGATTTTGAGCAGCAGGAGATGTTAGTTTACCTTTTTACTTACTATTTTCTCTTACCTTTGGCTATGACTCCTATATGTGCTTATAACACGATTCTGCCTCATCACTCCAAGACAGATGCTGGGTCTGTGTTCTTTGTAGTATCTCAGTTTTACCCGATGACATTACCCAGATCCTGTAGAACTGCCACTGAGATTTTTTGGAGGCTTGATAATAGCTTCAGCTGTGCATTAAACCTGAAACTAGGAACAGGTATTTACCTGATTTGAATGCAATGCTGGCAGTTTAGCATATCTGCGACCAGTCTTGAGAGAGGAATATCGATACAAATTATTTTGTATTATCAAACCAGAGGGCAGGTATTAAGTCAGTAATACCAAAGTATTGATACTAATTACAGTCATTGATGGTCAAATCAGAATTGCTCTCTGCCTTCCAGTCTTGTAGTTTTTTATTTCAAAGTACAATACCTTTCCAAAATCATGTTTTGAGAGTGAAGTCAAACTTGACATTCCATTCAATAAACTGCATTGATTTTGCAGAAGCAGCTACAGTCCGGCCTCAGTAGGTCTGCACAGCTCCATGGCTGCCACTGTGCTGGGTGACAGAGAACATACTTGGTGCTTCCCAGATCACCTGGTGGAGAAAGAGGAGCCAGAGCAGAAGCAGACACCTTTGTTCATATCTTAAAATATAATAGATCTAATCTTTTTTTCAGATGTGTTGTTTTGCATCTGAAATTGGATTTTTCCTAGTTAGGTAACCCAAATTCCATGTATGCCTTTTTCTTGTAATTCGTGGCCCTTTATTACTGCATTGAGTCTCTTGATCTTTGGCCTGCATATAATGATTGTATTGACGTAGCTGTTCAGCCTATCACCCACCATAATCCCAAGGTCCTTTTCAGAAGAGGTACTGCCTGGCCAGTCCTGGCCCATACCACTGTATGAAGAGTTTTGCACTTTCCTTTTACCTTGCTCTGCTCTGCCAGGCATCGTGTCAGGTTCTCCCTTTACTTTGGTGCCACTTGCGTATCTGCTGAGGGTGCTGCTGTGTCATCATCCAGGTTGATGATGAAGCTAATGAAACAAAAATCCTGGCACCAACCTCTAAGATACTTTGGCCTCTACAAGCAACCCACTACAGCAACAACCACTGGTGAACTGTCAATTGCTGCCTTCTGAACATGGAGGTTCAGCACCTTTCCAGCTTATGAAACTGTCTGTTCCTCCAGGGCATACCTCTCCACCTGCCAAATAAGCCTGCTGTGTGAGACAGTCCCAGAGGCCTGGTGGAGATAAAAGTTTTGATTCTCGTAAGTTTTGATGTTTCAGTATACATTTAGTTTCAAAATGGGGCAAACCAACTCTTTAAAGAATTTTTAGAACATCAGGGTTCCATTGTAGAAATATTTCTTTATGAAGCTGAAATATTATAGTGAAATACAATATGAAAAACATTTCTTCCTAATATTTTTAAATGGATAATATGAATGATAAGAGAAAGTGTGCGGCAAAAGAACCTGCTAATTTTTAATTAATTGTTAAAGTTGAAACATTTAACTACAGTAGCATCTTCTGATGGAAAATAATTTTGGCAAAGACTGACCATTTTAATATGCGTATAATCCAAAACAACTAAATGTGTATATATTCCTATATGAGTTAATACTTTAAGTTTTATTTAACGGATTGCACAATTTCATTATTTTAAATTTTTTTAGCTATCTTTTCAAAATGTTCTGTTAATCAGAAAATGTTGTCAATTGAAATGATTGCTGAAGAGAAATCTATGTTACTTCTCCAGCACTAGAGGAATTTGAATTAAAAAAAATGAAATTAACCTGTATTATTTACATTGAATTTTACTAATCAGAACTCCAGTATAACATACGTAGTTTGAATAATACCTTCTATTTAGGTAACATTTCTAAAAGTTTTCAAGGATGTTTGACAGGCTTGCCTGAACAAAAGTAAATTGAAAAGGTAAATCAACTTAATCACCATTTATGTCATGGAACCACTTATTTTGGAATTTGCTGGGGATGGAATGGCTTCCACTTGTGGAAACTGATGGATATTTCTTTGTGGTAGCTGGAGGAGACTAGCTTTGTTGAGTAGCTCTTGATGAACTCTCACCAGATCTGACATGCAACTTCAGCATTGTCAAAGGAAAGACACAACCTACAGTCTGCCACCAAATATTCAAAAAGTTGTATCCATTTCATCATACTCGTGTAGTATAATGAAATCGATTTCAACTGGACTGTGCTGTTGAGGATATGACCTTTCTCATTATGGACGACGTTGAGCCTGGCTTGTTCGTCATTCTATAACCTCTTGGGAATTGCTGGGTTTGGATATCTAGTGCATTCCTTTTTTCGCTCCCCCATTACTTTTGAATTAATGATAAAGAATTCTGACAAGAAAAAGAATGGAAGAAAAATCCCTTCTTCCATTCCCTGTTCTCTGTTCATCTGAAGTAAAACCAAGATTTTCCAGCTTCGATGGTTGCGACTGGATTTTCTGCAAACTTTTAAAACAAATTTTAACTATAAGCAACCTAAGTAACCAAGCAAAAAGATATGCAGCATAAATCTATTTGGGGACTACAATACTATAATAAGCTTTCAGACATAGGCTTTTCTCGTGAAAATTACTTTCCAACAATTAGTCTAATGCTATGATTAGCTTTGCAGAGTTTACTAAAATTCAAAGGTTTTGGCTAGGTTTTCGGGGTTTTCTTTAACGTGGCTGCTCAACACTTTGATCTTTAAAATAACCTTTTGCATACTACTATTTTGAAATGTTTGTGTGTATATTTATGTCTTATAAAAAAAGAAATGAGCATTTAGCTTGTTGTTAATACAAATTCAGGTGTTCATCACGTGCATTTAACACCATTTAGAAAATGTAAAAAGACTGGCATCCTGTGAAGGTAAGTTAGGGAAAAATACAGGAGTGGGAAGATGTGATATTCTCAGCTGTGAGTGTTTTCCTCTGCCTTCTCCCATACTGAGCTTAAGTGCTTTCAAAGACATGCTTCTCTGCTGCGCCTTCCTGCATTTCTGCATGGTCTTTAAAGATGCTGAGCCAGTGGTTGAATGTAGTGCTGCCTTTCACAAACAACAATTGATCCAACCTTCCTTTTTGTAACTCTAAGTGTTGCCATTAGGTAATCTTTAGTATACTACTTACATGAAATTATGGTGCTAAAGGCTAAGTCAGCATGTAACAAGTTGATGGCTAATGGGACTGTCTGCATAGTGCACCAGTGATTATTATTAGACATTATTAGAAAAGTAAATATTTTGTACGTGAAATAATTTTACATTAATATAGAAGACATTCCTTTTCCTTGCTACATTGGGTGTTTACATTGAGCTTGTAAAATTATTTGTATTCACTTACATATACTGCAGACTGTTGAGTCTGAAACGCAATTTAGAGATTTTTGCCCAGAGACTTGCCACAGCATTTGTGTTTGGTAGATAGAAAGAAAGGTAATAGGGAAAGCTTTTGAAGAGTGAGAGCTAGCAGACTATAAAATAAACCATGAAGTCTATTAGGATGGAAGATTATGGAAGTCATGCCAGCAAGACTGGAAAAACCTGTAGTCACTGGCAAAGGGAGAATTAAGAAACCTACACAGGCTTTTCTATCTGATTTTCATAATTTTGTTGAGCATTCAAAGATTGAGAAGGTTGGTTTGAGGTGATTAAAAAACTTCAAATGACAACAATTTTTAATTAATGTGGGTTAGTCAATGTATTAATTGTAATTTACTTTGTAACAATGGAAATGTTGGAAAACGGGTGAGACTAAGAATGGTGTTTAGAAATATAATGAAACTGTTCACTAAGAGTTTTAATTAACCACCAGACTGTATGCACTGCCCTTCAGTAGCAAGTCTTTTTAACTTCATTCTTCAAACGAAGTAATTGCATCGTTTCTCAGGGCTGCAATACTTTAGCGAAGGGCTAAAATCATTAATCATCATAATGCAGCATAAGTGATTTCAACCTTGTGTTTTTATGATGTGTGCTCAGCTCATTGAATACGAATCTTCCACTTCACTTATTCCCGTGTATTTGTGTATTAACATATCTGCATGTTGATTTAGATTTGCTAACTTTAATGTGCCTAGGTACAGTGATGGCAGTTATCATTTTCTAGAGCTCTCTACATTTCAGTGTGTTTATCTGCACCAAGGAAATTATTTATGTGATAAATCAATTCTGCATGTTTCCGCTCCAATAGAAAATGTTGCTGTATATTTCACAAATATAAGTATTTTTACCATTATGGCTTTCTCTAATGTCTTCTTTTCTTCCTTCATGTCTGCTGCTCAACTTTCAATATTGAGTAAATGGCAACACTCTGTTTGCTGTGATCAAATTATTCAGTAAGTCTTCCTAAAATGAATAAAAAATAATTAAAATAGGTTAAATGGTTTTGTTATAAAAATCAATAAATGAGTAATCGGATAGATAATGGCATGGTTTTGTGTGAACACTATTTATCAGTGTATGAGCGTGGAAGAGAACCTGCAAAATCTCAGTCCAGTATTTTATATGTATTTGTAAGTTAGGGTGAATAAGAATATTGCATGCAACTCCTCAAAGAAATGTAGAGATTATATTATTTCTTTGCATATTTTTTATCCTCCTGGATAGCTGGTGAATCTAAGAAGACAGTAATCTCTGGTTAAGGAAGCATTATTTCTCTTTTACAAAGGGAACTGCAGCAGAAGTTAAATCATTTTCCCAGTGTTTTATATGGATTATGTTGTACTGATAGAATTAAGTAAATTCATTACTGTCTTTAGATGTAAAAAATTGATTTCACTCTACAAGGCTAAATACAGAAGCATTTTTCTCTCTTTATATACTTGAACTGTATCTGTACTGGTGAATTGATCTCTAATAGTGCAATCTTCTCCACCCCCCTGCCCAGCTAGCTTTGTTCCATTAGCTCATTTGGTTGCATATGCAAAGGTATTTTTTGCCAGGGTCTTAATGTAATGTTTAAATGTAAGCACATGCAGATCTATATTGAGGTCAGAGAGCTATTCCCATAGGATGAAAACAAGCAAGGAAGTTAAACTCTATGGCAAAAAATACTTCTGGCAGAGATATATTAGGTTGTGAAACAGTCATTTTAGGGAAATATTAGAAACCCGTTCACTTGAGACTTTTATAACTAGATCTGACAAACCACTAGAAAATGTCTGCAGAGTGAATGTTGTGCAGCGCAGAGCGCTGGATGAAATAGGGTAATGGAGCTTTTCAATCTTGAAATTCAATGATTTTGGGATAGTGAGACAAATCACATCTGTGGTATATACTTCAGACTTCCATGTGTTATCAACACATATCTAAAAATTGACCCATTTAGACACTGAATATCTGACTTATTTTTCTTCCTTGATAGCTAGTTTGAAAGAAATAGTTTGGATAATGGCAGCCTACTTCATTTACAACACATGATGGTTCATTAAAGAAAGATTTGTGAAAAATATCCTTGAAACAATCCCAGTATTGATAGATTTTGGGGTTTTATTGTCCTTTTTTTATTTCTATTTTTACTTTTTACAATACTGTTAAACTGTCTGTTGCAGTTCTCTTTCTTGAAGTCTGGGTTTATGTCCAAGCATTTTTGATAGCTGGAATGCCTCAGCATCAATGAACTAGAGTTTTGTAGTTGTATTTTTCTTACAAGTTCAAGTTACACCATTAGATTTGTGACGTTCCCTAATGATCTTTTGTCAGCAGAATTTCCTATAGTTATTTCATCTGTAGAAAAACATAAGATCATGGCCATTAATGAAAAAGAAAAGCTTATTCATGCATTGACTTTTAAAAATGATTCAGATGATTTCTGGGTTGGGTTGGGGGTTTTTGTTTGGTTTTTTTGTTTGTTTGTTTTCAAGAAAAGAAGAAACTGGGATTGTTCAGAAAGAGTTTCATCCTTCTTAAGAGCCATTGAAGCAGTGATCAAAAAATCATTACTATCTGCATGAATTTGATGGGTTTGCTGCTAAATTTACACAAAAGCTTTAGAAAACAGTTCTAGAAGTTGTGAAGTTTCCTTAAGCTAAGGCTTGAGATATAAATGTTATTAAGGCATTTAAAGCAAATTTGACATGCAATATAAATGTCATTTGTCTTTAAAAACCTTTGAAATTAAAGTCCTGAAAGGAGCTCTGTTTAGTTGTGCTTTAGTCTTTAAGGTCACTTTAATGAAAACCTAATTTAGAACATTTGTGTGCTGATGCTATTTTAGGACAAAAGCCATGGAATTTTGCCTTAAGTTAAGAATTACAAAAAAGGACTCATTTGACTATTTGCTCTATTCTGTATTTTCTTTTGATCCCTAAAGACTATTCTTGTGCAGAACTTTCCTTTGCTGCATTTGGTTTTATCTAGTTGAGATATGGGGTCAAGTTCTGATAGTATAAATCCAGAAATAATAGTAAAGGCTAAGCTATGGTTATTCTGGTGATGGATGACAGTACACTTGGGACCTGAAAGTGCTTCTCAAAGTCAATGAGATTTCAGCTGGTAGAGCTGCTGGTTAAATCAGAACCAGATGGATTGTGGCTAAATTCCCAATATGTTACTCTGAAACATATACCTTCATATTGGAAAAGGAGACTATTTTCAGAAGCAGACACATTTTACTTGTTGGATTAGAAACTGAATCAGGGCTAAAGTCTGGATTTGCATTCCTACCTGGTGATAGAAACCTCCTGAGATGCTGGGAGACTTTTTCAGCTTAAGATCACGGAAACTGCAGCTGAATGTGGTCTGGCAAACAGTGTTTTTTCTACTGTGGTTGTACAGTGGAGCATAATTGGATTTAATATTTGGGAATGCTTTTCCAAACCAAGAGAGATTTTGAGGAAAACTGGCTTTGGCATGTTAATATGTCTATGTTAAAACTTTCCAAAAAGGATGTAACCAAGAACACTCTGTTAAGTCAAGGTGGTTTTCTCTCTCCCATCCATGCTTTGAAGAATTTTCACTCTTTATTAGCTAATAGAGTTTCAATGAGGACTTGAAGTTCAATGTAGATCAGTAATTTACATGAACAAAAATTCCCAAGAAGATCCAACTTCCTATGACAGAGTTCGGTCAGAATTTTCCAAAAAAACCTTAATGCTGGTATAATTTTCAGCATTGGAAAGGGAAACAGTGTTTTGGTAACTGAACTATTGTTTACTGTTTCCTGACACTATTTTATCTGTGCTTTGTACAAATCAGCATGAGCTGTTGCTACCTCTGTATCAACTTTTGTGTGCTCGAGTCTCTCCTTAATATTCTGCTGTAATTTTCATTCTTTGCCTGCTTCAGAAATTTTGTACCCCTGATGTGATTCTGGGGTAGCAACAACAAAATCCTGAATTGTATTGTACATCCTACCTGTATTGTTTACTTTAGGAGTGCTTGTCGTAGGAAAATTTTCTCCCAAAGCAAAATATTGTAGGTACTGTTTCTCAAATGGCGCTGCTTAATAGTGTCAGTTACTTCATCAACTAGTGACTAATTGTGAAATGTAATTTGCTACCTGCATTGAAGTAGAAAAGAGTATGTATAAAAATATTATGTCATTTCCTGAATGCTGTGCTGAACTCATTGAGCATCTTGGTTAATGGGAAATGATTTGTAAAAGGACCACACTCTTGTTGCGTCAGAACAGTGGTTTACATATAGGTGTGTGTACATGCAGGTAGTGTCAATTTGTAATTTCATATTGATTTTTTCACCTTCAGAGACTCTAAATCTTACAGTTTTAATGCAGAATTGATGGCTTTGCAAGTTAGGCTGTCAGATATAAATGTTTCAAATGTTGCCCTTGTTTGAATCATGCCCAGAACATTTTTCCAGAAATCATTCTGCTGCAGGAGATTTTGAAGTCGCAGTTTTTTTCTCCTGTTAAAATGCTAGCACTGTTCCACTGGAGTTAAGATAATTACTTGGCTCTACCAGATCAGTGAAACAGAGAGATACCTTTGGATTCCTATATAGTTTATTGTCTTCACTATTTGTCTTAAAGCACATTGATGAATAATGTAGTCAACATTAAACGGGAGGAAGCGGAAAACTTTGAGACTTATTTAATCAGTTACATAAATCCTTGCCAGATATCAAGTACCTTTTAAGCATGAGCACCCTGTTGATAAAAATTTGAATATTTGCAGATTTGGACAGCAGAACTAATACTGCGCTGGCAGCATTTTGCATCTGTTCACAACTTTTGAAAGCAGCAGTTTGAAATGTGCCATCTGTAATCGCCAACTGCTTAAAAAGAGGGTAACGAATGTTTGCTATTAGCTATTAACATGGATCAAGACATTTAAAAGACTGTGTGAGCCAAGCTATGTGACATTTCTTCATGTAATACTATACTTCTGTTACTGGGAATGGGCTGTAGGTATGAACTGCATCACCAGTTCTAGGTGTTGAGTCGTCCTTCTCCTACAGCATAAATACAGTAACATATAATTCCTTTGTTTGGAACAATCTGAGACCCTGCTGGATTAATTCATGCTCATTCTCCCATCTTTTTGTTAGCTCCGCCTTCACTTCTTGCTGGGATGCTTATTATCCCAATGGCATTACTGAAGACAGTTGTGCGTTCTCTGCCTATTTGACCTCTTGTCTATTCGTTGAGTAGCAGCTCTGCCTTTGAACGTGTTCTGCTTCTGGTGGTGTTAAATCGCTGTGGTACCTGTAGAGTTGGGAAGCAGACTGAAACAATTTCTCCATAATAGCAAATAAGGCTAATAATGTAAATAATGCAGTCCTTAGCTGGAAGTTTATCTAGAGGCTTAAATTTTCTTCTTCTCTAATCAAGGAAGGTCTCCTGAGTTTTCTGGTGACAGAGGTTTGTGAACATCAGTTTCTCTAGATGTCAGACCTCAGCAGCTAAAGGTGCGTTTAGATCTCCAAGTCACCTTCATGATTTTAGCACTAGGTATTTAATTTTTGCAGAATAAACAAATGTAAAAAATCAGCAACTTCCCACTGGGGCATACAGTAGCTTTCTCCAATAAACTCCTTTAATTGCCTGCATTTTAATGAAAGGATAGTCTTTGATGGAGATTTTTAAAAATTAACAAACTGTTAAATGATTGATGCAGTTACAGCAGCTGTGAGAAATTACTATTTTGGCTTAACAGAGGCAAGACACCTTTTAAATTCCATTGTCACGTATAAGACTATCTTCAAAAATTTCATTTATATGCAAATATTTTGGGATTTGATGTATACATGGCCTGTCTGGGGCAAAATATATGTGTATCTTGTGGCCAATGTGCAGATTTTTTCCATAACTTTAATTGCTATAGGAATTCATAGTAGGTTAGGGAAGAAATAAACTTAAGCTGAAAGATGAAGAGGGACATGACAGGCAGGTTAAAATAGAAGGAATTTATTAGGAATGTCTTTAAGGAAATCAATATTTACATAGTTTCGATTATAAATCTACAAAAATACTCACATGCAGAAAAATTTGACTTACAGGTGAAGATTTGTATCACAGAAATACCGGGGCTTAAGCATAAACACATAAAACTTGTTTTTGTTAGAAGGCAGTGTTTACAGGTATTTGGCTGATGCATAATTGTGCAGTGTAGGTACAGGAGGTACCTTTTTCTCTAGATAAATGCCAATTATATAAAACACATTCATCTATCTAAACAGACTGCCTTGATTGAACTTTAAGGTGCAGCACAATAATGCCTGCAGCATGGCAGTCAGTAATAGATGCAGGGTATGTATGTAAGTAAAATTGGATTTATACACCAAGACATAAACAAAGGGGAAAAGTTATGCTATAAAGAAGTCAAGGAAATGTTAAAGATAATTTTGAAAGGAACTCCAGGGTAATGGTATGAGTCTTTTAAATGACTAGGAGAAGCCTGGAAAAACAGTTTTGAAAGCCAGTAAATTTCCTGGACTTTTCACTGAGAGTCTGAGCAGCATAATGTAGTGCTGCGATTGCCTCTCTCTTCATTTTTTAACACTTTTTCTGGTTTAGGATTTTATTTTTTGTTTTGGTGGGGGGAGGAGGAGGGGGAGGGGGGAGCATGGGGAATATTAATAACAAAAAAGTCCTGGAGAAAACCAACACTGTTGTAAATACCTAGGGGAGGGGGGTTTGCAGTGACTGCTGAGGAAAAGTGCATCAGATGAGAAAGTATATATTAAAAGTCTGGCATGTTCCACCTGGCTATTTTTAACACACTGCAGAAAATGTGACTGATTCCCCTATCTGCTCACACTTTTCTCTTTGAGCACTAGCTGTCATATTCCTGTCGCATGCATGGCATTTTTCAATAGGTTGTCTCTTTTTCACCCTATGCCGCCTCTTATTACTCCATTATGAAGATTATAAATATATGAACCTGATCTCAAAATAGAACTACAAAGTCCTATTAACTTTGCTAACTAAGAGTGGTGTGTAAAGTTTTTTACTTTCATGTTATAATTTTGAATTTTATCCCATATTTGTAATTGGTTTGAGGGGGGGGTTTTTTGGGTGGTTGAGGTTGGTTTGGTTTGGGTTTGGTTTTTTGTTTGTTGGGGTTTTGTTTGTGGTGGTTTTTTTTCAGTATGAGACTAGTTCTGACTCAGAATACTTCCTGGTGAAAAATATTGACAAGCACAGAAATAAACTGGGTTAGACTTGTCTTTGCTTTATCATTATGGACAAAATATTTTCATTTTTCTAGACTAACTCATAGGCCTAGTCTTTAGCCAAGGGATGGTGTTTTGGTTTGTTTGTGGTTCGTTTGTTGGGTTTTTTTTTTTCACAGAAGTGTTTCAGCAAATCATTTATACAACAGGCATTTTGACAAGTAACAACCATTGTTATAAATAAGTTTTGTGGATTCTGTTTATTATAAGATTTGGAAAACAGAAAATGTTTGCCTGTGTTATGAATAATAAGTTCAAATGCCTATTGGATAGCTTTTTGTATTTAGATAAAAACATCGTTAATAGCTTCATCATCATATGTGGAATGACAATAATATCTGTGTTTTTTCAATTCCATCTCAATATTTACAAAGCTTGAAGCAGTTGTTTCTTTTTCCACACTGATTTTTTGAAATAAATGTTAGCAAGAGAAGAACTGTTTCTCCTTAGGTAAACTTGACTCTTTTCACTATACTAATTAGCTGATATTGATTAGTACAACAGACTGAAAATATGTAATGTGTCAAAATCTGAGCAAGTCTCATTTATTTATACAAACACTGCTATTTCTTTAATTTTTGTCAAGATTCGGTTTCAGTTGAGAAACATTGCTATGATAGTCTATATCTGCAAATATTTTTAAAGCATGTGATACAAACTCTTTAATGTCAATGGAATTAACTTTTCCATTGGCTTTAACAATATTTAGTTTAGGTACAGAATATACTGAAAAATACCTCATTATACCAAGATACTGAACTAGGTTATGACCCAGTCGTCGTTTGAAAATATAAAAATGCTGTTCTACCTGGAATGAAAAGCCAGTGCAGCAGAGATGCTAATTTCAAGTTAATGACCATCTCCTTGCCCAAGAATGCAGGGCTGTAGTTAAAGAAGGGCAATGGCTGCATGCCAGCCTGCATCAGGCAGTGTAGCTCCTTTATGGCTATTAATATACTGGCCACTTAGAGCTACTCTTAGAATTTTAAAATTAGATTTTTATCTTTAAATGACTAATAATACCATAACAATGATGATAAAATCTCTGCAGTGTTTCATTTGTCCTCCATTGTTTTCCATTATTCACTACTACAGAGTTAAAAGCTTTGTTCACTACGAAGTGCATTTAGTAACTTTTTTGTATTGGACAAATGTTTTACAGTCAAAAAGAATTTACAGTAGTAGTGTTCTAAGTTGATTATTGACCATTGCTCTTCACGGCGGAAGGCAGGTTCCATAGGAAAAAAACCAAGTATAACGCTTGTGTTGTTATGCAATACTTTTAAAATAAGCATAATCTATAAAGGAATACAGAGCACGAGAATTATTGTATGCGTCAGCAATTCTTAAAAACTATTTGAGGGAAAAATATTATACATCCACCAGCTGAAGTAAGCAGGGAACCCTGTTAGTTTAATGTGTATCGGCAGCTCAGAAATATTTACTCCTTTTGGAAGATCTGACTTGAAGCCAATCGTATTCTGGTGGGTAATGTTACTTGAATCAAAATAAGGTATTACATACTTTTATTTCCTTTTAATTCAAATTTAATTAGACAATGATGCTTTAAAGCAATCAAGATTGAAGTAATCATCCAGTGGAATTAATATGGTCACATTTAAGTGAAATCACTGTTTTGATTTCAGATCTATCTTAGGCTGCAAATGAAAAAGCTGCAAGTTTAAAAACACTCATGGTGAAGTGAAAGAAAAGGGGGAATGCTGGGTCAATAATGGCACCTCTGAGAAAAAAAGTCTGGATGGGGAGTGCGATGGCTTGCACCGACTGGATTTTAAAATGTTGGGGGGAAGGACGATCTTCCCTTTTGTGTCCTCATTTGCTCCCAAGCCAATAAAGTCATGATTGCAGTGCTTGTGTTCAGGAGATAGTGATTTAAACAAACATGAAAAACTAGTTGAAAACAACGGTGAGGTGCACCACCATTCCTCCTCACGTTTGTAACACTTTTTGTAGAGGTAACTCCCAGCTACACACAGATGCCATGGAGGAATCCTCTTTGTCTGGGTACTCTCCAGGGAAATATTTGTGGGGAATGGGCTGCTTTGGTGCCCTCTGTGGACTCACTTTCTCCAGGCATGGTAGAGCTGAAGGCTATTTTTTTTTAAGCTGCCTACAGTACTTCAACATCCCTTTAATTTTGATTGAACTAGGTGTTTGCGCTACTTGGGCAGCTTTGACATCCTCAGCTGAAATAGTCCAGAATATTGAGCCTTCTGTTCTCCTGGCTTCTTGCATGGTTCAAACCCAGATGGCACACAGCACCGTGGCACCAACAAAGAGATGTCTCATTGATGGTTCCACATACTTCCCAGCCTGGTCTCTGAGCATATACCAGACATGTAATTCAGACTGACTTGGACCATCCTGAATCTGTTCTCAGGTGTGGACAGAAGACATACGTCCTTCTCCTCTCCTGCCCTCCATAATCATGCCCTTCCCATTTTTCGGATTTAGGTGGTGGCAGTGATTTTTGAGGAGCTGGCTGAGGCAGAGTGAGCAAGCTGGTCATTGGCCTTAAGCTGTTAATGTGTTTGTGCCTCACGATCACCACAGAGTGCCAGGAGCAAGGCCAGGTGCTCCCTACTTTGAAGAGCCTTTGCAAGAGGGACACAGTGAAGAAGTGGTGGGGTCTGCAATGTGGACAGCGGTAGAGCTGGGTTGGCCTTGGTGGAAGCAGTCTAATGGGGCAGTTTGTAGGTGACTGAGAAGGTTGAGAAGATCAGAACTTCCCCCCCCCCCTTTTTTTCCCCTAAAGATTTAAGTCTTTAAAACAGCCTATAAAATGACACAATAGTCTGGAGATTCTTAGGATAACAGCAACTCTTAAAACACATTGTTTTTCCCAGAGCTGCATATTTTCTTAGAATCAACCTGCTGATTGGAGAGACATACCTATCATCACATATTTGTGTCAGAACCTGAAAGAGATGCATCTTTTGGCAAAGTTATAAAATGGGAAACAAGAATAAAATGATTACTTTCTGGGGATCCAAAACCAGGGAGAAAATCATTTGGTATGTGTGGCAGATAGATTAGAAATATTTATATCTTGAACTCAGATACTCATCAGAAAGAAATGTCTCTTTAGTTGCTCAGTTCTTGCTGTAAATGATAGACTCAGATACTGTGCTGTATTTCAACAAATACTTTAGTTACATATATGTTTTCACATTGTGCAGTACGGGTTATTGTTAATTAACTATTGCCTCAAAATCTTAATTGATCCTCCTTATTTTTTTTTTTTAATTTAAAACCACTTTAATGAATATTTTATAACATTTTGAATTTTTGG
This sequence comes from Ibycter americanus, assembly GCA_035590275.1. Taxonomy (NCBI): domain Eukaryota; kingdom Metazoa; phylum Chordata; class Aves; order Falconiformes; family Falconidae; genus Ibycter; species Ibycter americanus. The sequence goes on along the minus strand of JAVJGI010000065.1, from coordinate 39,774,091 downwards.
GGCATAACATAAGTTCAACGCAACTCCAGTGAAAAAAAAATCTATCTAGTTATTGCATGGTGGAAAAAAGAGGAATTTGGTCAAAGGACTTAAGAAGATACAGCTCTAGGGTGTATTTTCTCTATAGGAAGCAGAAACTCCTGAGGGCACCTGGTTTCTGTGAGTGGATTTCAGGAGGAGAAAGTCATCAGTCCTGTTATATTTTTGCTAACAGAGAGGTTTGTGTGGATGAAAGCTCTGGGGATGCTGATGCAGAGACAGGAGTTGAGAAAAATGTGTTTGATAATTCAGAGGGGAAAAAAAAACCTCGATGAACAGAACTGGGGTTATTTCTATGACATTAAGGTAGATGTGTATTTCTCTTTTGAATTGTTTATTCATATTTCTCTGAAGATGCTGCTACCAACACTATATCTTTATTACTCAAGTTCATTTGTTGAATAAAATGCTGCTATTTAATAGCTCCTGTACTAAGCAACTTTTATTAGGGATTATCAAGCGAGGTTCAGCTTTTAAGAGAGGGACTGATTTATCCCTTTTCTTTTAGAAATCCCATAGTTTGCAATAGATGGCAATGTTAACTTTTCATTGTGCATGTTGTTTTCTAGTATGTCTTTATTCTTAGCTCTAGGAGAATGAATGCATAAATAAAACTCCACTGTTCCTCTGCTGCTCTGCTGCCATTTAAATCCCTATTTATCTCACTCTAGGATGCCAGAGAGGAAATTTAATGTTGAGTATTGGTTCAATAAATGTCAGGGAGGGCAGGCAGTTTATATCCTCTTTTGCAATAAACATTTAGTTCTCCTGACAAAGAAAGCATCAGAATATTGGGAGGGAAAAGGTGGTCTAGTGGTCTCTGCTTCTTTCAGCAGCTGAAAATGTGGAGGGGTAATGATGACTGTGCACACAAAGCTGAACCTCCAGAAGTGGTTGGTACGCTGTCAGGGATTCAAATGCTCTCCTGACAGGAGTAAGCATTTCTTGTTTAGGAAGTTGAACTGCATGAGACTTGGTCTTGCAAAATGTCCATGCAGTTCTCCTCTCATCTGTAAGTATTGTGTAGGTTTAAACTTTTCATGAACTAGCCTTTTTGCAACATTATTTTTTTGTATGCTTTGTTTGTATTACAATAAAAGACACATTCCTACCCATCCATTTAATGGATGGCATGAGACTTACTGAGCTAAACTTGTGTTATGACCCAGGGTGCGTGTTAGGAAAAGACAGAAGCACAGATTTAGGATATAGCATGCAATTTATCTAAGTGTTGTTACCATGTCATGTGAGTTGAAATGACAGGTTAAATAACTTACTATGCCACTATTTGATTTATGCATAATTAATATATGTCCTGTGCATTTTACAGTGAGGAAATTAAGGCAGAAATGGAAATGGAAATTGTTCTAAAATGAAATGTTTATCAGTTAGAGGTACCAAAGTTAAAATCTCTTGAGTACAAGGTAATTGCCATACCTATCAAGATGGTCCCTCCCTTCTGCATTAATCAGGAGACTTAAGGAGTAACTAAGTTTAATTTCCAAGGGACCTTCACTAAGGTAATGAAGTGGTGCCATGAACAGACGTAAAGACGTCTAACAAAGCTAGGTTAAGATTTAAAGTTTAGTCTGTAGGCCTTCCTTGATACACTGGAAAAACTTCAGTGAGATGTAGTATTCTAGGGTTGTTTATGTTCTAGGATTGCTTATTTCGTATAAAATGCATAATGGTTTGCAAAGGCTTACAGCATTAAATAGGTCGTATATTGAAATTATAAGCTCTGTGATAGTTGCAAAAATGTAACAGTAACAGGTTTATAACATATTTTAGAATCAACTATTACGTCACATACCTAATAAATATAAAATACATAACATATATGTATGCATTGTATATGCATTTTATATACATAATTGCCTATACATACATATTATATATGTTATTTTATGTTCCTTGTCAATACCAGAGATCCTGACCAATGAGCTTTTTAAATACCTGTAATTTAAAATTCTCCTCAGTCTTCTAATCTAATATTTCTCATCTTCACATATCCCCGTGACAGATATATTTAAGAGTCTTTCCATTTCTTTCTGAGCTTTTCTTATGACCTCGATGCTTTTGCTTTAAGCTTGTGTTTAGAAACAGGAGGAAAAAACCCTCAAAACGAAACCTGCAATTTGAATAAAGAATAGAATTAGAAATACACTTTAGAGAGAGACTTTCATCCCTAAGTGTGGTGAGTCCTTTATGCTAAAACTCGTCTGTTTTAAGGTGTGTTTCAATCCTTGTTAATAAAACTAAAACTGACTTAACCAAGTAAGAATTTCAGCCTTTTTTTCTGGATAAAACACAGAAGTGTAAGCAGATGGCTAACAAGACTCAAACCATTGACAAAACATAAATTTCAGCCTAGAAGAGCAGTGAAAATTTACAAAACCTGACTCTAAACTTCTGTCAGGCACTTAACTTCAGGCGAGATGAAATCCCTGACCATCAGTTTATTTTTTTGACCTTAGTGAATGCTAAAGCACTAAAGAGCTGAGGACTGGGGTATGTAGAGCTGGTATGCCTGAACCAGCTTGTGCCTGTATTTAAAAAGAGAAAAATAAGTACTGAGACCAAGCGGCTAAATAACAGGTCAGTGGGGAGGGATATTATGCTCAGAGTATGTCACAAACTGAAACACACAACTGCAAGAGCAGCAGGTGTTAGGCTGGGAATTAGGGACAGCAGTTTTACTTGCAAGGCTTGGTGAGCAACTACTCTGTGCTGCTCGGCGCCGCCGACCGCTCAGCTGGGGCACTGCAGTACCCCACTGCCTGGGCACGGCCTTGAGGGGCGCAGCGAGGGTGGGCTCGTCCGGAGCACACAACCCCCAAAGGAAAGACTGATTCAATAGGATTTATCAGCCTTGACACAGGAAGTCTGGAGGAGTAGGAGGACTATGGGTATAGTGTCTGAGCACGTGAATGCCTCTTGCAAAGAAAAGGTGCCAGAGAAAAGGAGAGGAATGGTGTGGCCATGCATTTACACAAAGCCAGGTATGGCCATGGTGCTGGCTGGAGAGTTCCTCTTAGGCTGTGTTAGGCAGAGTTGATGGTGGGTGCCTGGCAGACTTATGCCAGCAAAAAACTGCTTTCTGGACCTGGATTTAGCTGGGGCAGGATGGCACACCAAAATCATCCTGAACAGATGCAGAATTTCAAAGCCTAAGGAAGCACGAAGGCTGCAGAGTGTGGCTACTGAGTGTCCTGGGCTGGCGCATGGTCGGAGTCAGGCAATGGCAGGACTGTGCCTGCAGACAGCGGTGACTGTCTCCTGTCTCTGTGGTGTCTGTATTCACTGGGTGCTCTTGGATCTGGCCCCAAGCTTTTGTCCAACAGTGGCCATATCCTAGAGGTAACAATTCTGTTATGTTACTATCGTGCTCACCATTTCGTCATTCAGGCTGTCAAGAACACAGACCCAAGCATGATCATTTCTTCTCCTCTTCCTCTTTCCCAGTTAAAGAGCTTGTTACATCTTTTTTGATAGTTTAATCGTTGAAAATTGTGGCTGTGAATCTTGACAATATGCAAATCAGGGATGCCATCTGTTGATCAGAGCGGCGAACTCCCCAGGCTCAGCGCTGAGCAGTAAGCTGGTGCTAGGTGTGCTTGCTTTATTTCCCTTGCACATGTGAGCGGTCACAGAGGGACTCTGATACAGAGAATTGGAATGATACATCCTCTCTTCACCCTCACAATGAGTTTATTTCAAGCAGCAGAAGGACAAGTTTTCTTACAGACACCCAACACAGGACAACCAGGTGAGCAGGCCCAGCCAACATACATTTATGAAAGGCAGGTCCTGCTTGACGAACCTGATCTCCTTCTGTGATAAAGTGACTGGCCTAGTGGATGAGGGAAAGGCGGTGGATGTTGCCTGCCTGGACCTTAGTAAAGCCTTTGACACCGTCTCCCACAGCATCTCCTGGAGAAACCGGCTGCTCA
>JAVJGI010000065.1:39737031-39769172 GCA_035590275.1 Ibycter americanus | reverse complement strand
CTGGAGGTGTTTAAAAAACACATAGATGCAGTGCTTAGGGACATGGTTTAGTGATGGACTTGGCAGTGCTGGGTTAACAGTTGGACTTGATGGTCGTAAAGGTCTTTTCCAACCTAAATAGTTTCTATGATTCTGTGATTTTACCATAGTGTGAAGGAAAATACACATGTGAAATTACTGTCCATTCCTCGCTCCTGTAACTAATTCAGCTGAAGGTGCTCCCCCTGACTGTCCAAACAGGGCCATGCTGGAGCACACCAGGCTGTTTCACTCTCTTACACCCAGCCCAACAGGTAGCCTTGCAAAGGGAGGTAGACACCTTAATTAAAAATTTAGTATCTGCTGTTCTGAGTCAGAACAGTAGCTCATCTCGGCTTCTGTGTAAAAATGGCCAGCAATAGATCCTTAACAACAAAGGCAGCAGACACATGAAGGGATGCTCTCTCAGCACCTGGTGTTTAGAAGTATCAACTCTCCTGGGACCCTGGAGCTTCATGAGAGGTGGAGGTAATCTTTATGAATGTGCCGCCCCCTTTCTTGAAGACAGATTTCTTTTGATTTCTACTGGTTATTTGAAGGTAACTTACATGCTTTAATGTGCTTTGTGTGGATAACTTCTTTTTTAAAAATGCAATCTGATAATGTCATTTGGCTCAGTCTAGTTCTTGAATTGTGAATAATCATTTCCTATTCACCTTTCCCAGGCTATTTAAAAGTTTAGAGCTGCTATTCTATATCTTCTCAGTCATATCTTTTTCCAGCTGAAAAGCTGTAGTCTGTTTAGTCTCTTCTCATGTGGAGGAGTCATTTGACTGACATGGCTAACTTGTTTCCACTTTCTTCCCTGAAAAGCCATTGTACTGGAACCATTTTAGGTCATTAGGGAGCTATGAAAGAATCATGTTTTATTTGAAATTACTTAAAATATTGTACTGTACTACCAAAAAGTTTGCAAAATCGGTATAAAATCCTGAAATGTTTCTTTTCCTCTGCCTCACCCCTCCAAAAAACCCAAACTCAAAGAAAGACCTACGTATAGTAATTTAAAAGGAAGTCCTACATATAGTAATTCACTGTGGGGGTATCTGTTCTGTCAGGTCTGTTCCTTCTGGGACAGATTCATATAACATGTATCGACATTTAACAGGAGTTGTTGCTGCAGGTTGAAGCAGAATAGAACAACCCAATTTCATAACAAATTGTTTATGGCTGAAGCAAAGTTAATATCTTCTATAGTCTACCAGAAGAGGACCACTAAAACATCAATTATCTTAACATTATCTAATAGGTAATTGATGTTTTAGTGGTCCCATTTTGGTCCAATCATGGGCTCAGAGCAAGGCTGACTTTGAAGTCAGCTGTGAACTTGAAGGCTGGATAAGCATTCTCATGGCACTGGCACACTGGGACATTGACTACCTTTTACTTTGGGTGGTATTTGCTAAATTTTCTGATTTTTATGTTTAAAAAAGAAGGTGGGTTTTTTTTTTCCCTTGCTTGAATAATAACATAACATTTTTACAGCCTGTGTTTTATTTTGAATGCATTTATATACGTCAGTGCCCAAAAGGCTACTTTAGATTTAATTCTTAACTTTTTAAACTTTAATATATAGTTCTTATTGTAATACTTAGACTCCTCACCACCATTAGTTCAGATCTTGAGAGCACAACACAGTCGTCATATGTCTGAGCTTATTAGGGGCCTTGGGATTTATTGTATGAGTCTTCTCAACAAAGACCTTTGAGGTAGATTACTTTCTGCTCTGCCTTTATTGTCTACATTGGAGAGAATTTTTGTCTGACTTTCAAAAACTAGTAACCTGATTGCTCCTGTTTTCTGTATTATCTTCTGGTATTAAACTGAAGAAAAGGAGACACAGCTGTACGGTTTTTCCTGAGCTAAAGAGCCAAAAGGTTTTAACCGTCCCTTTCTGTACAATGGACTCCTACTAGGTCTGGCTCAAAGTCTCTGCCATGCTCTGTTACAGCTGATCATCACTGCAGAATTTGGTTCCTTGTGTCTACAGCAGACTTTGTTTTGAAGCTTTCAGAGCTACAAAACTGCTGTGTACACTAACATGCATTTTTTATTTGGTGCATCCTCTTTTATGACCTCCTTGACAATTTCTTTCTCTTGTGCATGCATAAGGCTGGTGACATACCTTGTCAAATAGTTTCCTCTCTGGACTGAGAACTGAGCAGAAGGAATTTAGTTTATTAATGAGCACCTTTTGTGTTTTTAGAAGTTGTATTTTCACAGCATCCCTCATGGGAAAAGGTCCTTAGACACACATTTACTATGGTAGACACAGGGTCCAAAGTGCAAATTCTGATGGTTAAAGATGGGGGATTCATTCTTGTAGGACTGAGTTGTCCTTTCTAATGTTTTTGAGTTAAAATAAATACAGTTTTGTTACAGTGTAGTATATGACCAACTACAATATAATTTAAATTGCTCATTGGAAAAACACTAAATTGGACATGGTTTCTGATTAATAATTTTTATGATCTGCTTTTTCATAACTTCCAAGTGTCTTGTAAAATAGGATTTCTATGCAGAATGGCTGTTATTCATGTTCCTTTGGAAGCTGAAATTCTACAGATATTAAATGCACATGCTTAATAATGGCTTATAAAGATGCCAGAACCCTGGCATCAAAAGGACCAGCTGTATTTGAAACACATACAAAATGCTACTTATGAGCTTATATAACCTACTTTTTCTTTCTGTCCTATTTTGATAAACTGGCCTTTCTGTCAATCACATTGTGAAAATTTGGACAAGGAAGTTTCTTGAATTCATTAACTTAAAAAAAAAAAAAAAAATATTGTAAAAGATTTTAAGTTAGTTTATGGAACAGAAGTCACCTACAAGAACAGATGCAAGTGACAAAGAATCAGAGATTTTAGGGTTTTTTTTAATATGTGCTTTAATAGTGAATCTCTCTAAGATTTGTCCAGACTGATGAGACAGACATTATAGCTATTTTGCCCTGAACATTGATATCAGAAAGTTTATTTCCCACTCAGCATACAATAAATAAGGAGTAAATTTATGAAAATGGACTTAAGGTGATGTGAAAGTTGGGGTCAATAAGTGTCTTAAAGTTTGGCTGTTTATCTACATCTTTCTGGTTTGTTCTTCTTGGAGGAATGCCAGTATTTAACTAAAATAGAGCGTTAAAGTCCATCATTCCAGCACTGTTCCACTTTTAGCCTTCTACCTAAACTTAGCTGTTTACGCAAAAAAGTTATGTTGCTTTTACAAGGGTAGTTTCATTCTGCCTCTTATGAATTACATCTTATCTTTTATCAATCGACTTTTTCACTCCTAATGTATACCGTGAGTGGTAGCATTTTTCAGTCCTAATGTGTACCACGAATGGTAGCATGCTGGCATGCTTCTGATACCGCAGTGATAGTCAGTTTAGTATTTAAGTCTGTACAACACAAAATAGACAGTTTATAGATTTTGATTATGCAACATTTACACAGAATATTCAGCTAAGCACAGTATCAGGTGCTTGAAGGTATTATTTTTAATGACATGGAAGTAAGATATAGCCTGCTACCTCTACAGCGCTAAGATATAAGTAGACTTCGGTTCATTCACTGTGACATCATTCCCCAGATAGTTGTGTTTCTGTAAATACAGGATATACTTTTTGCTATTAAAACTGGAGACAATCATAATGACTAGCAATGTGTCAACACGTGGCCAATGGTGTATGCTTTGGATAGCTCAAACTTTCTGAAAAAACAAAGGTGAAATGTTCTGTGCTTTTTTTTGCTTAATTTTAAATTGAAACAGTTTGTTTTAAAACAAATCAATATCTCTGAATTCTTTGCAGTCCAGCACAACATTAGAGAAAACCAAACAGAACATGAACATGCCTAATGTGATTCATTTTCTTTGTCAGATACAAGAGGAAGATACAAGGTAAACTAAGAGTAGTTCATAGAATGGCATTTATTTCTTCACAGCATGACTTTTAAATGTCACTATTCCTTTAAATTCAGTTGAAATCAAAGAATCAAATTTGCTTTTTCATTATTATTTTTGCATTAGGCTGTAAGAATTTATGGTTTGTTTATTCTCTTGGTCCCCTCAATTCCTCAGTCTCTGAATTACATTAGAGCTGTTCAGATTGTATAATGTTCCAGGCAGACACAGTTGACTTTGCATGCCACGTAAAATGTATTTTCTGTATTTCTCTTATTCTTGCTGTAATTACCAGGAAAATTTCCATGAAATGGGATTTTATTTTATAAGAATTTACCCACTTGTACTACTAAATCCCATTATAGTGAAAGCATAAATGAGCATTGTCAAGGGGATAAGTAGCAGGAGGAGATGAAATCTTATGAAAAAAGCATTCAGTTTAAAATGAACCTAAATATATGTCCGACAGATTTGTAAATTGTCTGCACAAGTGAAATATTGTACCCTTATGTCTAAAAAGTTTTCGCTTTCCTTCAGGAGTCTTAACAACAAGGAGTTTTTGTTCTCTTTAGTTAACACACTTTATGAGGAAACAAAATGTTCAGAAAATAGTTATTGCAATATTACAAAGAACCCATTAATTCTTATCTTTGTTTGTTCAGTATGTAATTTCCACAGAAAATTATTTTATTAATATTAATATGGGCTCCAAGAGAGCATATTTCCACCTCATGTTACTTTTAAGGTTGTAAGCCATCATTCTATTGTGACGCTGTAGGATAAAAAATGGAGAAAAGGAAATTTTCTGGCTAATTAACATGTGAAAATATGTGAACTTTTTATGTCCCTTTGTGATTTGCATCTTTATCTTTTAGCATTGCCCATAAAGAACTCTAAATTCTGTCTATCACGTTTATTGTCCTATACTGGGCTACCACTGTGAGGATATTCTCATGCCACCATCGCACTGACAGTTTTGGCTGATTGATAGATACCCTCTTGGTTAACTTGAAACCACATTTTTACATAATGGCTATGAAGTCAGTGGATAAGGACCATTTATATAGAGTCTCACAATATCCTTATGTACTTCTTTAGAAAACTCATTCTTGTCAGGATTTGAGAGAAAAATGGCATTTGTATAACATTAGCACCTGCTTAATCTCTGGGTATAGTGCAATCATAAAAGTGACTAAACTAGTGATGGGGATGTGTTGCTCTTGTTCACTTAAATAAAACCTGCAGCTTGTTAGAAATCATCAATGAGAATATTTTACTGAGCATTGCTGCCTAGTATTATCACTACTTATTACATTTAATATCGTATCCTGGTTTTCCCTTCCTCATTTTTGCCTTTGTAAATCTTACTTTGAAGGGTCCAAAAGTGCTTGGAAGTTTTTCCAGAAAGCTATAAAGCAGCTATATAAAGACATAAACAAATGTTGAGTTCAGAGATTTTACTCTTTGTTGTGTTGGCTACCTTATAATTAAGGTTGGCTATTACAATTAACTACAGTGTTCCAATTAAGATCACTTGTTGCTATGGTTATCTCATTGCTCTGATCTGCTAGCATCCCCTGTGTTTGTTGAAGGCTGTCAGCTGCCTTGCTGAGAACTAACTTCACATCAGTCAGAGTGACTGAGAATTGTCTTGGGGTGATAGTTTGCAAAAATCACCGTTACTTAAACAGCACAGAGAAAGTATTATTTATACCTTTAAAACGGGAGATTTTGCACAGTAGAAGAAGCTTAGAAAGAAACAGCATATCATGTATTACTGCTGAAGAATTCTATATTCTCTGCTTAAAGTATCTGTCAATTAGAATAATTCTGTACACCCCCTTGCTACAGGGTCTAAGTTCTTCACAACTTTTTATGCCCTTAACTTCACTGCCTGACAGAGATTCCCACCTCTTCAATGAGGAAGTAGGGGACAGAGACAGCAAATGACTAAGATGCAATGAATCATGTAGAGCACATCTCTAGTTTATGGGTTTAGACTGCCTTTTCGATCCCAGATTAGCATTTCTTCCCAGCACAAAGAGCCTTGTGGTCGCTATAAACAAGATTTTCACAGGACTGCCATATGCTGTGGAGTTATTCCTGCACTGAAGTGCTCAGCATCTTCAGAACTGAGTACATTTATAAAATCATTAATACATTGAGAGACTCTTATCATGCTACTTATGTTCCATCTGAGAAGTAGTAGAAAGAAAAATTGCTATTTCTATTTTTAGAATACTTTCAGTGAGCTTACACTAAAAAGGTCACCTGTGTATTCCTGTGGTGCCTCATGCCAGGGAATAGGGTCTCTAGGCACTACCATGAAAACAAATAGTATTTCCTAATTATAACAGAAACCAAGGATTGTTGGAGGTGGAGTATGAGTCATAAGTCTCCTAAGTAAAGTAGATTTTATTTAACATTTACTTTGCAAAAGCACTTAGAAACATTTATAACATTGGGCTCTTCACAAGACTAGACACTGCAAAATTTGAGTGAATGACTGTCCTATTTCACTTTAATAAACTCAATGAAAAAAAAAATCAAAGCAGTCTACACCTCTACACAATATAGGTCCATTATATTTCCATTTAACAAGGACATATTTCCAACATATTTGCAGCAATTTTCTTTCCTGAATGTGTTTTAACAGTACTAGGGTGTTTTTTAGTGGTAGCTCTGATGATGTATAGTACATGGTGCAGCTGACATGTTTGTCCATGTTTCAGATGCTGTGCTACCAGGGGCATCAGCCAGGCAGCTTTTTAATACTCTCTCTTCTCATCTGTAGCTGCAATATTAGCAGATAATGTTGAAGAATGATTCCCATTCTAGCAGGAACTAGCTTCTTATAGAATCATAGAACAGTTTGAGTAAGAAGGGACCTTAAAGATCATCTAGCTCCAAGCCCCCTGCCATGGGCAGGGACACCTTCCACCAGACCAGGTTGCTCAAAGCCCCGTCCAGCCTGGCCTTGAACGCTGCCAGGGATGGGGCAGCCACAGTCTCTCTGAGCAACCTGTGCCAGTGCCTCGCTACCCTCACAGTGAAGAACTTCTTATCGCCAATCAAAATCTACCCTCTTGCTGTTTAAAGCCATTCCCCCTTGTCCTATCACCACCTGCCCTTGTAAAAAGTCCCTCTCCAGCTTTCCTGCAGGCCCCTTTAGGTACTGGAAGGTGGCTCTAAGGTCTGACCAGAGCCTTCTCTTCTCCAGGCTGAACAACCCCAGCTCTCTCAGCTTGTCTTCATAGGAGAGGTGCTCCAGCCCTCTGATCATGTTTCATGGTCCTCCTCTGGGCTCATTCCAACAGGTCCCTGCCCTTTTTATGTTGGGGGCCTCAGAGCTGAATGCAGTATTCCAGGTGGGGTCTCACAAGAACAAAGGGGCAGAAGCACCTCCCTTGACTCACTGGCCACGCTGCTTTTGATGCAGCCCAGGATTCATTTGGCTTTCTGGGCTACAGGCACACATTGTGGGGTCATGCTGAGCCTTTCGTCAACCAACGCCCCCATCTCTCTCCTCAGGGCTGTTCTCAACCCATCCTGTATTTGTGCTTGAGATTGCCCTGACCCACATGCAGGACCTTGCCCTTGGCATTGTTGAACTTTGTGAGGTTTGCATGGGCTCACCTCTCCAGCCTGTCAAGGTCCCTCTGATTGGCATGCCTTATCTCCAGCGTGTTGACTGCACCACACAGCTTGGTGTCATCGGCAGACGTGCTGAGGGTTCACTCAATCCCACTGTCCATGTCACCAACAAAGATGTTAAACGGTGCTGGTCCCAGTACTGGCCCCTGAGGATTGCCAGTTGTCACTGGTCATTGAGGCACTTGGACATCCAGCTGTTGACTGCAACTCCTTGAGTGTGAACATCCAGCCAATTCCTTATCCGCTGAGTGGTCCATCTGTACAATCCATGTCTACAGTTCAGAGACAGGGATGTCATGCAGGACAGCATCAAAAGCTTTGGACAAGTCCAGATAGATGATGTTGGTTTCTCTTCCCTTATCCACCAATGCTGTAACCCCATTGTAGAAGGAAGAGTTTTCAATTTACTCTTAAAACAACTAAGTCCCTGCAATGCCTTTATTATTTTTTTTTCTGTGTGTTTTTAACTTACTAGGCTTATACTTGTTGTTTGTATTTGTAACATGACGGTGTTCAATCTGGACTCACGTCTCACTATCCCCAAATCACCCTATTTAATCATAAAAGAATCTCAAATTAGTACAGGGATTGGTTAGGATGAGAATTAGCAGGTGGTGGTGGTGATTTGTATTCTTCAGAGGTACAATTCACACCAGTTTGTTGCATGATGCTGTTCCTGACAGTGTGGATTTCTCAGCATCTCCATTTCAAATGCTGTTTTTTAGAGTCAGGTGTGAAAATTATCATCTTTGTCACATGTTTTTTTCTTGCTTCTCTCTCTTTGATGAGAGGTGTGTGTAACTGGAAACATTCTAGACTTCGTGTACACATACAGGTGATGTGCAGATAAAATAACGTTCAAAAAAGTCTGGGAGTCTGGGTGGTTTTTTTTTTCAGATCGAAGAAATCAGAATTGTCTTACTGTGAGTTGGATCTATTGTTGGGATGAGCTGAGGAGATGATCTGTCATTTTTGTTTGGTGACATGGTGTTTCTCCCAGTGATGGGAAAAAATGAAACCTCTTCTGACAGGAGAGGAAATGCTTCTTTATCAGCCGCTTTATCACTACTGATAATGCAGGGCTGTAATCTCTCCAGACTGAAAAATAATATACATTCTTTATTTTTGTTATTTGATCTGTTCTTGTGGGACTCGGTAGTTTTCACGTTCATGATCAGTGTAAGTCACGCACTCACTGTGTAGTTAAGTTGGCTTATATCCATTTGGATGAGAGCAGCAGCACAAGAAATCACTCTTACCCTTTGAAAAGTGACTGTCTTTGTACTTAAAGCAATCTAATTTGGGCTATAACCCATACAAATATTCAGCTGGAGTTAAAAGTTGTTTTCTGGAAAAGTGATATGAAGCAAATTCTGGTACTTAAGACTTTTCCTTACAAAAGGCTGTTGCTCTGTCCCCGTGTAAGGAATGGTTTCTGGCTACTCAGAACTCATATAAAGTGCCTTTCATAGGGACTGGAGGAAACTAGACAACTTGTCTATTTGTTCCTATTACAAATACAGCCTTAGAGATCTGCATGGATCTTCTGCTTGGGGAAAACATCTCTTGGTATGTATATATGTCTTGGGTGAGAGGGGGTTCTCTGATTCACATTCATGTGCCTGTATTCACTCATGCCTGCTAAGACAAGTAGTTCATCCCATACTGTGTGCAAAATAATGTACTTGGCACACAGAGGTTTTCAACAAAATGTCTTGAAGCTCTGAATCTCAAAGCATTAAAAAACTTTCAAGAGCAACTTACTGGGAATTAGCAGCACCGTGTGCAACACTAGAGATGAAGAAAAATATTCTGATGTCAACTTTTTCATCAAACTGTGTCATTAAATTAAAGCTGAAACTCTTTGTCAGGGTCTTTTTTTGAAGAATGTCATGCTGGAAAAATAAACAAGTTTTAACATTTGCTAAATAAACACTCATTTAAAATTAGTTGTTAACTTTTAAGAAAAATATTACTTTTACAAAGCTTAAGAAATGGGGGAAGTAAAAAAGCTGAAATTAAATTTCTATGTCAGATAGGAAAGTAACTTAATCAAGGCTCTAAGATATACATAGCACCACGGGAGGTAATTAAGGTGATGAGGATTTAGCAATACAATGTAGTGCCAACAAAAACTTTGCCTCTATGTCTGTAAGTTTGTCTTTATTTACTGATCTTCCAGTACCCCTCTCATAAGTATATTATTATTAGTTTCTTTGGCTGTATATATTTGGGAAATACCTAGTTCCTTGTGATTTAAAAGTAATGCCTGGAAGATATATTTTGTAAACATATAGTGTATATATAAGATGTATGTAACTACACAATTGTTTTATAGTAAAAAAAAAAATAAAATTTGTCATTTTCCAGTCTGGTGGGGGTGAAGCAGAACTACAGGAAAACTACAAATTCAAGCCTGTGCAGTTTGATGCGTGTGATGCACAGTAAAAAGTCCTCCTAGCACATTCTCTTAAAAAATTACCGAATGAATAATGCCAAATCCCTTCATTAATTTTATATTTGCTGCAGTAAAGTAGTAAAGCATTAAGATGTATCACTTAACTATGTGAAGGATAATTTCAGATAAATATAACTCTGAACTTTTGGTGGAAAATACGGGTAGTAAAATTTTGCTGGAAGCTGTATATCAGTAGAAATCTTTGCTTGCAAGAATTTGGTAAGGATCTTGACAACCAATAGAGAGCCTCCAGCAATAAAAGCAGTAAATTTTGAACTTCCAGTGTAGTAAAGCTTACATTCAGGTTAAAGAACACATCTCGTTTTGCTGGTGCCCTGCATGACCTATATAGGACAAGTTATCCTTTTTAAACATGCCTGATGTTTATCAGCATAAGAGAGCACCCTAAGACCCAACAGAATGGGAAGAATCTTAACCTTTCTCTTTCATTTTATCCTTATGCTTTTTCTTCTGCTTGCTTTCTCTTACTTTTTACAGCTATTTTCTTGGCTATTATATCTTTGAGCAAAGAAATCTGAAATCATTCAGAACCTCCTAAATACTACTGTCATTGTTTTGATGTGATGTGGATGCTTTCAGTCCATATAGGCATGAAATATTGCTCTGTCTGTTCTGAGATTAGTAAAGCCTGGGCAGAAAAAGAAAACTTCCAACGTTGCTAGTGTTTAAGTTTCCTCTGTTGTAGGAATGATGCTAGGAATCCATCACTTGAAGGAAATGACAATATGAAAGTAAGCAATTTTTGTAATATATACATTAAAAAGTCATAACTTCAGCTTCAGTGGTGAAGTTTTGCAATTTTTTTTGTTTCACATTTCAGGTGCAATAAAACTGCTAAATACTAATTTTAAATGTGTATATGTTACTAGATATCACAAAATCCTTCTTTTTGTCACTGATGAGCAGGGCTTTTTGTTAACTGCTAGGCAAACCATGGTGTTTTCTCTTTAGAAGGCCTACACTTTAAAAGGTTTGGTTTTGTTTATTACGTACTTGAGGCAGAATGTGGAGTAACTGTCGGGAAGGGAAATATTTCACTGTAGTTTAAAGCCTATTTGAAGAAAGGAAGAGATCTGGGCATTTTTGTAGTGTGGATATTGAAGTCTTCAGGTTGCAAACAAGGTAGTATTGGATAGTGAAATTTGATCCCTGGAAATTATTAAAGCCTGCGCACTAGTGGAACGTAAGGCAAAACTGTCAAAGAGCAACTATTTACTTGCCATTACTTATTAATAGTTATTCCAGGATTCTTAAATGAAAACCAGCAGGTGAGAACATCTTATGTGGAGTTTAAAAATTGTGCGTTATATTATACTTTCATTAAGGAGTTGTATAGGAGTAAAGATCTATAGCAGTAATAGGAAGAAAGTTCTGGCAAGCTTTTCTCCAAAAGAAGCATTGACTTTTTCTACAGAGCCAACAATAGCGAAACTTATTTTTTCCATTCTCCTAGATCACTGATCATATATTATTACAGTTTTCAGTCATAAATATGGGTCAAAAAAATATACTACTCTTTTTTTTTTTAATCTTGCAATTTGTTTTTTCTCCTTGAAGTTCTTACAGCCTAATGAGGTATCAGCACTGGAAATTCAAATCTGGCAAGAGATGCTAAATAAATAAACACATGAACAAGAGGAAGATGAAAAAGAGGGCGTTTAAAAGAGCTAAATTTTAGCTTAACTCTTTTGAAGCCTTTAGCAAAATCTTTTTCATAAAGAAAAGAAAATTGATGGTAATTTGTGCCAAAGTGAATGACTGGCATACCAGAGGATACAGGGCTGAATTCCTGACCCAGTTCAAGTTTTTGTGGAGGATTTGCTGTCCCTCTTCATACTGTTATGGCCTGGCCAGGTCTTGCCATCTAGTTCTTATGTCTTCAGTTATCATATTTTTAGTTTTCAGCCTCCTGAATAAGAATGGGTATGGTGTGCAGTTTATGTTAAGTTCAAAAGTTTTGCTATAGCTTTCTATCAATTATCACACACCCCAACATTTCAAGGTTTGAATGCTATACATGAAACTCAATGCGAGGTATTTTTCAAATGTTCTACTGAGAGTATCTAATGAAACTCTATATTAAGCGTTGAAATACCCACACTGCTGCAGTGTCACATCTCAGTAAGCCTCCTGATCTCCCACTAGCAAGACTCTCTGTGCTTTGGTGGAGTTATACAAGATACAGCCAAAACCCAGTGGTGAAAGAATTCACAATGTATGCAACATATTGAATAAAAGATGCTGAGCCCAGTAACACTAGCATCAATTAAAAGCACCTTCAGAGACAAGAATGCGTGCTGCCTAATACACTCGGGAAAGTTACTTCTGAGTAACATTTTGATCAGTGCACTAAAAAATGACACTTCTATCAGAGGTTCTCAGCCGTGGCAAAACACACAGAACTTGTAGTTCTTCTGGGGCTAAAAGTTTGTGCCAAAATTCCCTAATTCTACTGACAGAGTTTCAATAAAAACCTCTTGGGAGTTACCAGAATCTGCTCCAGTGCACTACAATGAAGAAATATAAATCATATTTATTATGTCTCCCTTCTATTCTAATGCAGTTAGTACTCCAATATTATGCTGTGGCTAAGCTCAGAACAGAGATGGGAAAGGAACAGAAAGGATTTATCTCACTTTCCAAAGCCCTGTTATAAGCTGCTTGGTGGACTTTTATAGTGATTTTAGTTTATCTGTTAGATGTAGCTAAGTCAAAGACAGAACTGTACTGAAGCACTGCCTCCAGCTGTTTTCCAGTCTACACCTCTGCATATAACCACAAGCATTATAGGTCATTTCAGAATAAAACACTATTTCAGAGAAAAGAAAATGTTTTGACGTTTTCCAAATTCAGTATTTTGATTTCTCTTGAATTTCAAAAGAACATTTTGTTTAAAAGGAGAAAAGAAGCTACATTTTGGGACATAAACAAAAGTTTTGGTTTGAATGACTTTCATCAGTTGACCTAAAGTTTCTCATTATTTATAAAAAGCATTTGTCAGAAAAGCTGTTCTTAAGAAAAGACTGCTTCAATTAAGTTGAAACTGCCTTTTATGCATTTTTAAAAAACTTGTCTGGCAAATCAAAAAATCCCCATTATTAATTGATTAGTATTAATTCATAAGTATTTAAACACAGGAAGTTATAGCAGCATATAACTTGCCCTGTGAGTAGGTTTATAAGGCATATACATTAACACATATCTACGTTCATGTATATGAACAGATTTTACATCAATCACAAAAAGTGTGTTTTTATGAAAGGACAAAGCATTTTAATGTGCCACATAAGGAAAATATTTTCTGTTCCTGATCAAACACAACCCCCTTCTGTCTTCCTTAGCAAAATGTTTTCTGAAAAGAAAGGTCGTCTTTAACTTCTGTGAAGGAAGAATTCTACTATTAAATTATACTAGGAATAAATCAAGTAACTTTTTTTTTGTCATTGTTCTTGAAATAGAAAAGTTTTGGAAAAAAAACAACAACCACCACCACTAAACCTTGTGAGTTTTTATATAAGAGATTTATTACTCGTCAAAATTTTCTATATAGCAGTGTCCTGGAGTGGAAGCATCAATATATTCAAATGGTGTATTAACCCGTATAGTTTTTATTTCATGGACATATAACATGAAAACAAGGATTGTGTTAAAGATATGTCACAAGTGATGGTCAAAGTTGTTCTTTCTCAAAGCTGTAGTACACAGGTTATGAAATCCTCAATCTTGCTGGCAAAAAGATACTGCAAGCAAGATGTTAATGGTATGAGAAAAATCACATTGTCATATAGCATCTTTAATCGTTTTACAAGATGATATTTTCTTTTGAGGCTTACATGGCATTGTATTACCAGGTAGACTTTAAATGTTAATAACACCATTATCTATGTATATGATTCACTTTTATTTGTTGTGTAATAGGATTTAAAAAGTAACGTGCTTATCCAAATAGACCTTTGGAAGCATCTATTTTTGAAATCCTTCGGCTTTGCAGAGATGGTCAAGGAAAGGAAGGAAACTGCAGAAAGGTTAAAATGTGGAAGCGAAGGACATGTTGAACTTGAGGAACGAAAAAGTTTCACAGTTCCTTTCATACTGCTTCTTGTGTTGCCCCTTCTAATGGAATTTTAATGTTGAACCCTCTTTTATTAACACTAAAATCTTTATTCCTTAGTTTTGATTAATATATATTTTACTTTATTTACAACACTAGTATTTATTTCTTTTCCTCTAGACTTTTGTGTTTTTATAGCTGTTTAATTTTATATTCTTAAGTGGATGTATTTTAAGTCAGCAAGTATAAAGGCTTTGAATTATATGATATGGCACTTTTAAATTCAAGTCAGTATTTAATAAGCAGTTTATGTTTTAAAATGTTTCTGATTCATGTTTTTAGATTATATGTATTTTTGCATTTTCTGCTGTACCAACACAAATATGTGAAAGTGGGAATTTAAGTCAAAATGCAGATTCTAGTTCAGGAGAGTACTTAAGCATGTATTTAGCTGAAAATGAAGGGAGAGACATTTTCAGAAACAGGACTGGAAGATTACTAACTCAGAATTAATCATGATTAATTAAGAGCTTTGCTGGATCAAGGGCCTGGCTGGCAATTCTGGTATGGTTCAGGCAGGTGGGAATGCATTTCTTCTGTATGTTTTAGAGTGCAGACAGTCACAAGGAATGAGTTACACTGAGATTTCCATTGTATGACTCATACCGCAGTTGTTTCTTGATAGTGTGATTCACACCCATGAAAACATTGTATAATGAAAAGCTGTCCACTTCGTGAAATCGTGAAGTGGACAGCTTTTTTGTGTGTTTTTTTTCCTTCTTTTCTTTTTTTTTTTTTTTTTTAATTGTATCTTCACTTCAACGACTAGCTCTCTGTATTTGAAGATAACTCACAGATTTTTCTATTGTGCATCACAGAAGTACACAAATATCTATTCTAAATGGTCTTCACGTTTTGTTGCTAATTTTAAGAGACCGTTTGGTCCCTTCATTCCAAGTCCCTCTAGAATGTCTCTGGTGTTTGGCTTCTGCTTCCCTTCTGTTAACATTGCTCCTGTGGTCTTTACTGGGTCTGTAACCTAGGGGCTGGGATGCAGAGCCCGGAGGTCCTGCCATTAAAAGTGGAAAAAGGGAAAAGAGCCATAATGAAAAGAGTTTGGGAGAACTGTGCTTATTGCTTCTACTACCACTAGAAAAACTGGAAAGGAGATTGTATTTGAGAGTAGCTTATTTCCTCCAAGTCCCTCTGTTGTCTCTGCTACAGTGACAATGAAAGGTGGATTTGATACAGGCAAAGCAGACTTTGGCATCACTGCCACTTCGCTGCTGTGGGCAATCTGCTGTTTTCCTCGCCAGTGCTAATGGACATGGCTGAGGAGCTGAAGTCCCTGCACTGTACCACCAGTTACTTGCCGGACTGGTCATGGCTTGCTGATTTGCCAGCGTTGGTTAGAGCATCATAGAGCTATAATAAACAAGGACTGGGAAACTGAAAATCTACAGTACCGTGGCCTTCTCTAAGGTTATCATCTAGGTTTCTTCTGCAATCGAAGGAATGACATCTTCAAAGAGTGATTCATTAGACATGTCTTGAATAGGGTAAATTACTCAGGAGCTGTATAACTATTTCTATTGACTTGGCCTCCTAGGGAGCTGCTTGGATTAGGCACCTAATTTTACGTATCTAAAGTTAGTGGACTAAGTGTCTTAAAAGTGCACAAGAAGGAAACACTTTAATATTTCTAGTGCTGGAAAGAATTGTTGCTGAAAATAAGATTTTACTCATTACCACATTTGAAAAGGTGGTATGAAATGAAAAATGTCATTTCATGTGATGATGAAAAGTCATTAGGTGATGCTGAGTGCAGTACAGA
Organism: Ibycter americanus; assembly: GCA_035590275.1. Taxonomy (NCBI): domain Eukaryota; kingdom Metazoa; phylum Chordata; class Aves; order Falconiformes; family Falconidae; genus Ibycter; species Ibycter americanus. The sequence goes on along the minus strand of JAVJGI010000065.1, from coordinate 39,753,209 downwards.
TCTCTGTAAGGAACTGTGACTTAGCCATCTAATGACATGGGATATTCAGGTTGACAGTAATGATCTTTTCATGAGAATTGTTTGTAAAAAGCAAAGTATTGAAATCATAGTATCTTAGACACTAAACAGGACTGCATGAAATGCATCAAAAAATAATTATGCTTCAAGAAAATACCCTTGGCTTTAGAAAAGTTTTAATGTTATGAGTTATTAGTGATATTTTCCTGACTAAAGGAGTTTTATCATGTTATTTTCCTGAGCCTATTTTTACAAGTGAAATGACATCACATTTTTTCAAAATATTAAAGGCATAAAATATATTCACGTTTGTTCTTCCTTTTTTATCCAAAAGAAAATTCTATTCTGGGAGACACATTGTCTTAGAAAGATTTGTAGCCAAAAGTCCAGCCAGAGAATTTCTTTGTTAATGATAAATACAGAGATTTGGAGAAGAGCAAGAACTCATACTTAGAGGAACATTTTTATATAAAAATTTTAATGTTATACTATGGAGAACCCCTTTCTGCTCTAGTAAAATAACAATGCTCACCTGTTATTGTTTATGGGATAATACTGATAATTTTAATTTTCTCATGTCAAACTCAAGATACTTTTCTCTTTTTTTGTTCCCTGTCCCTCCCCCTTTCCTCTGATAATGTGAGTGACATGCTGTTACATTTCTCAGCAGTTAGCACCTTTTTTTTTTTAATCTCTCTATACAGTCTCTAAATGAGGTATGAGTCTATGCTGCAGAAACAGCTTTTCAGTTTGGGTTTTGATTTTGTTTATCTTTCCCTACACCTTCTTAAAGAGAAAGAAGAAAGTCTTCTCTTGCCACACCAATTAACAGAAAATAACAGAGCTCTAAAATCTTAAACAGGACACTTTATATACAACACTGTTATACAGAAACATCAGAGTGTTGCTGTTCATTCCTGCCGCTAATACAGGCTTCCAAATTTTGCCCTACAGTGTTTGTGTGTTTAGCTGCAAATATGTTGTAGTGATGTAATGGATTAAAAGACAAAATAATGGATATTCAAATAATAGAGAGGAACGGAAGAATCTTTAGAGAATACTGAAAAAATAAACAAATGGCTTAATAATAGTAGAACGTAATTTGGAACATATTTTTCTCTCTTGAAGGCACAATGTTCACTGTAAATTCTGTCTGGCTCCCCACCAAAGCTTTCAGAGTAAGAAAATATGCAGAAACACATTAATAAATATATGTAAACAGATAATACCTATATTCATTTATAGTTTATACTGAGTAATCGAGCACTAAGTTTTCCATCGTCCTACAGTTGCAGTAATAGTAAGCATACAGGTGGTAAATATTAAATCTATTGTACGGTATGAACACTCACAGACCTATTCAAAAGGTGCTCAGCCACAGATCACTGCCTCTGAGTGCTTACTTGAACACAGAAAGGGTGACTTTTTTTTTTTTGGTCCACTTCCAGATGATGCATCCAAACAGAAAAATTTTACATGTTATCAGCACTTTTGTTTCATTGCTTTGCAGATCTTTTCCAAAATTAAGCTTCTAGTGATCCTAATGAGTTCTGCCATTACATACTGCATCAAAACTTTCTGCCCATCCTGTCACTTTTAGATATCAGACATAATCTTTGTGTACCTACTTAATTGTGGGATACTCGATTTTCCTTTAAAGTACATTGACAAGTGCTGGAGGGAATGTGAGCTTTGGATCAGCTCTGGAGTCAGTCAAGTGTGAATTGGCTATGGATATATGCTGCCAAGTCTGCAGGGGAACACAAAAGGTCTGTTTTCATTTCCTGCCATGAGTAAATTCTCAGGAAATTTGTGCATTCCTATTGGCGAAGAACAACTTGTTCAGATTGTATTTCAATATCTATCAGTCTACCTCCAAAAGATTCTTCAGGTTTTCTTGATTTTTCTGTGAATCCTTTCTTTTTCAGTAATCGTTATGAGCAGCCTTTTCAGGAGAATAATATTTTAGCACTGGATTGGAGTACTTACAATTCGAATGTGTTGGATTTTTGAAAGATCCTATATTACATGTATCAGCATTCTTCCTTCTGAAAATATCTTTGCACATATACAGCTTTAAATTAATGCTCTTAAAGGAGCTGCTATTGGAACATCCAGAGCAGAAAGCACCCAAATCCCACTGACAAAAAGGCTGCAAATTCATTTCTGAATATAAACTTCGTAGCTGAGGAAGTTCCCAAGAAGAGTTCATTCTGAAAGTCTGCTCTGTAATTTATCCTTCTTTCAAAATGAAGTATAACAGCTGGGTAAATGCTGAGCATTTTGGAAGGGGGAAGGAGGCAGTAAAGAAATAACGCTTCCAGCCCTTAATGGTCTTTTTCACCTGTTGTTACTAACTGACTCAAATGTGATGGGTTGAGTTGGTTGCTTTGTTAAAAGCAAGATGATGTATGATGGATTTGACCCAGCTGTTATTAGCAATGTGCTTTAGGTGCGGGATGGAAGTTCTAAGCTGAGAAAGGTAGAGCAGCTATCAGGTCAAAGCTGGTGGTTCTCAGAGCTGTGGTGAAAGATGGAGTTGTCTTTCTGTTGGTTATTCTGAGGTGCTGGAGATATGTCCTCTGTAAGAACAATTTAAAGAAGTTTCATTTTCTTTCAGTGTGAAATGGAAACAAATTCTGAAGCCTATTTTTTGTGAGTTGTTGTTGTTTTACACCAATACTACCAGTATTTTGATGGTTTTCATTCATAGTTTATGCCTAGGTTGTCTTGACTGGTTTAGGCAGCATTTACACATGGCCTCTGTATGTCCGATGTTGTAGGCTTCAGAGGCTTATCTATGCTTCCCACTTAGAAGTTCATACCCTGACACTCACTTTCCTTGTGCAGGATCTGAAGTGAACATCAACTTTCCTGCATAGTTAAGTCCTTGTCTCAGAGGTTTACCAAGGTCCAGACTTACTGGTCTTCAGGAAATACCTCCTGAATTCTGCAAGAAAATTTAAACCAGTAATCCTCCAAAACTGTAAATTGATTTCTAAATACATTACACTTTACCCATTAGAAATTATATGCAACTGCCTGCAGGTGATCTTGTGTCCAGGAGCAGTGGAGCTTCCTACATTTTCATGATTTAGGATCTTTTCTTCAGCCCAGTCTTGCTTTTTGTTGCACTGACCACAGTGAGCATGCTAATCAGGGAGGACCTCGGTTCTTCTATGGCATTCCAGTCTTCTGTGTCTCGTGACTCTTCTGACCAACCTTCAGATGATATAAGATGATGAGTTTCTGTTAGTGGTGGATGAATCCCACACTGTGTTGAGGTACAATTATATGGAGAATTTATAAGGCAAATAATAACAGGAGTTAAGATATGTAACTTTTATACATACAAATTTCCAAACTGCTTCAGTTGCTACAGCCATAGATTTTTAAAGTGGTGAGTTTAATCTAAGGTTTGTGTATTTACATTTAAAATGAGAACTTTGTACCCCAAAATATACATCTCTATCTTGTGTACTGTTCTGGGTTTTGCTCTGATAGTTTCTGAGCCTTTAGAAACAGTAAATTTTAGACACACAACAGCTTTATAATCTAAGGAAGCATTAATATCCTGATTTAGTCTGGGTAACCAAGTATTTGGATATTGAATCACCTGCTCAAGGTTAAAAATGAAATCTGGGAAGGTCAAGGAGTTTAAAATAGTATGTATTAATCTCAGGACGGTTTATTTTTGTAAAGATATATTTTGCTTAAATGGACAAACATTCACAGTTAAAATACTTCAAGTTAGTGCCTTTATAGTCCTGATTTATTTATTTTTTTTAGAAGAGAGAGATTAATTCTGTCACACTGTATGTACAAGGTAGATCAGAGAGTACTAGCTAGATTTCATTTTTTTCTGATGAATGCACTCTGCTTTGGAGTGAAGCTTCAATTTGCAATTAGTGTGTTTAAGCATGTGTTTGAATTGCAAATTTACTTTTTCTCAGAAGTGTAATAGTCCAGCTGAATTCCCTCCCTATAAACTGCAGCCTTCATGTGCCTCCTGGGGTGTCAGGCACATGGATTGCTCTGCTGAGCAAAACCTGTGTTTTTTCTAAGTACAAATGGCAAGAAGTATCTTAGCAAATGCTGCTTTAAGAGTATGCTGCAACTGGTGTGAATCCAGTAACGCCCTTATGCCAGACAAGCAAATGAAAAGGGTTGTGTGGGTTGAAGTATTTCTAACTATCTCTCAGTTTGCCTCAGTACTTTGTAATTTCATAACATGTAATATAAAAGTTACCAAAAGATAATCTATCCCTCTTGGTTATTGCAGGCTAATTTATTCCATACTACTTATCAGAATTAGCATAATGATAGGGCAGGGGGAGTTAACCATTCACTAATCCATCCACTGTTTGTTCTCTTAAATCCATATAAAATCTCTATTAAAAGATCAAACATTGTATAGCACTACGTTGAATTAGTTATTAAGTTGAATTACTTGAAGAATTTGTATCTGTAATATTTTTTTTTCTGAATCTTACCAGTAAGCTTGTTAAAGAAAAAACAAACACCCACACCAAAAAGACCCCAAATATAGATATTCTTAAATATCTAACTATTAGTTGAGCAGTGATGGATAAATTACTTATTATTTATTATCTGAGATGAACACCAGGACCCATGGTATATAACTCTCTACAACACCCCTTAATCTTTTTATGTTTTAGAGCTAGTAACACTTTGGATTTTCCTGGGCTCTTTGAGATTTGTTTAAAATTAAAATTACTGGTTTGAACTATCTAGCAGATAACTCCTTTAAGATTCCGTTCTTTCTTTTGTTATTTATTCATAATACTTAAATATCTTCCATTATATATAGTTTCTGAGCTGCTGTCACCTGGTAGATGAAGAGTCTCCATTTTTATCTATTAGGATTCCTGAGCAAAGATTGCTTTGAACACATTGCCAAGCCAACAACTCCTGTCCGGCTTTGAGTGGAGTAAAGTATATATGTACCATATTTCAGTCGTAGAAGATTTAGATGCACTGCCAGAAAAAAAATGAAATGGTAGTTTTGAAAAACAGTTTTTGAAAGGATGAACTTGTAATATTGAGTATACTGAGGAGATTTTCAGTTTATTTGATCAAACAAATGAGTACAGGAGGGAGAGAGAATTCTTTGAATTATCCTTGGATATGAATCATTTGGTATCTTGTAAAGACTTTTCTTCAAGTATGTCAGTGTCTATATGTCAGTCAGTCAGTTTGCTGAAGGACCTGAAAGAGGCTTGAGCGTGCATTGTGTTTGCAAAGGAGTATGATTGCCTTTCCGCTGGATTGCTTGTCCTGTGTAATTTGCATGTGTGTTGATAGACATCTGCTGTGACAAAAGCACAGTTTTATTGATTTAATTTGTATATATTCCTTAGCAGAAGTGTGCAAGCAAGGATAAATATGGAAGAAACCATGTTTAAAGCTCAGACTTGTTATACCTGCTAATAATACCTTGGGTAGCAGCCCAGACCCTGCGTAACGATCTCTGAGTCTGGTAGGAAGTAAACCTGGTTCTGTGAGAGAATTCAAGGAACTATGAACAATCTCTTGGGGAAAAAAGATCCATCCAGTGTTAGCAATTGGTCCAGATCTTTGCTAAGAATGGACAACAAATTAGTTTCCAACCTTAGTAATTGTAAAGGCAAGAATTATGTAGTGATAAATAGACCTTAGCTGGAGATAACCTGAAACTCTGGGCAGAACTGGAAAGGCTTTACTTGAAGCAGAAGTGTCACTACAGCCTCTTATTGCCACCTTAGGTTTTTTGAAGGAAAAAGATTTGTCCTGTTCTCCCAACCACTCCCTGGGAGGAGGGAAAAGCAAAACAGAAAAAGGAAGAGCTGCAGCATGTCACAATGCACCAGAAACCTCAGATTGTCTTAATTTGGTTTTGGGGAGAAGGTGATGAGAAATGTCAAAGGATATTCTCAATTTGTTGCTTGAATATCACTACCATATGTGTGCAATGAGAGTATGTGAATACTTGTGTGGTGGCTTTTGTCCTTCTGTAGCACCGAGGCATATTAAAGGATGATTGCTACATTGGAAATGATTCTTTCCCCCAAGGGATCTAAGGCGGCTTCATAAATCAGTGTAAAAATATAGAATGTGTGAGGGAGAATAAAACAAATATTAGGCCTACTTAGAAAATAATTAGACATGTTTAATGCTTCAAATAAAGTTTTATTTTGGGGAAAAAACCCTACAAAACAAACCAAAACCCAGTCGCAGCTGTTTGTGACCCTTGCACACCTGTCTCTCTCTACCTCCTCTCCCTCTTGGTTTTTCGGGGTAGAGGAATGTGATATTTTTCTTACATGAAAGGACATACATGAATGCAGGGGATCTGAGTTACAGTTTCAAACTTTTATAGAATATTGTAGAGAAACAATATATTTGGAGAAAAATGCGAGCTGTATTTTGCCATTTAATATGAAGCCATATTTATTTCAATTCTAATGCACCCTGATACATACATTTGCAAAGGACAAGTAAGCAAAATAAATGTCAACGTCCCTTTTACTGTTCTTCTGCTGGCAGTTTGTCATGGGTATCATGATAGAAGTGTTAGAAGGGATTAGAAGGGTGATGAGATCTTGGTTTTACCTTTACAAAATATATGTGTGTCATACATTTATATGCAAATAAACTTCTGCAGTGTGACAAAAAGAGAAAATTGTACCAGTGCTTTCTGTTTCAAAGAGGTGTTTGACAATTTATCGTATTTACTGCAGTATATTGTTTCAGCAAATACCATACCTACTTAAAAACGTATAAAGTGCTTTCAAATGTCTTTACAATGCTTGTGGTCAGCCTTGCATGAAAAGGCCATTTGTTCTTCCCATATTAAAGGCTGTGCTTTCATGTAGTTCTGAGAATTTCCTATTACAGTAAATTAATTTCACTTCATTAAGTGCTTGGGTCACAGGCAAAGCAGTCAGAGACACAGGAGATTACTGGTTTGAATAATCGTAAATTGGCACCCACCCGCTTCCTCACTAACACTGGGAAGAAGCTTCTGGCTGTCAAAGCCATTTCATTAATCAAAAAAAAGCCTATGAATGTGAACTTTAAAGTTAGACAAGATAAAATTATTATCTACATGAACAGTATTTTACAGTGTGGAACAATGGGTTCTAGTCCCTATAGAAGACAGTGACACGATGGTAAAGATTCAGTTTTCTGTGTTACGTTGCTGTTATTTCAGTTCACTTGTGATTATTCAAAGTAATCCACGCAGCAGTTGTACGTGATGCATATAGGACTCAGTTGTGAAGAGATGACTCCAGAGCACGGAGAGCTTATTATTTAGATATTAATTTGTCCTCTCATTTAAATTATTATTTCTTCTGCCAAAACATTCATTAAAGCGGTTTCAGTAGTTTTCTCCCGGAGGAAAAAATGATAAGGTCTAATGAAAACGTTTTAATGAAAACAGTTAAGTGGTGTTTATTTCACATTCTGTCTGCTAAGTCTGGCCCAATGCTTATTGAAAAGAACTGAAGAGAGTCCTACCAATTTCAGTAGATTTCTAATCAAAGCACTAACCTCTATGGAAAGCTGAAGGGAGTCATTTATCCAGGATCCACCTCCCTTTACACTGAATAGTAAGAACGAAGTAGCATAAAAGGCCCTGAAAAGCATCCTCAGTGCAGGTGTTTCAGAGGGCTGTAAAACTAACCTCTATAGAGCAAACTGGAAACTGGATGGTCAGAGAAACGGCATATAGGGTAATGCAGCTGCAGGGAGCTGCAAACAAATTAGCCAGGTCTGCAGAGCTATTTGAATTGTGGTGGATAGTTCTCCAGCATTTTCTCTGACACCTTGCACAGGGCACGACAGTGGCGTGGAGGGGCATTCCTGCTGCTCTTTTCTTAGTCACCCTCACTGCCACCTCTCTGTTTCAACAAGGGTGAAAATTTCAGGTTTTGCTCTTCCTGCACCCAAGGCAGTTCCTGATACCGAGTGTCTCCGCAGCTCGGAGGTGTATGTGACACAGAGAATTTCAGAGTCACAGGCCTGGCTGGGAGAGGCAGGGAAGGCACGTTTCTATGACAGGTCTTCTGGAAGCGCTTTGGTGGCAGCAATACGTGGTCAGCTCTGTCAGAGGGGGCAGGCTGGGGAAAAGCTGCCTGGGCTTACCTTGGGCTGAAAATACTGCATGGTAGTGTTAACTGTGTGCCTTTGATAGATTCACGTGGAAAGAGTGGTCATGCTTCACTCTGAATTTCTCCTTGTGTCCGTGCTTGTTATTAGATTAGTCAATGAGAAAAGCTTGTTGTAAAGATTGATCAGTAATTTATCATTGTTTCTATCTTATCCATACCATAAAAGATACATATCATGTAACTGAGGGTGGCATAATTACTTAGATAAAGAATAATTCTGCAAACATTTACATACATAAATTTAAAAGGGGAATTTGTATGAGCCCAATTAGTCATACATTTTAAATCCTATTTATTTAAAAAGTATGGTACTGTAAAATATACACCCATTTTTGAACTGCTGTCACTTAAAACATGGAAGGAAATTTGATTTTTGCATCAGATGTTTCTAACTTCTTTTTTTCCAGGGCTTCTCATTTTCTGTGGTAATAGTTCGAAGAGTGACAAAAACAGGACATCTCAGTTTATTTCAGTTATTACCACAATTATTTATCTGAGACAGGTTTTGAGCCTTCTGTGGCAATAGGATGAAATAGCAAAACTAAAGATTGTATACAGTGGTTTCTCAAGCTGCACACCCATGTAGCTCAAGAGCAGGACTTGAGAAGCAATCAGTATATTGAACAATTAATCATCAGTTATTAAATGAAAGAAAGTTCAAGTTTGGTAAATTAATAATGCTTGGTAGTCACAGAGAAGAATTCAGGCCCTTGTAATGCCTGGGAAAGCTGTATGTTATTCTAGCTGGTTTTAAATTACATGAATAAAACTATTTAAAATCCATGCTGGGATTATGCTTTTTGGTTGCTCCTAATCCATCATGGGTTGTACTAGTGGAATTTCAAATAAGAACAGCATAAGCATGCCAGGTAGTTGGTTTGGGTGTTTTTTGTTGTTTTGCTTTTCAAGCAAGTATGATTTTTCTGATGAATTTATGGCACTTGGCTTGGATGGCAGCTGTACCCTGTGGTAGAGGTTATGTGGAAGGGTGTGTATGCACATATGTATAGCTTTTGCACGAATAAGACTATGTATCTGTAGTTATGCAAAATGAGAATTGCGATGACTAATTAGTCCTGTTCATTGAGGCCAAGAAAAATTGTCCTCCTTGTTTTACTACAACTAGATGGGCAGATGGGGTAGAAAATAACTTTGCTTGGCTTTTTAAAGCTGGTGAAGACTTGTTTTGCATGTTTATTTCTCACAGCACAATTTCAGGTGACACAAGGTCACCCCCCTGAAAAACAGAGAGGGTGACAGCTGGTGAATTCTGTCACTGGCTCCATCACAAGTACAGAGGCAGAGCTCTCTGAGCAAAGAGGCTCAAGTATGAGGAGAAGAGATGTTGGAGTAACCAAAACTGAGTAAAAAAGCTTGGGTTGGAAATTAAAGTATTTTTGAATATACCTTATTAAGTCTAATATACCTTATTTAGCCGACACCCAGAAAATGAGTGACATGTGGCTCAAAATACCAGATTTTGTCTTTTGTTTTAAAAAAAGCAGGACAGTCAATGGTGTAGGGGTTTTACGCAGCTGCTGTAGACTCTTCAGTCTGTCTGGGGAGGCAAGAGGAAAAAGGCGGTGTAGAGACAGAGGAAGAATTTTCTGTTTGTAGAGTTTTGTCTGCAGATGGGGACAAACAGCTCCATCTGTCTCCAGGTTGGGAATGGAGAAATTGGCTGGTGAGGGTTTCAGAATAAAGACTGGTTGGGTACTTGTAATTAATTTGGGAAATAAATCTTTCTCTGAAATAGGGAGTATGGAGTAGCTAAGGGAAAGCAAAATAATAGCATAGGAGTGTGCTGCAGTCTTGTCACTTGACTGATAGTTTTTTTCTGTTTCAGCTGTGCAGCACAGATAGGTGAGTTATGTCTTGTGCTTGTTGAAAGGGGCAGGAAGAAGTCAGCTGACAGGGAGACAGCCAAGACACAGATTTAGAGAGAATTGCTGAACAGACTTAATGAAAAGAAACAGGGAACAATGGGAGGTTAGGGAGGGTGATGTTTGAGCATGGTACGTAGGCTGCTGTGAGAGGCAATTAGCACAGAGCTCAGCCATGAGGTATCTCATCTGACACAGCTAAGTGGTGAAACGTGCTCTCAAAGGCAAGGCAGTGGCAAATCTGGCGGGGGAAATGGCTTCTTGCTATTTATCCCAGAAGTGTTGCCCTGACTGGGAAAGGCACCTTTTTCCCAGAAGACAGCAAATGATGACAGAAAAATGTATGTATTCGAACTGTTCCAGAAGGACCTCCCTCTGTTTTCTTATTGCTAAAACCACAGAAAGGAGTGAGTACATGACATAGAGACAGAAGAGAAACAAACTGTGTGGTCTAATGATTTATATTGATATCCAGGTAAGTGTATAATTTGACCAATAAATCCTGCTTCTATATAGCCAAACTTAAAAATCAATGGCCAAAACATATGCAAACAATTTTTACTTGTTAGTGTAGCTACTAATAAAATTCTGCTGCTCTAGATGATGCAGGTCCTTGAATAGCTGCAACAGCGGTTTACCTACTTGTGTCAGTCTTAGATTTACAACATTTTATGCATGTATATATGTGTGTGTATCTATCTAAATGTACATATATAATATGGAGTTAGTTATTCCTGTACATCAAACCTGAGAAGATTTGCCAATATTTATTCAGGAATTTTATGATAAATCCAGGAGCCAATTTTTCTGAGTTCCCCATTCAGTTTGGTGAGGACACAACTTTGTTTAAAATACTCTTTAAGCTTAGAGCTGGATGATTTCGATGTTACTGCTGGCCCGGTTTTCTCCCCTCCATTTTCCTTCTTCTGCTTGTTTTATGTGCCTGTCCTCAGACATCTGTGTGGGTATATGTATATGCGGGAGTATATCCACATGAATGCGCACATACACAAACAAGTGTATATCTACCCAGGGAAGGGCAGGGTGGCTCTGCGTTGTGGCTGTACAATTCTGGCTATGAGCTTCAAATTCATGAAGGAAAAATACTTCTGCCACCTTCTGGCATTCAACCGAAAACAATCAAACCACAGGCTTAAGAGTAGCTGCAGGCATGACACAATAGGATATAATTTGCAAGTGCAAACTCACAGTGATACTGTTGTAAGTTAGGGTTTTGTTTTCAGTTTGAATGCTGTAATAGAGAGAGACATAAAAGGCACAGGTTTATGTGCATAGCCAAGTGTGCACATCTTTAAAGTACTCTTCAAGCGGAGATACCAAATGGAGCAATGGTAGGAATGCGTTTCTGGTGAGGGCCTCTGGGACAGTGACAGGGTAACTCCAAGTGTGTGTTGTCTTTTCCCTCTTCTGGAGCAGAAAGCAGCAGGGTCAGCACATCCTTTGCTGTGATAAACCCTTCTGATGCTACTGAAGGTGAGAAAGGATCCAGATTTTTAAAGCAAGGATTACTGTTGGAGGCCTTGAACAAGGAGGAGTGACTTGAGCTCCTTTTTCTGTCGTGTAGTGTGTGATGTTTATCACGCACTTGATCTCTGTGCCTTAATTTCCAACTACAAAAAAGGTCTAAGAGTACTATGTTGTTATTATCTTTTTTCTCTATTGTATTGAAAATTTTTTTTTATATCATCTTGGGCTTACCAGTTGAGACTGATACCAGCCTGATTTGAACACTGTACACAGTAAGTGGTGTGTGGGCTTTCCCCCTCCATAGAACTCTGTCATACCTACTTTCATCAAGAAAGTAGAGCATACGATTTCTTTGCTGATGTTTGATGGATAATTCATTGTAATAGATAGTCTTTTGTAAGGACCTGTTGACCGAATTACTTTAATAAATCAGACAGACTAACTGGCTCTTAATATAATCTTCTAAATCTATCAGTTTTTCTAGGTTTTTGAAGCAGTATTTGACAAACAGAAGACTCCTGAGCATGAAATCTTGTCTCCCTTGACTTGAATGGAGCTATTATTAATCCCATATTACATTATTAATTCTCAGATCATATAGTTGCCATGCAATACCATCTTTTTTTTTTTTTAATCGGAGTTGTTCAGAGCTGAAGTAAACCGTTGTCTTTTCTCAGCCCTAAATTTAGACTATAGCACTTCAACTACCTAAACAGACTTTGAAAAATTAGTTCTTTTTTTTGACAGTCAAGCTTTAGTAAATAATAAAGATTACGGTAGACACTCCTTATCACGATGGTAAGGAATTACTGCTTTTGTACTTATTGCTTTTAAAAATTAGAACACCTTAATCTTTTAAAAACAATTTGGATTTGGAAAACCAAATTGTATTGAAGCTGACAAGATGCTTGCCGAGTTCCAGGAGATGCAATTTGGAATGTCTGAGATATTAAACGTTGAATGCCTGAGTTCCTAATAGAAACAGGGACTCAGTATTAACTCTCTCAGCTCTGCTGTAGTCTATAATGTAGAAAGTGCATATTTTTGTTTCTTTCTCATAAAACCCAGGAGGCTGCTGCTGGGTTTCTGTACTGTCTCAGCGGTACAAGATGAGAAATGAACTCCTGGCTTACTTGCTCCTGTCCCCTGAGAACAGGGGCCACCATAAACACATAAGTATGTATTCTATAATCACTTAGTATATTCTGTAATTATATATAAAATTATATATCTTAATATATTCTATAATCACATAAGCTGATCATGCACTGTCTTGATATTGAACTGTATATTTTGGCCTGTCACTACTGTTGTGAGATGAATTCAGAATCTCACTATAATACCTTGAAACCTTTGTATTCTCAGCCAGAATATATCCATGATCCTACTTGTCTTTGTTGCTAGCATGGCTGTGTGAGTTTAGCAGTTGGGACGCTTTGAGATTTATCCTCCTGAGGTACTTAAAATAGTACTTGAAATACAGCAAGAATATTGTCGTATGGCTCTGCTCCTGAACTGTCTGAACTTAAACTCTACTCTCAACCTGCTATTGACTGCAAGAGTATCTCTCTGTTGGTATTCATACTTCCTTATTCTATTGATAACATTTCAGCTGATATAACTTAGGGTCTAATTGTTCATGCACAAATTGCTAGATCACAGACAATAAACTTCTAAGAAGCTTCTGGAGTTTTTCAAACCGATGAAGTTTCAAATAATAGCAATTTTTCTTTGTTGTTGGTCTCTGAGTGCATGACCTTATTTTTCATAGTAGTGAATTTCACCATAATTATATCTGGTTTCAGAAGTCATCATCTTTTTAAATGCTCTCTAAATACCTCTGTATTTATCATACTTCCTAGTTTTCCATTATAGTTAATTCCTTTAATAGTATTTGTCAGGATCATTACTGATAATATTAAATAACCAAGTAAAGCTCTCAGGTTCAAAAGGAGTGACTGCTGAGAAAATGGGATAACTGAAAAGCTCAAAATCTAAGGATGGCAGAGGACATTTGGAATTTCTTTAAGGTCTTTATTATGAAGCTAGGAACCTTGTCTGTACTTAGTTTCATTTAACTCATGATTGCACTATCCAACAAGATCAATTATATAATAACTTTTTCCTCTGGATTTAAGATTTTAAAATTTATTAAATGCATACAACCCTTGTAGAACTTTATAATAGGTAAGTGTTATTCTTCTGTATTTATCTTTGACTGTAGGGCCACTGTCCCAGGAAGTCTTTCTTTCCATTATTATACTCCCTCTGTATTGCACAGATTTAGTCTGTTTTCCCATGATGTCCCTGTAAATTTCTTCATTGTCTGTCGTTTTGCTATAAGTATCATTCCACTTCTGACTCTAATGTCATCATATTTGTATTCTTCTCATTGCTGTTTTTACGTCTTGCACTTCCTTCGCTGTTTGAACATGGCTGTTAGTATATCCTCATTAAGAAATTTTTAGTCTCACAAAATAAAAGTAGTTTCAGAGACTGAGTCCTGTGTGTTTTTTTTTTCTTCTAGTAGTTTCAGACAGTCTTCAAGGCCAGCACTGAAAGTCTTATCTGAAAGAAACACCTGAAAAATGATTCATTTGAATGAGAATATTTTTCAGTGGTTACATTTACTGTTTCCTTTTTACAAGTCTTTTTTCGGTCAGTTCTTCTTCATTAGCTGCATCCTACTTTAATTTGCACTGTGCATCTATCTCACCTATGTGTAAATATCACTTTATCCAGCAGTAAATTTACAATAACACCCAGCCTAAGTGAAGAAAGATTTTCTTTTTCTTGTTTCTTTTCTGCATCAAAGCTATGTTTCTTGTCCTAACTTGCTGACCTCTTCCTTCTGTGCTCTCTGGTGACAGGCCAGTCAATTTGTCCCTCATGCAATTCAACAGTTCCTGGGATTGTGTGAATCTCCAATCTTCTCAATTTTATTTTTCCTTCATATGGTTTATGGTTACTTCCTACCTCCCCTGTCCCCTCTTCCCTCTCCTTCACTTATTTTTTTTAATCTTCTCTGTGTTGTCCTCGCCACCCATAGGGCTCAGCCCTTAGATTTTGTTTTCCTCTGTGCTTGTAGGGTTCACCTGGTCTCTTTTTTTGCATGTCTGTTTGCTCTGTGCAGCATTTCTGTTTCTCTGTGCCGCAGTCTTGCCCTGTTACCAGTTCTTTTTCTTGCCAGATTTGGTCACTCCTCTGTCTTGTCTTTGTTCTCACATACTCCAGGTCTTTCTGTTTGCAGGTATTTACAACTCACATCATGTCAAATTGATATTTTCTCTTCTTTCCTGTTTGTTCTCTTAAAAAAAAAATTCTGAATTTCTCCCATGTCTCCAGATGCATCTCTAGTCCTTAGTTCTTCTCTTCCACACTTTCTATCAGGTGATAGCATTATCTTCCCATCAGGTAACCAGTGAAGGGTGTGTCTTTATTCAGTTTTTTTCAGCTAGTGACATTTTTTTGAGCCTGTAAAAACAGATGTAACCCTGATATAAAAATACAGTCCATTCCAATGTCATTGTTTTTTCCTCCTCTCTTTACCATTAAATTCAAGTCTGTCAGACTTCCCATTTTGACACCACTTACTTTTAAGACACTGCCTTTTAAAAATTTTCCCTAGGTAAGATTTTTTTTTTTATTATTTTTTTTTTTTAAGTTTTGAACTTGAACTGCTCATCAGCCATAGCCAAAGATACCAGTAATATACTCTCAAATACATGGCCTTTGTCTTAATCAAAAGGTCAGTGTCCCTAAGTAGATTCTGCGAACTGGGAAATTTTACCACACTACAGACTTTATGAAAAAAACCTATTGTCAACTAATAGACTTGGTTGCTGTTTCCATCACCCACTGATTTTCCCTTAAGGGGGATGACTTCCCTGCCAAATTCCCTGTTCAGCTCTATTTGTTGTATAGTTACACACGTTGCTTCCACTTTAACTTCAGAAAAAGAAATTAATATTTGTTGGATGTTTTCATATATTAGCCTGAAATCTGAGTCCATTTTCATTGGATATACCTTGAAACATCTTTTTTTTTTTCCTAGTCATAGTTTGTCACAAACACAATTGTTGAATTAAAAATTGTGTTCACCCCATAATATTTGGGGACTGTTGGTTTGGGTTTTTTTCCCCTCAGCTAGTCATAAGAGGCTTAAAACAGAGACTCATAGTCCTCTATATAAATCATTCTGCATAAATAATTTACATATTAATATTTATAATATTAATAAATTATTCTTTGTCAGTGAGGTGTAGGCTATGTTAATGAGATGTGATGGAAGTTTCCCTTGTGAATCCTTTCATACCTGCATGGATGAAATTAGAGAAATCAGTGCTAAGGATAGTATATCTAGTATATCTCCAGTCAAACAGGCTCAGTTTTTAAAATTAAAAAACTATTAGTTTTACTCCCCACACCCCCCGCCCTGTATTTGTATGGAAGCTCAGCTCAGGTGCATGGAAATTCTAACAAAAACCTGTTTTTGTCTAAATTCTACCTCAGAAACAACGGAAAGAAGGTTGCAGTAGTGTCGCATGCCGGTCTGAGACCGGAGCGTGGTTCTGTGTGTATTCTCGGGAACAGAATTAAGACTCAAAACGGAGTC
>JAVJGI010000065.1:39714675-39736931 GCA_035590275.1 Ibycter americanus | reverse complement strand
CTTAGAGCGGGTTTCTTGAGATGGTGGTAGATAACACCTCTGCTGTGTCGAAGGTTGTCGAGACAACATCCGTGGTGCCGAAGGTGAAGAAGCAATGTTGAGACAACATCTGCTGTGGGGCTGGTGGGTTTCGCCGACGCAGTCTCTTACAAGTAGTTAAAATGCTAAAAATGACTGGGTTTCAAGAACAGAATCAACGCATAATCTGTAATGAATGCTGGTTTCCCTGGAGTCAGAAGATAAGCTGTTGCTCCAGACAGCTTAGAAAAGTTCATGCTCAAAAACCCATTTGCCTATAACTTTGCAAATGCTACGTGGGCTTGTGTTAGATGTAGCGGAAATTGTTTCGAAGAATGAAATACATATTTTTAAATGAATAACTTTGCTATACTCTTCTGAATAACGGTAAGCATGTTTTCCAGTGAAATCTGCTCATGCCCCATTACTGTAATATATATTTTTAATATCATTCGTGCTGCCAAAATTAAAGCTGAGAAAGACTGGCAGTAATGAGATAACCATGGGGGGCTCCAGTGCACCTCTGCAAGCTTTGAGAAAGTGTGGGTGCAAAACATCATGGGCTTTGACCCAAATGGTAAATATTTGAACACCTGCTTGGAAGAAAAATCTGTGAATAAAAAGTAAACTTACTTGTGCCTGCTTCCCATTGGTGTGTGCTGCGTGCGTACACTGTGCTAGGTGAGCGCTGCCTCTGCTTACCTCTGTTTAGCCTGTAAGGCTTTGCATAAAGTCATTAAGACTGTGGACATATGAAGGGAGAGTTAGCCCTTCCATTACCACCATTACTGCTCCCCAAGGGTTTCTTTCACCCTAGAGCAGCCTGAAGGAGTTATCACTTGGCATGTACACAGAAGCCAAGTATCCTCATGCTGTGTGAAGAAAAACAAATATTCTTTTCTCTTGGTAGAGCTGATCAGGGAAAGGCTTCTGGCTTGAGATGTTTAAGGTGAGTTTTAAGGTGTTCTTTAGTGCTTACATGGCCTGTGGCACCGTACGTGCATGTAAAATGCACTATGACTGACAAGAAGGTCCTCAGACCTGTAAGGATTTTGCTTTAGTTATGTATTTATTTTGCAATTTAGAATTAGACTGCTGTAGGCAGAAAACAACTGGTTTGAAATTGATTATGTTTGAGGCTGAGGCAGGACTAGTGTCATCTTCTTTCCTTTAAAACCAGACAGGATTTTTAAGGAATTTAAGAGAAGAGATTGCATGTATGTGAACAGATGAAAAGATGGATAGTGGACAGGGTAACCTTTGATGTGAACGTACCTTTCCAAGTTCACAGAGTTTAAAAACCCATAACCTGTGTAAATAACAGCCTAGCAGTGTGATTGGCAACTTTGTGCCAGAGGCAATGAATCAGTATTAAACTGTAAGTTCATGAAAGTAAAAGTTGTATCTTCACCCTATAGCTGGTTCTTTCAGTTCAGAGTTTATGTGATACAGGATTCTGGGACCTTCAACTATCATGCTGTCAATACAAAGCATACTTCTTTTAAAAGAGGAAATTAGGAATGTGTAAGTTGTGTTTTCACTGTTTGGTGTTGTGTGCATGTTAGAAAGCCAAGAAGTTTGCATCTTCCTTTAATGATATGGTTACCATCTGCTGTTTTACCTACAAAAAGATCAAATTCTGGAAAACTCTGTGCAAACTCTATAAAGTTATATTGAACTTCCATTGCAAGCTGAAGTTGGAGCATAAGCTGTTCTTTCTGAGTAGCGCTCAGAAAGCACAGTGTATGAGGCTGATGGTATGTACTGAAATGTGTTATACCCTGGCTGTGGAACAGCTGCTTATTATGAGAGTAGACAGCAATCACCCATGCTGAAAATAGGTTTATTTACCCAGGGTCTATGCCTGGAAAGGCATTTTCAACCTTCATACCTTTGTCTGGTGAACCCCATGTAGGCATTCCAAACAAACAGAAAACTTAAACTGGTAAACTGCTTTGGTGGCAGTTTCTTCTCTTACTGGGAGTTAGGAGGAGAACCAAAACAAACCAACTGAAAAAAAAACGGGCTCCAAATGTTGTCCAGTTCTGATGAATTTTAGTTTGTTCTCTGGAGTTTGGCTCTTTCAGGAGTACAGTTCTTAACAAAACATTACAAAATGGTCTCTAAAAAGCTCAGGCTCTTACTAGAATATAGATGTACAAACCTGTTATCTTCAAAAAGAAATTCAGTGTCTAACTGAGCAAAATGTAGTTACTCTTTTCAAATATTTCATTTGGTCTTCAAAGTCAGCTCAGTGTGTAGCTCTGGTAAAATCAGAAGTAAAATATTTCTGAGAGATTATGTTCTGTAGTTAACATTAGATTTATGTCTTTACAGAAATGTTGCTTTCTGACAGCTGTGCGATTATCTGGTGTCGCCACTGTGCCACGCAATTAAATGGTCAACAGTTACCATATTTATAAATAGTATGTGACACTTGAGCTTTGAAAAGTAAATTCTTACTGAATGCTTTTGGAAGAGTTCCATATACAGTACTTTTATGCATCATTCAGTGGAATATGCATTGAATGGAATGGCAACAGAGATTTAATATAATAAGCATTACCGATAAAATTGGGATTAAGATTAAACAGAAATCCCAAGGCATTTCATTGAAATGATTAAGGCTAAAACAATAGGCAATGTCACATATATTACAGTAGTTACTCAAGAACATTACAGCCATGTAGCCAGGAGAAGTTGAAGTGTATACTTCCTCTTCTCCTACTCTTCCTTATAATTTTCATGATCTCCAACAGTTCTCTTGATTAACATTAAAATTTTATGTAGGTTTTCTTCAGTGTAATTTTTTTCTGATCACCTATGACCTAAGTAACAGGCAACTGGTGCAGTACAAACTTTGAAATATATCATTAATATATTGCAGTTTGGGTTATTATCAAATTATATTGTGCAAAATGGCATGTACACCTTCTAATTAGCATTCATCAGCTGTAGGGGGGTGTGCTAAAAGCTGGTGAAGGTTTGGGTCACATCTACTCCTGTTTGTGTGAAATGTCTTATTAATAACTGAAAATGGAACTCAGTTGTGGATGGCATTTGGGAATTTGATCTGGGATGTATTTTTCTTTTTATTTTTGTTTTTCTTTCTTTTTCTCCTCCACGACCCCCACCCCTCTTTTTATTTACTTATTTTTGTTTTCCCCTCTTTTTCCTTTATTATGTTGAGTTATTTAGCTTATTGAGGAGCTGAGACAGAGGTCAAGAAGGACCATCTCATATCATTTGGAAGAGAACATAAATTATTACAGAGGTTTTGAGGAACAGGAATACTTTAGACAGCTATCCCCAACTAATGACCAGACATATGATTTGCAGACTGTTAGAGATCTATATGACCAGTTTGGCCTGCTTTTTGTGGGAGATTCAAGCTGAATATGCCAGTTAAAATACCATCAAATCTCACCATGGCCTTTCAATAATTACTTGTACTTCATTAGTACTGCTGAGGGAAGAATAGTTTTTCTTAGCGATGCAGAAGAGTAACGAGGAGATAGCAGGATTCATGTTTTAATGTAACACTACATGATAACTTGAAAAAACGTCCCCACTAAGTGAGAATTTTTAATAACATGTTTATAGAGTGTAGACCAAGAATGAACTAATATAGGAGTGAATTATCAAGAAATGTGGTTGTTAAAAGCATACTATGCTTGTGGTTCATTTATCACTGGTACAAAGCTAATATGTACCAAGATTCGGAATTGACAGCTTCTGTTGTAAGTGTAGGGAAATTAACCATATCATTGATCTGACGTAGTGATCACTGAAAGAGAGGGACTCTGTGAGCATGCTAAGTGTTTTTTAAAAAGTGTGCACATGTAGATTTCTAGGAAGATGTTCAGAAAAAGGAAGGATATAGAATTTCTGTCAAAAACTTTTTTATTAAAAGTACAAATTCTTCATGGAGAATGATGTTCAGTAAGAAAGGGTCGGGTTCAGTGGATTTTCTGATCTGAAAAAGTGTGTCCTGGAACCTCTTCAAATGCCTATTTTACCATTTAGAGAAGGAAGAATGTCATATTTCACTTTGAAATGACATTTTAATTAACCTGTATTAAAAGAGAAAAGCAAACTTACAGTATGATTCAGTTTCCTGCAACTGAGATTTTTTCCTGCAAGATTCTTAGTCCAAAACATCTTAGTTTTATGACCTTTCATATAGAGTTGAGATGTTGTACCATGGCCTGGAAAAATTTGTTTTAATCTCTGTACTAATGGTACCATGACCAATTAAGCTTTAGAAACAATATCACGTTGGAGTATTCTTTAGTAGACTATAAGTATTATGAGGTTTTTTAAAAGTTATTTTTATAAATACTTTATTTATTCTGGCTAGTAATGCTTATTTTATTTATTTATTTATTTATTTTTAATCTATTACATACTATAGCATTTATGCTCCTCTGAGGATACTGAGCCAAGAGGTATTTACTTAAAACGCAAACAAAAGAAAGGTTCTAATGAAGAACAAAGTCTCAGTAACTGCTACAGAGAAATTGTTTTTCTGTGAAGTTCTATTACCTATGTAAGTCACTCCTGGATGAGAACTTCACTATTTTAATTGAAGAAGTTTCTAAATATAAGTCAGGTATCTAGGGGATATAGCCTGAACCCATCTGCTTTACCAGAATTGACTTTTTCATATCTCCTATCTTAACTTATTTGTATCCAAGACATACAGAAATCTTCTCAGATAAACAGGTGCACTTTGATACTATCCGATTAATTACTGTCAGATGGATTGCATTGGAAACTTGGTCTCTATCTCTTTGGGGTCTAAACCAGTTCCCCGATTCCTAGGATGTTTTCCTGGACATTTAAATCAAGACAAAGCCATATAAAAACAAAAAAAAACCCAAAACCCCAAGTCCTTCTCCTGCAATGAAACCCAGCAGCTGCAGGTGGGTTTCCTTCAGGCTTACATAATGCTTTAAAGAAGGTAGTGACTTTTCTTCTTCCCCATCACTGTTTTACTATAATAGATTTCAAAATAGTTCTGAAGAATTTTTCCTATTTTTTTGGGGGGGGGGGAAGAAAAGACAGTAGTTAAATAATTTCTCCAAGGATGTGAAGGGGGGAAAAAAAAAAAAGCTGCTTTTGGAAGCAGGTCACTGGCCTCAACCTTCCTTGGAACAAAAAGAGCTGGAAACAGTTTTCTTTTGAAACCTGTCCAGTGCCAAATGTAAAGTGAGCAGGTAATGAATTGTAAGGGATGAAACTGATCCCTTATGAAAGATTTGCAGAGCTGTGTGTTGTGGTTTAACCCCAGCCAGCAACTAAGTACCATGCGGCCACTCACATGACATCATATGGTATGGAGTGTCCCTTTGGGTCAGCTGTCCTGGCTGTGTCCCCTCCTGGATTCTTGCACATCTCCTCCTTGGGTGAGCATGAGAAAGTGAAAAGTCCTTGACTTAGAGTAAGCACTACTTAGCGACAACTCGAACATCGGTGTGTTATCAACATTATTCTCATACTAAATCCAAAACACAGCATTGTACCAGCTGCTAGGAAGAACATCAGCTTTATCTCAGCTGACACCAGGATACTGAGAATTAGACATGATTACTTACTTCCCCAAGCCCTTTTTTACTTATACCTTCATTATGAATAATAAAAAAGAAAAAGAAATAAGAAAGAGGTTTATCTGTCATTGTCACGCTGGTTGCTTTAGAAATATGAAGGGAAAGATGACAAATGACCTCAGAGATTTGTGATATTTGATTTTGATGAAGGCTTATCTATGGGGGTTCTTATTTATTTTATAGTAGTAAAGCTGACCTGGAGTATTCCCTAACCTCATGCCCCACCATCTCGGTCTCTAAGAAGAACTCAGGTCTCCTGCAGGCTCTTTCTTCAGACACCCCCTGGCTAGCTTGCTCTGTACCTGGTTTTCTGCTGCAAGCATCCATTGGCAGCCTGTGTGGTTGGCAGGGGTCTGCAGTGGGGCTGCAAGCTGAACTACAGCTGCACAGGAGGAGCTTTGTAGCGGGGCCTGGTTCCTGGGCTGTGCTCTTGAGATGGGCGGCTGTGCCTCCACATGGCGCTCACCGCACCGCCGGTGTACCTGCTCTCTGCTGCCAGTGGTAATTAGTCGTAGGTTGGCAACAATTTTGGTTTTGTGTTCTTTCGGTATCTCTTAGGATGCTCTCTGCAAATTATTTTCTAACTGAACTCCCCAGTTTACCCTCTCTTTCATTTTTTTTTTTTCTGAAAAGCTGTGATGCTTTTTTCTTCACCATTAAGATAAAGGATGTTCAAGTAATACCCTTTACTACTTTGATATCCCTCTTAGCAAAACACTCTGGTGGTTCTTTTACGTCATGGATTTCAGGGTGGCAGCCCTTGTTTCCAAAAATGTAGACACAACAGGACCATCTGTGTTTGCCATCTGCCAAGACATTTCCTTCTAGGATCCCGGGGCTGGTTACGGGGCTTCCAGATATTCCTACTGCCTGTCCCCCTGGGTACACAGCAAGGAGGCAACAGGTTTGTAGCTATAACACAGATGCAAGTAAGCCTAAATCCTTCAGCACATCCTGCTGTCACTGGAACACAGTCTGCCCGTGTCTGCACACCCACCAGCATCTCTCTAAGTTGTGTCCGGCCACTTATCTCTACATTCCTTCCTATACAGCCTGCCTTTGCTGTTAACGCCGAAGTGCTGACCCTGGCAAAGCAGCCAGGTATCGTGGCAAAGAGCCTTCCCTATTACTAGCCAGCCATTTTATGCTTAGAAATGTTTTCAGTTTCAGATTTTTTGAGAATGTCAGGAAAGGATTGTTTCTGTTCTTTCTTCCCCCCCTCCCCCACCTGCAGAATTGCTTTATTTCTGAACATAGCAGTATTTATTACTTACTTTCCTAACTTCTCCTTTTAATCCTGCAACTGCCATTAGATAAAATAAAGAACCGAGTTACTTATAAAGGCAATGTAAATATTTGTTCTCTGCTGTATTCCAATAAAATAATGTTGTCATGGATTATTGGCAGTAAATTATTTTAAGTTATACATTTAAAAGTAAACAAAGCCATATACATGAAAATAGCTTTGATCATTTTTCATGAAGCATCTTATTCTTTGCTTTTATCATTGTTGGTATGAGATCTGAAATCTTAATGCTCATATTTTGATTTTCAGTGTCTCCCTATTTCATTTCTATTGCAAATGCTATCTACTGAGAAATTATAAACAGTTTTCTACATTCACGGCTCCCCTTTCCCTCTTCCCAGTCTGGCCCGATTCTGATAACATCATTTACATGTTGTCATTAACAGTGGTCCACTGAGTGAGTTATAATTCTCTTGTTTGGGTTCTGCATTTTAACATCTGGATGATGAAATGTAGTTCGGGAGGAAGAAGGGCATACAGCCTCCAAAAAAACTTGTTTCCAAATTTTTAGAAGCTATTTGCTGTCTAAGAGGAAATAAAGGAAAGATGGATGCTCTTTAATTTCCAGTGTGCTGTTTATCTAAAAAGCAGATTTTCTATTTGATAGAAGTGTTGTGAGGCATTACTCCCAAGTGTCAACCAGACTGTATATACATAACATAGAATCTAAAAAGAACTAGGACATTTTCACCTATGTTAATGATATTTTTCACCAAAAAACACATAACATATTTTAGCACATGAATCCTGCCCTAATAGATGGCAGAGGTTTTTCTCAACTACAGTGATCGCACATATTCTTAGCCTACTTTCTTTAATATAGGGTGCATTTATGAAATAGGCTGTATTAGATCCCTCAGGATGTTTCATAGACAATTTTTTTTCTTTTTGAATGGATGGAGAAACAAGCTTAAAAACACGGCAAGAACTTGAACAGCTTGAATAATTGAAAAATAATTAAAAATGGGTGGTCATAATCTCCTAAGTGCTCATACTTTTCCTCTTTGAAGAAAAAGAAAGTCCATACATTACAAACATGTAATTCGATTCCTGAATAGATTTTTTTATGATATCACAGTCTTCAGGACCTTGCTCTTCACACTGCTTAACTTCTGTGAGCCTCCAGCAATACACCTCCAACACGCCAGTGCTATTTGAAGGTTGAAACCTCTGACATGTATCTTTCAATAGTTCATTTTCGGATTCTTTAGCACAGCAAGCCTGTAAATATGGTGCAAAATCTAAAGCACAAAATGCAAGAAGTTTCTGCTTCCTCTCAGCATGTCTGGGTTTAGAATAGTGCTTCATGCTATGTGTTGCAGCTCTAAACAGAAGATGTTTACAGATATTTAAACTTGGCTACCAATGGTTGCATTTCTAAATACATTTCAGGCTTTTAGAGTGCAGAGCCATTGACTTCTGTAAGAAGTGCTGAACGGTCTCGTACTCTGATGGCTAAAGAGAAACCCTTAGCAGCCTAAATCTGGGCACCTCATTTTAAAAACTTTGGTCCAGATATGTGAACCCAGAAGAATGAGTTACAGCAATACATTTCAAATTCCCTGGCTCTTGTGGCTCCCCAGACTTAGCATTTATTCATACAAATTGCTCACTGTTGCAGATAAATCACAAAATGTAGCCAATGCAATAACTCTGCACCTGAGCATTATTTAGTTCTGCTTTGCTAATGTTGGCAGCACTTTGTTTTTCCTCTATATGTTACAGCACCTGGCTATTTTGGCTTTGTCTGAATATGTTA
This sequence comes from Ibycter americanus, assembly GCA_035590275.1. Lineage (NCBI taxonomy): Eukaryota > Metazoa > Chordata > Aves > Falconiformes > Falconidae > Ibycter > Ibycter americanus. The sequence goes on along the minus strand of JAVJGI010000065.1, from coordinate 39,728,239 downwards.
GAGGGGTGAATAGGGAGAAAATCTACATGTTTTTGCCCAAGGTTTTTCGTTACTGCTAGCTTTCCTAATAGCTGCGATTCCTCAATTAGGTGGTCAGTTTAATTTTCCTGCCTGCTTAAAAAAAACGCAAGGGAGACAATTAGCAAAGGAGACAATTTTTCACTGCGCGCTTAGGAGAGGATTGTCTTGTCAGAAGTGTTGTCTTTAGTGGTTCTCATCTGCTTTGACACCAGGGGTAGTTAATTTCCCATAATGCTGTTTATGATGATGATGAGAAATGCCTGTGTTGATTTTTCTCTTTTGACTTCTTTGCATTTTCTCTTTTGGGATTTTTGTGTCTTTAAAGGAGTATTTCACCTTGTGGACATTAGAAATAGGTATGTGTGTTGCCCACAATTTTCTCTTAGGTTAGTGTAGGCTGCACAAATGAGTAAAGTTTTAAAACAGTTATTAGGAAGTAATTTATACTACTTTACTTTTTTTTTCTTTTTTAACCACAGTATAAACTACAAGTAATGTAAAAATGTTGGTGTTGGTTGCTTAGCCATTTTTTGGGTTGCTTTTTGCTAGGAAGAGGTGACAGTACTCCGTTTGCCTATATTAAGGATGGATATCTTGTCATTTCACTGCAGCCTTAGAAGTCGTGGGTGTTTATTCTAAGCCAGTCATTTGTAGTCAGTGTCATGAGAGAAGCTGATTCATCCCATCTGACGCTAAATATCTGAGGGGCTTATTATGTAAATGTGTTCTGGAGAGGAAGGTGGTTGATGATGTTCCTGCTCAGGCCAGAGCTGCAGTCTACAGAGTCTTTCTGTGCTGGTGCAATTGTTTTTTTGAGGGCATGCACAAAGAACAGGGTGTGGAAATTATCCAGGTTAAAAACCAGTAACTGGAAGTATTGTTTTTTTATCTGTATTACCAGATTTATTTCAATGATTCATAGGGCCATTTATAACATAGCAATAAGAATATCTGTTCAATAAATGGGGGTCATATTGACACAGAAGAAAGAAGTTGTTGAAGGCAAGGACAACTCAAAACTTTGTATAATGAACTACCCACTGAAATACATGTGTGTGCTGGGACTGTCCTGTTTTATTAGGTGAGATGAATCCATGATAGTCGTTTAACCGTGTGTTAAGCAGGACATCAGGAATATCATTATCACTGTAGTGTACATCTCTTTATCATTGATATTAGACTACGAAGTATCTTGAATTGAGCTTATCTGTGTCAAACAATGGGGACAGTTAGAAACTTCTATATATATTGCCAGATCCTTCCACTGAGGTCCTCAGTGCTGTTTGTGCTAGCAGTCTTTCCCAGTTTTAACATCTTAGTGAGCCATGAGGGTTGTATGTGTGTGAATAAATACGCTGTCCAATGAGATGGGCTGTTTCTTCATAATATGCAGTTATTCTCCAAGTCTGCACCAGGAATCCAGAAGCGTCCAGGCAAATCGTAACTTTCTCTTGGGTCTTACGTAAACATGAAGAGAGGATGACTCATATAAACTTCACTTGAGTGTCTCAGAGTGGTGTTTCTAATGAAATAGATTAGCTAACAGTTAAACTGTCAGAGTTGTAATGGGGCAGAGGCAGTGTATTTTGGGAGGCATATTGAAAAGAAACCCAGCCTACTAGGGTGCATTGGAGATGTCATAGGGAAGTTAAGTCTCATGAACTGCATGTTCTGTGTGCAAATGCTCATCACAGGATCCCTTATCATGCTGATGTACCACCCTGCTCCAATATGCTTTTGTAGTGCATCTAGGGAATATCTTCATGGTGCAGGGTGCTTTGGTTTAGATACTGAAGTCAGAGCAATGTGACTACCACCGATAAGATACTGTTCCATGAAGCAGCAGTGGAAGAGATGAAAAGAACTACACTGAAGCAACGCCAATAGCAATGAAAGCAATCAAAATGAGCTTTATAATACATTTTTATGTAAGTTCTTTCTGGAATATGTTTCACATGTTTTATTTATTTTTATTATTATATTTCTTTTTATTTTTTTGTAGGCTGTGGAAACCAACCTTGCATCAAAGGATAGTCACTGGGTCTATGTAAATGAGGTAAGAAAGTCAAAAAAGACAACGTAGCTTGGTACACATACTCATCACTGTCCTTTGTTTCGTGTTTTGACACACCAAACTGAGCATACAGTCAGTATTTTTTGCTTTTTGAATGGTACAAGATGGAAACTGTGGGTGTTGTTGCTTGCCTGTCTCAGTTGAATTGACACAGGTTGAACACCAAAGGTCAAAACAAAGCTTTCGATATACCTCATAGCAGCTGGGAGACTTTCTTTTTACCTTCAGGTTGACCCTACTTCATTAGCCATTTAGGAAGCAGAGAATACCTCAAAAGAAAACTCAAATACAGGCATCTATATATGTCAGTAGCACACCCTTCACTGCTATAAAAGCCTGCACTCAGGTAGCAGGAGAGGAAAGAGGGCTGAGGCTAGCTGCAGGCTTAGCTCATTCGAGTATGCATTTGCATGATATGCAGGTTTTCTCTAGTGCAGAGCTGTGTTGGTGTTTTGGCCAAGATCCAGGATGGGTTGATTTAAAATGTGATATTTCCTCTCTGCAGCAAATGGTATCCTGTCCTGCTACTATGATTATTTATTTTACCTTAGTAACAGGATGCCCTAATGGTAATCAGTGCAGACTTGTATTTAAAAAGCAATGGAAAGCTTGAAATGTTGTACCATGTATAATAATATGGAAATCACTGATTGTTCAGGGTAAATGGCACTATTTTATTTATTTCTGGTTTTAATAATGATTCATTAAAACATAGTAAAATAGCTAAGTTAAAAATAATGGGGTTCACTGTTTTGTTTATATATTATAAATGCATAGCCTCTAATTTAGAAACCAATTCCTTTTTAATTTCTCATTCCTTTTTTTGCACCTAGCTAATAATTTTGCATAGGCTACTTTTAATAGTAACTATAAATTGTATTGCATTGCATTAGAAAGGCTCTGTAATTAAATAGGGGTTAGGGAAAGAGAGTGAATTCTCTGCTTACAAAGGCTTTATAAATTCATTCTAGTCCGTGTTACATTTAAGTACCTCCTGATTTGTCAGCTGCAGTAATGACCCACTACAAAATATCAGCAAGATGCCCAGAGAGTCAGTGTTTATATTCACATAAAGATAACACAGTACGTATTTCCCTAAACATTTATAGAGAGGGAGTGTTTGTGAATTTGTTATTGCTGCTGTTATTGTTCAGATGTTAAAACTCACTTCATGAAGCCTGAATCTGTAACATCACAAATAAAAATCTTCAGAACTCATCCATAAATATGTGCATGCATACATACACAAACTCATCACACACGGTGTCAATTTTGCTTTTATTTTGGGAACTTTTATTTTTTCTCTGTTACGGCTACAGACTGGGAAGGAAAGCTATGATAGCAAAATGTAAATCTAAAGTATTACTTTTTAGTCAAAAATATTAGTGCGCATACTTATAAATATCTCAATGCAATTAAATTCAAACACAATTACAGAAACTTCGAATTCATGAAACTTTGGAGAACTCTTTGTAGGAAAAAAGAGAAGGAAATATCTTCATTATGCTTTATGTAACAGAAGAGTATTGGTCTTGGTGTGCTAAAGCTACAGTGAAAAGGAGATGTTAAACATCCACATGGATGTATCTGTAGAAAGATCAAGGTTCCTTAGGCTTCTTATTTAATAGTGTGCATACGCCCATGCTAGCAGGAGGACAGACTGATCATGCTTTCCATATACATTTTCCCAGTTGGTATTGGTGAGAATTGCATGGGTACTTGATGGAAAATATGGTATTCCTTGACTGGATATTGATTGGTGCAGTGATTTGCAGAACAGAATTAACGTTACATTCCCAACAGTCAGATAAGCTCTTTTTGATGTAATTTCACATGAGTAGCAAGTCAGATGTAGTCCATTCTGTAAATGGACCAAATACTTAGCCAGTCCTTTTTTTCTCCCAGGCAGATTGAAGATCCTACACTTTTCAGTTTACCCTGTGGTCTGTGTGACCTAATGATCCCACTGCAAGCAAAGAGAGGTATAGGGCTAATAAGAAGAGAACACGGTGACAATTATTTCCATTGAGTTTCCTTGTAGGAAGAACATTGGATTGTAAACAGGCTCTTCAGGCCTTTCTCACTTCAGGGAACCATTTAATGGCCTGGTACAGGTTAGACTACTGAGGTCTACTGATCTTGAGCATCTTCTCACAGTCTGCCCTGTCTGCCATCTCTTGTCAAGCCAATGAAGGTCTGAACCTTGGCCTTATCTTGCTATAGTAAGAATGACTATATAGTATGGCATTATTTTAGTAAAAGATTTTATTATTGTCTTACTGCAGTTTAATCTACTTTACTCTCTCTATATTGATAATACAATAAACATTTGTTGGGGGGTCTGTCCGTGTCCGTGTCCCGTCCCCAGGGGGGGGGGGGGGGGCCGGCCCCCCTGGCCCCCCCCCCCCCCCCCCTTGTCCTTTTGTCCCATATGGCAGGATAGGAGTTAAGTTTTTGAATTTGAACGTATTTTATCACTTTAAGTTTGTTAGGCATGCAACACCACCAAGCTTGTGATGAGGTAACTTAAAACTGTATGGCTGGTAAACTTATTACACAGCAAATGTGGAATATAAGAGTTGGTCTCAAGTTACAGAGCTGTACTGTTGAGATCCTGCATTTGCTAGTTTCCAGCAACCCAAGTCTCTGTGCTAAGGCATCTGTCCAGTTTGGATGCCATTGGTGCAAAAGGGTCCAGTCATCTTTAGAAAAAGGCTAGTGAATTGGGAGCTGGATTCATTGATGGGGTTGAAAGGCTGGAATATTACATGGCAACTCTTTTAGGATGAGAGAAGACACGGGGATCTTTGCAGGCAATATCATGCCATCATATATCCTCTTTGAAGCCAAGACCATAAAAACCTTACAGTTTTAAAAATAGATATTTGTAAGTATGTCTACTTTTCTCATTTCAGACATTTTATGTTTCAGATTTGCAGAGCTGTTGAAAGTAGCAGAGATTTGAGGAAAAAAAAAAATATGTGTTTCTAACCACTCTCCCCCTTTGACATTTATATTTAATCATCTTCACTTTCATTCATCTAGAAATACTAAATCATTCCTTGCATTCGTTTAGGTAGTGATTCTACCTGAATTCTGGGTTAAACATGCCAAATAGCTTTTTAAAAGCAAGAATATTTGTGATTTCTGTATAAATCCTTGCAAAAGCAAACAACTCTTCAGAACAACCGACTAATCCACACTTAGCTTTGTCTTCAGAATAGTCCAAAACTTTGTATTGCGATTCATTATGTTCGAGTTGACAATGACTAACTCTTTTGACCCTAAAGATCTGTTACAATCTATCTGTTTTTCTGCTTGTACCTTTGCTGTTTATGCCTTTAAGTGTTAATGAAGTGACCTACCAGCTTTGATAGATTTGTGCTATTTCTTCTTGCGGCATGACTGGCACAGTTGTAGATGCCCCTCCTTTTTTTGGGTGTTTATTTCTTTGGTTTTTTCCTGATTTTCTTTCTTATTTTTGTTTTTCTCTTACATTTCTTTCTCTTTGGTGCCAGACATCAAGCATCTCTGTCAGTACCTCCTGACATTTTTCATTCTCCCCTTCTCTTTTTCTGCCTTTTCAGAGAAAATGCTGTGCATTGCCCAAGGCGTATGTCTGTGGGAGAGGCACAAGAGCACTAGTTGAAACTGAATTTGTATGTGGTTGTACTAGGAGTAATGTTGTAGGAGTCGGTGTCTGGTTTTTTTATTAGCAGCAGCCGTACGTCTGGGGATATAAATAGCACTAGAAACCATGTTTCCTTTTTTGTGGGACATTTCATGGCTTTGAAATTTTCTCCATTCCAAGGTGAGAGAAAAGATAAAGAATTTTTTCTGCAAAACTGGAATTTGGACCAAAAAATACATTCAAATTAAACACAGTATTTTGTTCCCTCACATCGATATATGTAATTCCAATTCCAAGTTTCTAAGCATTCAATATTTTTACATATAAATTAGTAAAGTACACAAAGCAATCAACTACTCTTCATGTAATGGAATGGGCACTGAATCTGACTGATAAATGAGTTGTTTAACCATTATCACATCCTTCCTCTAATTCTTTTTTCAACAAACTTTCATCACTATTCAGAAGCTTAATTGAAAGTTGTAAGACATGGTAGGACAAAGCACAAGGCTACTGGTTGAGATAGGAAATAATTTTTCACGAAGGACAGGACAATGTAGTGTTGCCTGTCCAAACCATAGGTACGTGCTCTGAAGCTAGAGGAGAGGTGAGGGTCAAACTTGTTGAATAGCTGTGTGGAAATACACAAAAGACATACACTGAGGAAGACTTTTTTTGGAAGTGTATTTTTGAAAGGAATGTCCCAAAGACAAGAAATTGAAGTAGTGGAGGATTTTCATTTCCCTGGCAGTTGGAAGTGTAATGCTGGGACACAGACAAGGCTTCACAATTTCCTGTGATTGACAATGTTATCCCTACATGTTTAAAAAGTTAAGGCAGCTGTCAGTTCGGATTTTGTTATGGCTAAGGAAGAACGGGCTAAGGAAGTCAGATGATAATTGGTGTGAAAGTGATCGTGAGATGGCATGCACTGTTTGAGGAAGAGGAAGAAGTGAGAAAAGGAGAATAGGGATAATGGATGTCAAGAAAAAGATTTCCCAACCTCACAAGTTTAGGCAGCTAGCAGAGCTTTTGGAAAGATAATATGCTGAGTAAAGGATGGCAAAAGAACAGTGGGGTTCGGTGAAGATGAAGGCATAATAAGGTATCGTTATGGTTCAAATTGGTTATCCTTACAGATCTTGAAATCAGAGAGGAATGCTAAAGAAAAAGTGGTGCAAAAAAGGGCTAAGGAGTAGTGTAAAGGTGTAATGAAGTAAATGATTATAAAATGAGGCTGAGGTGCAAAATTACTTATACCAGGGGTCATAAAAAGCAACAAGAAACATTTAGACATAGGAGAAGACAGAAGAAAGTGTAAGGTCATTACTTAATGATTTTAATATTTTCACTGACTTGATGCTGGCTTAAAAAAACCCCTATTATTCATAACCAGACTGTTAAAAACATATTGCAATAGTTCCAGTTTCTTTAATTAAATCTGAGGCACTCTACCGGATGAGTTTCAACATGGAGAAGCGCTGTGTACTTTAGGTGTGGCTACAAAATGAGGTATAGCTGGTGAGCATCTGCAGGAGCAACTTAGAATCTTTGTGGATAACAAACAGAGTATCAGTCGATACTGTTGCGATCTTGCAAAACAAGCAAATCTAGTCCCCAGATACGTTACTGGGAAAATCCTCTGTAAGATAAAGGAGCAATTATTTTGCTCTGCTTGACATCAGCTTGGCCTTGTTGGAACAGTATTGCGAGTTTTGAGCAAGGCACTTTAAAACAAAACAAAGAGAATGCAGAACAATTTTGAAAATCCAGAGGAGAGCACATAGTATAATGAAAGCTCAATAAAATATGGCCCATGAGGAGGGGCTGAAAGAATTAGGTTTGTCTCCTATGAAACTCAGATGATAGAGCAAGGGTATAGCAGTAAACCAAATATAATTAAAAGAAGAATATGATCACGTGTTCACTCTGGAAAGATAAAGGAAATGCAATTTAATCTTCTGCAGTAAAAATTAGATTGAGTATTGGGAAATGGTTTATGATCTAAATATGATAATGAATAGAAACAGCCTCCTTGGTTACTACTTTCTTCCATCTCATCATCTCTCTGTCTTCATACCTGGTTCTGCTATTGTTTTTCATTTTTCTTTATTATGTTTTCCAGCACCCTACTCACATTATATAAGTCTGATAAATATTTTCAGATCTCAGTTTGGAAAGAGAAATACAATGGTATTATGAACACCACTGGGTATGGTCTGATCTGCACCTTCTGTTCTAGGTCTTTCCACATACCTTTTTTCAATATGAGTATGGCAGTGACAGTTTATGCAAATATTCACTGCATATACTTCTGTCAAATCATTCATTCAGTACTTCTGGTGGCAAACATGAAATTTATGGGAACTGTGACTCACATTTGATTTCCAATCAGTGTGGAATTCCACCCTTCTCTGTCTACTGCTGAACAAGCTAGAGCAATTGCGTTTGATGAGATTCTGTCAGCCAAATCCACTCTCGGGGTAGCCCCAGTGATTTGAATTAGCCAGGGAAGAACCTAGCATCATATTTCTTGATTATCAGTCATTTGAAATGGAGGAGTATGTTATAATTTTATATAGTTTTGATAGAAAGATGCCTAGTAATGAATTATTGGCATTTACAGTGCTTTAAAAATAGAATCCATTACAAGGTGTAAAAAAAGTCTGAAAACTAAAGGTTAGAGCTTCTACTTGGCTACAGTTTTCATTTGTTGCTTTTCCATTGAATTAATTCTCATTGTTTCAGATTAACCCTCATCAGATCAGATACAAATGGGTATTTGTTATTAACACAAAAAAACTTCTTACTACCCTGATTCATTATCTTAGAATTACTAAATTCTGTACTACGTAGAATGCTGAAATTCAAACAGTATTCACTTCTAAATTCTCAAACTGGAACCATGGAAATAATGGGGAGAACTAGTGGAAACGTCATTACTTTAGTTCCTCACTGTCTAAATGATCAGATACTCTGTAGGAAAGAAATGTACCGGGGAGGGCGAGGAATCCTTCTCACAGGTCAAGTACCAACCCATATGGGTATTTGTCATGTCCCAACACTGAAAGGGATTTCTTTCTAATAAAACAAAACTTTGTTATTTTGCAAAATAAGTGTGTCATGCATTCTTCCATTGCATTTTTCTGTGAACTACTGTGAAGTTTCCAGAATTATGCTTTGTAAAGCAGGGAGGAATCATACTCTTAATTGCCCTGGTAGATGCACTAGCACAGTTCCCAATGTTTGTGTGTGTTCATGGGGACTCCACAGTGGGTGACTGTATTTCTGTGTTGCACAATTCAACATATAGTTTAATGCTATGCAGAACAGCTTGACTCTAAGGTTGAATAGGGGCTCATTTCTTTATCACTAAGAAAAGCTTGTGTTGTTATTAGTCCCGTTTAAAAACAAACAAACAAAAAAACCCCCAAACAAACAACCTATGCTGCAGCGCTGCAGGGTGGGTAGCAGAAAGGTAAGTTGTATTCGTAATGGCTCTTGTAAAATGAAGGATGCTTTTTTATTGATAGAATGTAGTAAACCAGCCAATCTTTTTGTACTAATCTGAGCGTAATAATTAGGGCTTTTAAAAAATCATCAATAGCTTTATTTTGCTTCTTACGTACGGTGCTAGCCATAAATACATTTTAAAAAGTCAGGGGCCAAATTGTTATTGGTGAAAATCTGTTTTGAATAAAAATCCCAAATAGCATGAAGCTATAGAAATAGAGTATTATACAGATTCCAAAACTATAGGAAAGCAAATTATTCAGTAGTTAGAAGACAGCTGAAATTCTTGTAAGCTTTAATTGAAAAATAAAACTAAACTGTAATTAACATCCAGAAAAAGATGCTTTGGGATGTTTTCTCTTTTCAATCCACAGAAAAGATCCTGGTTTGGAAAAGCTGGAGACAGTGAGCACAGAGGAAGTACCATAGCAATTGCAGCTGTAAAGTATTTGGTTAAATTCATCCCAGCTATGATGATACTTGTCAGAAGTAACACTCACAGTTGAGAAGGGAGAAGTGAATTAGGAAGAAAAAGTCTTGTAATTTCTGCAGAAGAAGTAATAAAAAGATTTGGAAATATAGCATGGGTACATGCTTCATCGGTGGCGAGAAGCACTAGACAGAAAGTTAGAGTGCTAAGGGACTTCGGGAACTCTGAGCCATGTTGAAATGATATCCACATCACCTGAAAGTGAGTCAAAAATTTTAGACAGCAGTTGACCTTTTTCTTCCTTTTTGGGCAGATGACGCTTTCCAAATGATGCTGGTGTTGCTGCCAGCAGATGAATTTCTAGATCTTCAGCTGATTAATAAAACTTCCCCACACTCAACCTAGGTGATCAGTCAGAACAAGGTGCAGGAAAAGATTATTGATGCTTTTTGCTTTCCCCTTTCAAAGCGTTCACTCAAAACACATTTGTGCTAATCCTTTCCCGGACTCTAGCTCAATTCTTTTATTTCTGCTCTTTTGATAGGTCCCTCCTCCCCACAGTTTCACTGTCTGTAGGAGGCAGTTTATTATATGAGGGACAAGAAAGTGTCCCATCACCTCTTTCCTGGTGTGACGTATTTCTTACTTTCCATTTCTATCCTGCAGCTCCATTGCTTCTGCCAATAGTTGTTTAAGAAAACAGCTAAAAAACTTTCATCACATCACGCCTGGCCAGTATCCCTGTAGTTACTCATCCTCTTGATCTGAGAATCAAATGGCTTCTCAGCTATCATCTGGGCACTTCTTATTTTTCTCTATCAAATATTTTTCAAAGGTTGAGAAAAATGAGCAGAAAATAGAATAGTAATTATCAGATAAAGTCTATCTCAGCAATCTGCTTTTTCCCCAAGGGTAGCATGTAGGAAGGTGTTAGATAATGCATGATGAACAGTGTTTTCCTAGCACAGGGCTTGTAGAGTAATCTTGGGGAAACTTAACAACTTTGGAAGAAAGATCCCTTATGAATGCAGTGTTTGTTCTTCACTTTTATTTAGAAAATCTTTGTCTTTTTTCCCAGAAACTCCGATATTATATGCATTTTGGGTGATCAGCCGTTAGACCCATGAGCCTCTGCAAATTGTTACAGTTTCATTTTTGCTTGGATAGAACCAAGACTGTCTGGTAGACTGAAATTCTGCTCAGTCTTTCTCTACATATGGAAGTGCCAAAAGAATTTTTTTATTATTTTTTTTAAAGCATCAGTCTGTGTAATGATGCTTGTGTTCACTCTGGTAATAAGTTAATAAACTTTTTACACTTCCCTGTGTCTTATTTTTTTCTTGAAAAAACCCACACTTTTTAATGATAGTTTACGAATGCAAGTAGGGCAAGCATCCTAAGATCTTTCCAAATTATACGATTATACAAAAATGCACAAACTAAAAAAATTGAATAGAAATACAAGGAACACACTGTGGAAAATTTCTTGAGATATAGCAAGTGACACATTTCAATGCAAAATTTACCAATTTACAATTACAATTGATTCCAGTTTTGTTCTCAGTACTTTATATTTACAGCTTGCCCAAAGAAATTTTGTTTCTCTCCTGCTGGCTGCTATCTTTGACACTGCAGAATTTTTATTTATTTTTTTGTGTTCGCAAAAAGGTATGATTTTCTTATATATGCTTGAAAGGTATCCATATACATGAAACTCTACTGCATGTGTACCTGCATCCTGCTCGAAGAAATTTGTAGGGTTCAGAACTGACCTAATTATAATGATGTTGAATTACACAGAAACAGTCTCACTCAGACAGAAGCAAGGTTAGATGAGCTTTGATGAGTTGTTTTATCAAGGAAGCCAACTTTAAAATCAGTGATTATTTTTTTTGTTTTGTCCAACTTTTGATAAGTTTCATTTTGTGGGGTGGGTTTTTCTTTGTTTTTTGGTGTGTGGGTTTTTTGTTGTTGTTTTTGGGGGTTTTCCCCTGAGATAATTACTTTTTAGCATGGAGTAATACTTTGTTAAATCAGAGGACCTTTTACTGGATAGGCACTTGCTATTATCTGAGAAAGACTTCTGGACACCCAGTGCAGAGTCCTTGTATCTAGAAATAGAGCTAATTCAATTAAATTATAAATACATATCTGTAGAGATCTTTAGGAGCATCAGGTATAAGAAAGAGAAGCGAGGTAGTGTCGAGTGTGTGGGAGGACAATAAAGATGGGAATTGGACAGGTGGTCACAAAGACTTGTATTAGAATGTCTTCTGTGTTATGAAAAGTGGATTTTACCCTTGCCTTAAAAGATTAACTGATATATATATATGTGTGTGTGTTTGTGTGCGTGTCGATTCATGTGGGATGCAGAGAAGCCAGCATGCTAAAGTTGAATAAATCTGTCTACAGGGTAAACTGTTGCTAACACTTTAAAAACCAGCTAATTGAAGGATGTTTTCGGGATTTTCAACAAGTTAACAAGTGTCCCGTTACAGATGTACATAGTGCATTGAGGAATATTAGAATAACCCAACAAACAGTATTGATCCACATAAATCTGTAGCTTGTCTCCATGAGCGTCTTTGCCCTCACTGCCGTTCTGTTTAATCCTCCAGTTTTCTCTGGGATGTGCTTTCTGGAAATCTGTTCTGGTTCTTTAAATTATTAATGTCATTAAAATTTATACTTTTCTGTCATTACCTCTAGGAAAATAGAGATTGTAATGTGAAACATAATTACCTCATTTTGCAATTTGTGTTATGATAGTTGAGCAGAACTAGAGCAGATTTAAATATTCCCCTGAGCAATATGGCTAGGTATTACAAACTAACTGAAGTTCTTTGTGTACAGATAAATAAATAGATAAATGAATTCCCCAAATCACCAATATTTGTGTGCAAATAAATAGATAAATGAATGCCACAAATTCTTGAAGAGTCAACTTTACCATTAATATGCCACATCAACAGAAAATACAGTGCTTAAAGGAATACCCTTTCAGTCCTGAGGTAGGTGGTGAGAACTACTGCTGGCCTGGGTGAGTAGTCCATCTTACACTTGTGCCTGCCTTCTTAAATATTTAAGTGCTCCCTGAAATATTTGGGATAGGCAAATTCTCTCCTTTAGTAAAGGAAAAATCCAGGATAAGAGCACTTAGATAAGAGAACATCTTTCATGCCTGGGTAAAGTGCTCTCCCTCCGACCTCATTCAAGAAATTCGGTATTTACAGGCCTGAGTGCAAAGTGCTGTTAAAGTTGCTAAGCAGTAGACAGTTAGGCTCTTTAACCTCCCTTAAAGCATATCCCCCAAACAAGCAGAAGCCACCATCTATGTTAAGTCAAGATTTACCCCATGTTGCAGTAGCAACATCATGGGATCACAAAAGCCAAAAAGTGGGCACGTGAAATGGAATTTTGCAAGGAGCACTTACCTGGCCAAACCAGCTGACAGGCTCTACTTAGAGTACAGCATTCACACGTGGTATGAATGATATTTACTGTGTGCTGTCTTGTGCTGTAAAATAACCCAAGAAGAAGGTTGGAAATTTGGGCTACATTTGTTTGAAAGAAAACAACCTCTAGGACCAAATTAAATTATTTACTTAGTTGTCAGTTGTGCAGTGTAAAGAAAATTTTCATGTCATGTACAGGAAAGAAAACATGTTACTTTTAAACAAATAGCTAGGTGAATTGCTTTTAATTGTAAGTTCAGTGTGAAATGCTTTTTCCCCTGTGATTCCAAGGCTTAGAACTATTTTTTGGATATATGCTGTTATTCTGATGGGTGTAAAAGTAAGATCCAAATTCCCATATACTTGATTTTCCTTTTTTGGCTTGGTTTTTTTCCCTTTTGTCGTGTCCCCCCCCCCCCCCCCATATTTATCACAGTCAG
>JAVJGI010000065.1:39698973-39714575 GCA_035590275.1 Ibycter americanus | reverse complement strand
TTTGGCGTGTCCCCCCCCCCCCCCCAGATTTATCACCGTCAGAACGCAGGTGACCTTTCTGCATATGACATTTAAGGTTTCACATGCTGCTAAGCCAGGACCATGAGCTTTCTGGAAACGAGTCTGCAGGGTCTGCCTGTGCCAGGCAAAAGGAATGGATGCAGTCCCTGGCCAGGGAAGCCGTGGTTGGGATGCTCCAGTGTGGGATGGTGGTGACCTCCCATCCTCTGCAGTTCAGGTGCCAAGCCACACTTCCCTGCTCCTGGCCCAGCCCGAGGTGCCCTGTGGTGCTGTCTGTGGCGGTTCTGCCCTGTGACCTGGCATAGTTACCTTCAGCTTTTAGAGCACCTGCTCAAAAATGCAGACATAGACCTTTTGTTCCCAGCTCTTCCAACAAAAACTCTTTTTTCTATGCTTTTTTCTAAAAAGGAACCCAATTTCTAAAACGAATGGATCATTTGCTGGTAGAAATGTCTATCAGCTGAAAAAAAATGGTGCTTTGTTCCCTTTGGCATCATGTACGTAACTGAGGCATTGAAGGATTTAGCTACTGTCGGCTATCCAGACAGGAAAGGTGGCGCTTTCAGAGTCAGATTTAGCCCAGTTTCCCTCCAGAGGTTCATGTTTTTCTTCTTCGAATGCACAGTAACTAGGCTCTACGTTCAGGTCTCACCTGGTGCCTATAACTAATTGGGAAGAACCTGGGTTGATGCATCTAACATAGTTAATCTCCTCCATTACCTTACCTCTGGAAATCCCATGGAGGAAGCAGTTCTCTTCTGCTACATACAGGCTTACGTCTCAGGTCAAGCATTTTGACATAGGTTATAAGATGTCTTTGAAAGGCTGTGCATCACCTGGGGAGGACAGAAAATGTGCGTGATATGAGGTGAACTGAAGGCTTTGATGATTCGTGATCTTTGCCCTCCCTCCCCATTTCCAGCCACTCAGTCTCAGTTTGTCCACCAAGGGTTACAGCTTAGGGGTTTATGGGTTAAAGCTGTCCCATAAAATTGTCTCTCCCTCAGACAGCAGCTTAGAAATGCTGTGTAGCTTTAACACCCCTCAGGCCCACAGAAGAGAAGTGCAAGGCAGCAGTCCGGAGGGATCTGTAGAGCTTATGGGTCTCTTTTGGTGTCTCCCTGCAAGGCTACAGGTGCTGCCCAGGATTTACTGTTAAGCCTCAAAACCTTTGGCTTCTGTTATTTTCTGTTTTCATGCCACACCAGTTGGTCTGTCATTAATGCAATAAATTTCACCTTCTGCAAAGTTAAAAATTCATGTTCCTAAAAAATGATGGGAAATGGGCAAAGAAGGACTAAATTGAGCCAAAGCTACAGTACTAGTCAACCGTAACAAGTAATTATAACAACCCCATGGTCATTTCAGTCACAGCTTGACAGAGAAAATGGTAAGAAAACAAAATTTTTGTTTTTCTTGAATGTTAAAATTACAGGGCCATGTTCACTTCTGCTGATGACGCATCACAAGGTGTGGGCCCTCTTCACCAAGTACAGCAGCATGAATTTTTTTCAGCCCCCTACCCTGCAAGGGGCTGAGAGCAGCCCTGTGCAAGCTGAGCAATGGGTTGGCCCAGCTGTGCAGCTGGTGCGGCCAGTGTGTACTGGAGATGGGCTGGTGTGACTTGCAGATGCTGCTGGTGGCACTGGTAAGGAGCTGGGATGTAAAGCTGCGCCCTGCGGAGGAGGTGCCTGGGGGAAGGAACGCAGTCAGATGTGCCACTGCCTGTCCTGCCTCACAGGGAATTCCTGGCAGGAAATAACCTTCACAAGCTGTACCGCTGTCACAATTTGAGGATCAGCTAAGCCTATGATTTTCAAACTATCCTGGGGTAAAAAAAGAGGTTTTGATTTTGTGGCTTTTTTAAAATACAAAATACCTAAAGTATGTAGTTGAGTTGGCTTCAGTTGCAGTAGAAGGGCAGTAGATGCAAGCTCTGTCCCGGGATGGATTAGGCGGCTGGGACACGGGAAGGTCCGCAGAGAAGATTTAGACAGTGTGAAGCCTGGAAAGAAGAGAAGCTTGTCCTTGAGATCTCTTTATATCTTATCCCAAATTATTCTGTGTGCAGAAGTTTGCATTCCTAAATGTGTCAATCCCTTCCATGACATTTCTCCTATTTTCTATTTCCTAATACAGATAAAATCAAAAGATTTCCTTGAGTCATTATCAGGATTAGTCTGCAGAAATGATCTACTGTTCTTAGGGGAAAAGTACTTTCTTGTAACACTGCTCTCAGGTGTAAGGGTCCTATTTTCTAAAGATGGTTACGTTTTCCATTTATTATTTTGTTCAGAGGATGCAGTGAGTTTCTATTCTGTTAAACCAAAACTCTTTATATATAAATTTGGTTTGAAGGCTCTTGGGTTTTGCTTAGAAACCTATTGAGACCATCTTGGTTCTTTTCTATGAGGAACTACCTCTGCAGTATGTTAGTATTGCAAAGATAGATGGTACTGTGTTAAGCTGTTTTCTTTTGTTTCAGATGATGCATAAAAAAATACCAATATTGTTATTAAACACAAAACAAGAACATTTGGCCTATACTAAGCATGTGCATCTGTAATTTTTTTCTTCTTTTGTCTTTTTAAAAACACTTACTCAATAATGAAAGGAATATATAAAATGTCTGGGCAAATATATGATTTTAAAAGACTGTGTCTCCATTTACAGGAAATTACTGATAATGAAATATTAGAGTTGGTACATAGTGCTTTGGGGAGGATGACAGTGATCCGGCAAATTTTCCCTCTCTCACGGGACAACAATCAGAGATGCATGAGGAACAATCACCGAATATCATCACTGCTATGCGATCCACAAGAAGGCTATCTTCAGATGCTGCAGGTCAGTAGCTGTGCCCAGAAGAAAAGTCCACTTTAGGAATTTGACATGACTTAGTTTTCTGTGACTGTATTACCTCAGAGGAAGAATAAAATGAATACAGATAAATATAAGCGTATAACATTTGGTCAAGTTTTCCTGACTTATTTATTTCCCAGGACTGAGTGCTTTAGATGTGATATTATGTCCATGAAGTACCAGCAAGTGGTTGCACTAACTCAGAGCTGATTTTGCATATTTCTTTCTATTAAAAATATCTTCCTATTTGAAAAAAGCAAAAGTTGTGATGTTACTGCTTGCTTATTATATTTATGCCTATCAGACATCTGTTGTGAAAGAGTTAATCTGGGATGATAACAGAACTCTGATAGGTATTGGTCTGTGGACCATTTCATATTTAGTTAAATGGCCTGAATCCAGGTGATGTATTCAATCTGTCCCATTTCAATAGTCTCAGAAGCCTCTAGCAGCTGATAATTGTCTGAGCGTGTGAAATATGCACTACTAGTTCAAGTTCCAGATTTTGGTAACGGATTTGACTCTGGTGTAAGCAACATCTCAAGACTTCTTGGCAATTTATCCCAGTTATTGAATTTTTCCTACAGTAATTTAAATACAATTTTAGGTGCTATTTGCAAGGATAATGCAATAATTTAGAAACACAGGTCTTGGACTTTCAACGGGACTCCGTGTGTTTCTGGTTTAGACACAGAAAAGAATCTCACTTGTATCACTGTTGAAGCTGTTGGATAAAACTGAAAACTTTAGTGAGACCAAGAATATAAGCTTGATTAGAGTCTTTTTATTGCAGATTTAGTCTCAACCTGAGATGGATTGACTGAGAACACAGTGGTTGAGCCTGTGAGTTGGCAAGCATGGGTATTGTTTTAGAGTGGGTCTAGACAGGGCTAGGTTAGGCTATGGGGAGGGGGCTGTTGGCAATTTTGGCCGCTGCAGCCTCGTCAGGAAGGCAATGTGTGGAGAGGTGTCCTTCCAGAGGGAACTTATGTGCTGGCTTGGAAGAGCTTCTGAAGGGCAAAGTGTGAGGCTTATGGGAAGCCAGGAGAGGTAGGGAGATTTTCTGGAAAAGAAGTGAGTAGGTCAAGATTTTCCAAGGAACATGGATGGGGATGTTTGTTTTACTTCTTTTTGCCCTACTAAAAAGTTGTAGCTGCAGACACTGAAATCCTCTGAGGGGAGGGGTATGGATGTTTCCTCCTTGAAGAGAACCTTTGCCAACTCAAGTTCTGTCATAGCAGTGGCAAAGTTTGGGAAATGCCAGTCACATGCACTGCACTTCTGAGCACTAGTCTTTCTGCACAGGGGAAAGGCTACGCCTAGCTTGGCTTAGAAAGAAAAGACACTTTTGATCTTTGTTAGTAACTCTGAGGTATGCTGTAATGAGAACAAAGGCCACCCGTTTCAGAGGATCAAAGCAATTTCCAGTATGTTGAAAAAATTATCCATCCTGCACCAACAAACCATCATTGGGGAACGATCTTACATTACAGCAGGATTTTGAGTATTGCTGTCTGTGCTGGTTTATGCATAATCTCAGAGACTCATCCGAAGGGCTCTGACAGACCTCTCTGAGCAAGTTCTAATTTGCTAAAAGAGTAACTGCTTTGCTTGCATGAACAGCCTTGTGCCCTGTTACTAAATTTCACAGAGAAGGACCCTTTAGGAAGGACCCTCCCTGCTGATTCCCAAATGTGGCTTTTAAGAAGGAAAACAATCTCAATTTCTGTCTTCCAGAAATATTATGCCACCTTAGAAACTGTCTTTAAGAGAATGGAACAGTAATATTATGCTTTGCCCATTAATTCCTTCTCTATGAACTTAGAAACAAGAAAGAGATATAAAGAAGTACAGAGGTATAAAGTTCTCCTTTCAGAAGCTGATTCCATAACTCTCATGTCCAGCCACACTGGAATGAATTATCATGAAAGGTGAAGGGCATGTGTGAGATATCTCAAATTAGCTGCCACTAGTATATCTTGAGTTATCTTGTAGTTTTTACAGATTGAATATAGGATGCTTTTAGCATGTACAGTCATATCTGAAATGTTCCAAGGCTGCATTTTTTTTCATAGGCTTTGCCAAAACATCTTACGTAACACCTTGTGGGCATACAGCTCAAATTCATTTCCAAGTGTGAATGACATGTTATTAATGGTCCTGCAATTCAGGTACTTCCAATCTTCTGTTTCCTTTTTCTTGCTTAAAAAATAGTTTTGACCTTTTGCTGCACAGAAGTACATCACTAAATTACCCCTGTTGCCAGAGGCTGCAGTAGCTCCCAGCTCCGTGTCAGGCTGCATGAATCCACCAGAGGCAGTGACCGCCCGCCAGCACCGAGTCTTTGCGTTGCTTTGAAGTAGTTTGATTAACACCACAGTTTGGAAATCCCTGGCTCATTCTCCCTTGGGCAATCTCATATTAATAATTCTTTGTTGTCAAGGTAACTTACAAGCTATTGTTGGTTAATTATTTATTTAATGACTTTGAAGAAGAATAACCTAATCTCTGTCAGCCTCTAGCTGTAAGATTTTTATAGGGGAGAACTTAACGTTTTTAACAAGCCAGTAAAGAAAGAAACATTTACGTCATGGATTATTAACTTTGTTCTGGCTAAATTAATGAAAGTCTTTTCGGAATGATTTTGTTCTCAGTGTCTTTAGTACCATATCCTGGAAAGTTGTTTTCAGCGGGTGATCATCCCAGTCTGGCATTCTGACAAGGCTTTTAAAGATCAGGCTGTTCTGCAAGCTCATCCAAAACCTCATCTGTTCTGAATGCTTTGTGGAAATCCAATCTTATTCCATCAACCTACTTGTCAAAATTTTGCTCATGCCCTTATTTCTTGCACATATAATATACGCAGCTGGTTTTCTACTTCAGCTGGAGAAAAAGCTCTATAATGTTTCCTGCCTTGGCCATTTTAGACTTCAGAGGACTACATTTATCTCTTTCTTAGCCTTCATATATGCTTTTCTGTGTCCATCTCTCTTACTTTTTTGTAAGTGGAAAAGAGACAGTTTAGAACTTGCTGTCTTCCATTGGTGTGATGTGTATCTTGCGGTTTGGGCCATCAGCATTGTCAGTATTGCCTCATATGGAAAGAGAATAGTGAAGCACTTCAGGATTTATAGTTAAATCTGGTTAGTCCTAGATAGACCTGGTATGTATCACTGCATGGCATTTGAATGGTGTTTACTGGGATTACCGCTATTAAATGCTTTATATTATTTCAGGCATAGTCTTACAGAGTCGATTTGAAGACATTTTAATGCATAACCTGCTTCTTTCCAAAATCTTCCCCTTTAAATATTAGTTTTTATGCCCATCTACGAATTGATTTTTGGTGAAGATCTTTTTTCTTTCATCAGGTTATTCGTGATATGTTCATAAACTCAAAATCAAATTATTTTTTTCTGTTTATGTTTTTGAAGAAAGTTATTTATTTAGAAATGTAATTCCCATTAGTTTGTTTCTTCCCGTATTTACCATTTATACAGTGACCAAGCTCAATCTATGTGAGATTCTATTTATATTAAAACATATTACAGGGACAGAGTGTATCTGAAATCATTTAGCATGGTCCAAAATATATAGTAAGATTAAAAAGGCCAAAAAAAAAAAAAAAAAAGCAGCCAGCAAACTGTCACAAAATTAGTGAGGTTATTCCTCACAAGATTCAAAGTCCAGCTTCTCTACTGAAGAGCTATTCCAGGCACTGCTTTGACATATTTAAAGGGAAGATGTTGAGAAGTGTGGGAGGGTATTCACTGAAACAGGTACTCTTCTCCCTGTGTAGAAATTTCATTCTTCAAAGACTTGACCATCAGATGTCTTTGTAGGCACCTCTTAGCAGTTGTTCCTACAGAGCTCCATTTTTATTTATGATCTGTCTTCTCTTCAGGAATGACTGCAGTTTAACTACTGTAAATGGAGATGTGTTTGGCTGCCTAAAGTGAAGGGCCTGCTCCTGCGGTTTTCCCAACTAAATAGCCTAGCCTCGTTTGACCTATTTACACTGCTGTTATTACACAGCTGTTAAGTGCTACTGGGGCAGAAAATACTAAGCCCTATTAAAAGCATTTACTTTCTCCCATAAAGGATTGATGACCAATGTTTTTCTCTTCTTTTCATTACAAACCTATATTTGCATGTCTCTTTGGCTAAATTTAATTTGAACCTTTGGCCAGGTGTTCAGTCACAGTGAAATTGTTTCTGAGTACCACATGAATGAAAAGTATCTTTGAGCTGACCTTACTGCCCATCGCAGAACATAATCTCTCCCTGAAGCCCAGTGGGATGTGTTTTATACAAGGTGTGTTCGCAGAAGAATTGGTTAAAAAAAACCCAACCAACCATGGGTGTCCTCTGGCCATGTGAGATTTTGTGAGCACTCTGGAGGCTACAACCCCAGGTATGTCCTGAAGCAAGCTTTTCCTCTCTGCTCAGACTACCTCTTTTGACTTCTGGAGCTCTCTATTTGCCTGATAGTTTCACTGAATTTTTGTTCGGTGCTTTATCAGGGAGCGGACAACAGTGGCTAGAAGAAAGGGTCAGTGGTTACATTTTTCATTTTTTATTGCCTCTGAAACCTAATTTGCACCCATATTTTTTTAGAAATGCCATAGAGTAAAATGATAATCTTGTACTCTGTTTTGCAGTTTCAATGTTACCTCTTGTCCTCCTGTCTGACTCATAGCTGTGTTGAGTTTTCCTTATCAAATGTCTCCTGCTAGACTTTTCCTGGACAGTTAGTGTCAGCTGTGCCAAGTTCTTGAGATGTTTAGTGAGCGAAGCCAATGCCTGCAGCTAACAAGCTTGATCATTACAGGGTAATCCAGGCCTTGTGTTATTGTTAACATGTTGTTATAAAACATACTGCATAAGAAAACACGGATAATTATAAATACTCATAACAAATAGCTGAAGGACAGTGAGCATTCAGAGACTAGGAACTGTAGGTAGGAAAAAGTGGTGTGAGATGTGTAATGCGGTAAAAAGGGGGAAAAAATACAGAGGAAAGAAAAGCTGCTTATCAATGAAAAGAGGATTCTGAGGGTGCTGTCTTCCAAAGATCTCTTTGGAAGCCCAGTTGTTTGAGATACTTAAAACTAGAATGGGCAAAACACTAAATAATACGCTAGTTAGATTCCTTACTGTCAGAAGGCTTGAATAAATATACAATTGAGATCTGTTTTTCTGTGGGTTTAGGAAAATTTTATTCAGGCTTTCATTTGCCTCATTGATAATAAACAGCCCTTTGGAAGTTTGAAGTTGACATTTGAGTCTTTAATGAACATTTGGTTTTTGACTCTGGTTTCCTCATGAATGCCAGACTACTGGCTGTGATTTTGTTCTCCCCGAGCAGTGAAGCATGTACATCAAACGTCGGCATTCACACGCAGTCTCGCGAGGGGCTCTGCAAACGCGAGTGGCCGGCGAGGGGCGAGCAGGGCCAGGAGCAGCAGCGGGCACCTGCCAGCTCCACCGAGGGCAGCCCGGGGGGGCCCTGCCAGCAGGGAGGCCAAACGGGCCGTGGGGCACCGGTGGGCACCGCTTTGAGGGCGTTCCACTGGTCCACATAACCCAGCAAGCGGGCACTGCTGCGTGACCATCTGCACAGGTCAAGGGCACTCATCCTACCTGAACCTGAAGGGAGAATGGTGGGCACCCATCTGAGAGCCAAGGCTGCAGCTCTGGCTGGGGGGTCTGCACCATCTACCCTGGAGGTGGCAGATGCCTCCACCCGGATGGAGCTGCTGAAGGGAGAGGCTGCAGTTCTAGACCTTTCTCCTGAGGCAGGGACAGGCAGTGGACCTGCCTGCAAAACGTGTGCCCAGGTGGAGGAGCTCCTGCAGTGGGTAGCTGAACTGCAGGATGTGGTGAGAGGGCTGTGTAACATCAGGGAGGCTGAGAAGGAGTTAGATAGCTGGTTCCAAACACAGTCTGCAGTGGATATCTCAGGTTGCCCAGAGCAGGTGTGGCTGCCCCATCCCTGGCAGTGTTCAAAGCCAGGCTGGACGGGGCTTTGAACAACCTGGTCTAGTGGAAGGTGTCCCTGCCCATGGCGGGGGGCTTGGAGCTACGTGATCTTTCAGGTTGCTTCCAACCCAAACCATTCTATGATTCTATAAAATTAATTTAAGAAAACGAAACAGGTCAAATTTTCAGTCTCTTCACTCTAAAAATATCCCTGTAAGCAAGCCATTATATCATAAGTAAACCATCAATCTTCACTACTCCTGGTAAGAAGCATCCTGTCATTAGAGGCAAAAGTGCATAACTGTGTTAGGCAGTACTTGAACTTTGAAAGTTGAAATGCAGTTTCAGGGCATGCTAGCGTCTGCATACGCAAGCACAATGATATCATTCCCCAGGCAGCAAGCGCTTCTGCTGCTGGCAGGCTGTGCTTGGTCTGATCTCCTCTTCCATCTGCTTCATCCTTGGAGCTGACTGCTGTGGCCACTTGCAGGGTGATTTTGGCAGCAGCAGGGTACAGATGCCCAGCTTGGGAATGAGTTTTTGAAGCAGTGGCATCTGGGTGTCAGCTTGTCTTTCGTGGTCTTGTCTGGCTAGACTTCTGGCTCTGCTGGCAACTCAGAAGTTGGGGTCAGTCTTCGTGGCTTGCTGGCCTTCCCAGAAGAGCACTTGTCCATGATTAGTGCCTCTGAAGGAGCTAAAAGCTATCTTCATATGTAACTTTAAAAGTAAAATCACTCTGGAAAATCTCATGAAATTAACATAAAAACCTTTATAAAATGACATTTAATACTGTGATAGGGAGAGATTTCCATTGTCATTGAAAATTTCTGCTGCGCTCTGCCAGTGTATGGCAGATTCTTTCTTCATTGCAAAATAAAGGTTCAGCAAGTCTGGAATGGTATTCAGAAGATATACCAGAACATGCCTAAAATTACTCATGTACAGGGCATACTCTGTAATATATTGGTGAAACACCATCATTCTTGTAGCAGACAGATCAAAAAGCATTTCAGTCACAATACTTCCAGCTTTTACAGGTGTCAGCAATGAAGTGAAAGAGGAACTCAAAATTACTGTTTCTTCCTTGAAACAGGACAGAAGTGAAACACTTTGTTCTAATCTAGGAATTTTTGTTATATGAGGGGGAATCCCTGCAAACAGGTATATGACCTTCCCTCCTCTGTTCCCCCTGTGAATATATAAATAGGGTAAATAAAAAGTGCTCCAGAGCTTGGAAACCCCAAAGCAGGCAAGTACACTGCCTTAGCTTTTCTTCTCTCCTGCTTTGCTGCCAATTCTCAATCCTACCTGAAGACTAATTTTTAAATTTACTGTTTTCTCATGCCTCTGACAGCACTGGTGGAAACAGAGTATAGCTGATCCCTCAGGTATCTCACAAATTCTCTTTCAGTGGTCACACTGGTATTTAGAAACAGTTTGATAGTTAGCTGAAAATTAAAATGTGTGCAGTTGCAGGAACAAGTGTATACAGGCTTTGTCCACTGAATCCTTTTTCTTTTCACAGCACTGCTATTCTGGAGGTTACAGCAAACTCCTGTTGCAAATACAAACTAGTACATATGCAGAGGTTTTGCTGTATTAAAATGAATACAATAGCAAATAAAGAAAATTGTTATAGCCCTGGATTTACTGTGAGATCAGGCCAGAATTTGTGTGTCTTGTTTTAAGTAACTTTTTTCTACAAGAAAATACATACAGAATGATGAATTCAGGTAGAAAGTGAATATTATTTTGAGAAGAGAAGCATATTTGAGGCATTTAAGTTGTTCTTATTTTTCTCCCTCTGAAAAGAACTGGAAAAAAGAAGATAAAAATATACCTCACAGTAATTTAATAATTTATCTTATTATAGGTATTGAAGGAATCAACTGTTCAGCTGCATGCACGCAACACTACTCAGGCATTAGATTAGACCTGGTTCCGTAATTTTGTTTTCTAGCACAAAGCTAGTTGCCATTTGGGATTAGGAAAAGACATTCTGTCTGTACTACTGTGGCTGTTGAGGAGCTGGGTTTTGCTCTCCACACTGTGAAGCATCAAAAGGACATTATTTTCTAAGTTAGCAGGCTATTCTTGGTTGTTCTTGGTTATTTGTTGCACTTCACTGTGACTCGACCTAGAGAACTACCAAAACAATCCTATTATGTGAATATCCTGCCCTCTCTTGTTTTACATAAACTCACTGTCTACACACTGAACTCTGATCACTGTGCAAACCCAGATGCTTTGAGTCATGCTTTATAAGTTTTAAAGGGTTCTGCCCTTAGCAGGGTGAACTGTATTTTGTGTTAATTTATGGCTACACTAGCAGAATGAACAAATAAAATAATAAAAAAAGAGAATTGATTTTCTTAATATTACAAATTCAGCCTCAGTTGTGGAGGTTTTGCTGCTGGTTTTCTCCTAGCTTGCATATTTTCTATTCTAAAAGAGAAGTGTTGACTGTATGAATAAAATTCAACTTCTGTAAGATATTGACTCTTCGAGTGAGCAGGGGGTAAAATGTAGCAGTGCATGCATGTGATTTTTACTGGAGTAAATACTCAGAGTATGATTATATGAAAAAAGTTATTTTGCCCATTAAATAGTACCATATACACATTTTTTGGATGAGGCTTTCAGTAGAAGAGAACTGGAGCGGCAAAATACCAGTGGATAAGTGTGTACAACAGGTTGTGCAGAATATTCTTTCTATGGCAAATAGCAACTTGTTGTGTTCTCTACAACATTTTCTTCTGCTTTGGTACATATCTTCAGATGTATGACAGGACATAAGTAGTGGAAAACTCCCCTTATGCAGCCCCTTTCTTCCTGTCACTCAGTTTATATCATTCTTTCAAACGAAAATGAAACAATAGTGATACAAAATCCATTGTAGGTCTACCTGAACTATGAGGATTAGGTTGGTAAACATGAGATTGTTCAGTTTTG
The DNA here is from genome assembly GCA_035590275.1 of Ibycter americanus. Taxonomy (NCBI): domain Eukaryota; kingdom Metazoa; phylum Chordata; class Aves; order Falconiformes; family Falconidae; genus Ibycter; species Ibycter americanus. The sequence goes on along the minus strand of JAVJGI010000065.1, from coordinate 39,702,758 downwards.
CTCTACAGCAGAAAGTAATTTGAGTTGGATGCGTGGTCATGTCGGCTAAGATCCTCAAAAGCAGTTTTTCAAGCTTTCAGTGCATTACACTTGCACAACGGTGGTGGCTTCTCTAAGAACATAGTAAGTAGAAAGAGGAGGAAAGCAGTGTACCCTGATACATCTTATATTTTACCCTAAAGCTCTCTGCTAGCAAACCAAGAAAACTGGTTTTGGGAATGAGGCTGCAGTTTTCCGGAACTGAAAAAGAACAGTGCCAAACTGAGAAAATGCAAAACATTTCTGATTTGTGGTGGTTCCAAGGCAACAGTGAGTTGTCAGTTAAATGTAAGGAAGGAAAATCAAATTCAAAGAGGAGCAAAGAGGATCATAATGGCACATAAGAAATGATGTTTTTTCCTCATGCATGTAAAATTACTTATAAACAAGTGGGTATTGTGGTGTGTGGTTTGGGGTGGTTTAATTTGTGGGTTTGGGGTTTAGTTTTGATTTTTGTTTTGGTTTTGTGTTTGTTTGTCTGTTTTTTGGAGAGTAGATTAACACACAAGAGGAAAAGTGCCCTGTTGAATAATGAGGATTTGCTTGGTTGCTTTATTTGAAAGTTGTTTGGAAAATATCTGCAGAGGAGAGACACAAATGCAACTGAGCAGAAGAGACTTAGTTGCTGGGACTCATTAACTCTTTAATTGCTTTTCATAAAAAAGGAGAAAATCTGGAAATTTGCTGCCTTGGAAGCTCTTTTAAAAAGAAAAAAGATTAACTGGATAAAATAGCAAATACAGGGAATGTGGACTGCTTGTTCAGGAAGGCTGGAAAGAAAAGAAAGGAAAGAAGATAGCAATGCCAGATAGGAGACATTCTCGGTGATAGTATCTCACAGGTTTTGCATTATTTTCATGTTAAGATCTCTCTTTATGTTCAGTCACTTAAATAAGTGGGTATCCTCAATCTCATTTTTGTGTATTTTCTTCCTATTTTGATTCTTCCAAAATGAATTTTTGTTTATATATCTTTTGTTCAGATTTACTTAAACTGGAAGATTTTTCAAAGTGCCTAGGTTCTCAGTTTATGTCAAACTCCAGGTTAGGGAACATGAACCATTTTGCTTCTGAAGATTAGGATCTTAAGATATCAGAAGTTTACTTGGAGTCAGTGATATAACAGTAATATATGTTTAAGCTTTCACAGCTGAGTGACATCTTAATAGGAAGTATGCAGCTGCATTAATTTCTACATGTAGCTGTTTCCTGATCTCTGTGCACCATTTTCTATGGTGAATTAGAGAAATCCAAAAGATAAATGGCAAATTCGTGGATCACCATGAGTAAAGCCTTCAGCTAGGAAAGTGTCTTTTTCATAATAATGAAAAAGAAAAAAGCTGTATCCAGCATTTGATGCTAACTGGAGATTTGAGTTTAGCAAAGAGTAAATCAATAGCCCTGAATCTGTGTATAGGTTTGAAGAAGAGTGCAGGTAAACTCTGGAAACAGGTGGGAGGTATCTAATTATTTTTTTAAAATCTCTTCTCTCAGCCAACTACCACTGTTAAAGTTTTACCACTTGTGGTGGATACCACTGCATATCAAAAATCTGATCTTGTATTGCTGGCCGTGTCTTGGTTTGAAAAATGAAATACATAGTTGAGCATTACTAGTGTGGTGTTCTTACTAGAGCCTTTGTCATAATTATTGTTCTCTTTATCTCTCATGTAAATTGAAGAATAAGGAGGCTAAGATCAATAGCTCCAGAGGAAGTAGAGTAGTAACCAGTCTCTTGTATATTTGGTGGAGAGAGATGATAAGACCAAAATAATACTGTTATTTCTTCTCCTTCTGTTCTAAAACAGTTGCATTAGTATTATATTTTGCTGTGCCAGAAATTACTGAGGAGATTTCTCAAATGAACAAACAGAACAAGAACTGAATTCCATTCTATCCTTTTGTCCTTGCTGAAAGGACTGACAAAGTAGCAATCCTTGTCTTTCATTGATAGATAGCTGTACTCTTCCTATAGCTTGAGTTTATATTTGAAGTGCCATCTCTTACATCTTTTCAGCACTGTGTTGCAGTGGTGTAGGTAATGCATAGGAAATGCAAACATGCTAGAGTCCCTGGGACAGAACATTCCAGGTGCCAAGCAGGAAAGAAGGTGGGAGTGAGCACTGGCATTTGTCTGAATTGCCTTGACTGCCGAGCACATCAGCCACATCCAGCTTTTAGTTTTTACTTCTGCCTTCTTCTGTTTTCTTTTGTTTGTCTCCTGGTTTTCACAGTTTCTTCAAAAGGATGCTCCAATAAAGGGAGGCTCATTCTTCTTATTCTTCCAGGTTTCCAACCTGTACCTGTATGACAGTGTGCTCATGCTGGCCAATGCTTTCCACAGAAAACTGGAGGACAGGAAATGGCACAGCATGGCAAGTCTGAACTGCATGAGGAAATCCACCAAACCTTGGAATGGAGGACGATCCATGCTAGAGACTATCAAGAAGGTGAGAGTAGACAAACCACAGTTGTGTGAGTAATTGAGTTGCTTCTTCTCTACTTGAGATTAGTTTTTGAAGAGGTTTTTGACCTCTATCCAACTTTTCTTTGATTTATTACAAGCAAGTGATTTACAACTACCAGGAATGATCTACAGCTATTAAACAAGCAAATGATTTATTACAAACAAATTACACACACTGCAGTGTTGCTCTGGTGGTGTGTGTTCTACTTCTGTTATTCTCATAGCTACCTTCTGTGGAGGTAGTGTGATTAGGAGTAGTCATACAAATTATGTGCATGCATCATAATAATTTCCCCAAGAGAAGAACTTCAGGAGCTCAAGGGGCCAGCCAGTAATAAGGTTAAAGGCTTATGTTCCATTTACTACAGCTCAACTAGCTTCATCAGTGAGCTTAGCGTTGGTATCTATTTGTGTACTGCAGCCCACAGCAAAAGGGATCTGATTTAGCTAAGTTGTCACTAACAGTTACAGTCTTGCAGTGTGTTGAATTACTCAAATATGGACAGTACTATGGCTTTGCAGATGCATGGTAACTTCTTCTATGAAAGTTATTTGATCGCAAATACTAGTGGAAAAAAGACTAATTTTTTTACTATACTAACTTTAGCAATTATTCGGAAAAAAACCCCAACTGTTTCCCCATGTATATTGATGAAAGGGTTTTCCTCTAGTAAAGTGATGCAATTTGAGGAAGTGTTATGTTATGCTCTGACGAGTCCTAATGATGCCATCCTTTGTTGCTAAATTTATTCAAACTATAGTGTCATTTCAAGCCTCTTTGCTCAAACCCAAAATCAAATTCTGAGATATTTTCACAGAGAGGTTTTAATAATACTTAAAATATTATCTTTTCTTCATGCCTCTCTTGGTAGCACAGCAGGCATACTCTTTCTTTTGGACTTGGAGTTCATGCCTTTGTATTCAACCCCAGAACTGAACCTGCTGCCCCCAGTGACACTGAAAGGGCTGTTGTCTCCTAGTCCACAAAGTTCCTTGTCCTTTTCTTTGAGGTCGCTGTGAACTATGAAGATCTGGGGAAACATGTTTGGCCATCACTAGTATTTTAGTATTCCAAATACATCTGGGGTAGATTCTATCACTATCATAAATCTACTCCAGTAGTATTTGGAATCTACCGCTCCAGTAAAATACTGAAAATATATATAAAGTCTCAGTAAAGCGTTGACAGAAGTTGTATTTCCATGAACATATATACGGTGGCTATGTTAGTGCTAAAGTAATTTTTGGCGGGGGGGGGGGGGCGGGGGGCCGGGGGCCGG
>JAVJGI010000065.1:39572430-39698963 GCA_035590275.1 Ibycter americanus | reverse complement strand
CCCCCCCCCCCCCCCCCGCCCCCCCCCCCCCCCCCCCCCCCCCCCCCCCCCCCCCCCCCCCCCCCCCCCCAGGAAGGCTTTTGTCTGGCACTATGTTTGAGCTATTGAAGAGCATGTAATTGCCACAGTTAAGTTCACTGTAAACATTTTCAAAGCACATTTGGCATACCTTTAATGAAGAGGAGTGTTTATAAAGGCAAATGTGTTCTATTCTAAAATTTCTGAAACTTACTTCCTTAGGGCCATATAACTGGGCTTACTGGTGTTATGGAGTTCCGAGAAGATGGCGCCAACCCCTATGTTCAATTTGAAATACTGGGCACTAGCTACAGCGAAACATTTGGCAAAGATGTGCGGAGGGTAAAGATATGCTGCTTCTTTCTCTCTTCTTGTTTTCCTCTAAATAATATACATTCTACTTCGCAGGAGAAATTGTTATTCTTTAAGAATGAATTAGTGTCACATTGCAAAATAATTTTGCTATATGAGATACATTTTCTAATACCTTACACACTTATATCTTTAAAGCTAATTTTATATTGTTAGGCAGGAGTCCTGCAGGTTGTTTCCACATGTGCAGTAATGATGCAGTGCCGTAACAATACTGTGGACGTAATAGTGAAGACTGCACAATTCTGCTCGTGTGTTTTATTATTAAGATATGACTGGTGTAACTGGCACTTGTCTTACTAAGGAAGCTACCTGAGAACATAACTCACCTAAACACACAAACATGTTTCAAAGTATAGCTACTGCACAAATTAGAGAGAAATAAATAAAATGAAACTCTAAAGAAGGTAATTTCCAAAACGAATGAGTCTGTATCATGTGAAGTAAAGGATAACCTATCAGCAGTAGCTGGTGGAACAAGGACTGATGTGGTTTAGAACGCAGTTAGAGTGGTTCTATGGGATTACTAACACAAATTGTCATGGTCTGAGAAGGCTACCTTAAACATGTTTATGCAGAGGGGATGCTCCAAAAATACCTAAAACTCTCAGTTGAATAGTGAGGTTCTGATGGGAACCCAAGCAACAAGATGTCTCTAAACTGGTCAGCTGGTTGAAATACAGATGTTACCACTGCATGGTCAATGTGTCCTACACTGAGCAGAGCTGAAGAAAGAGGATTCCATGAAGAATTAAAATTTATGACATTTTCTATTTTCATTTGACCATCGGTTCCTTTGTTTTATTGTAATTTACCTGAATTGCAAGAGTCTAAATGGAAAAACACGCAAAGAACTTGTGTTTACATTATCATTTTAAACAGATAAAACTGAGATTCTTTCAGAGTATAATTTGGCACAAGGATTCTGGGCATGGAGCCCAAAGGCTTGCAATATCTATTAGAAACTCAACAGAAGGAAGAGAAGTATTTGAGATGTATAAAGCTCCAGGAGATATAACTGAAAAACTTCTGTTGCCAAAAAATGTCTTTGAAGACTTCAGACTAGCTAGGCACTCTCCTATATTGTAGTGATCAGAAAAGGCTATTTCTCAGTCCACTTTCATTTCTACATTTCTACTACAAATGAGGAAGTCTAAGCTCCAAACGCTACCCGAATGCTGAACATTTTTCTTGATTTTTGGAAACCGTGTTGCCTTTTTAATAAAACAGCGTTGCCTTAGGAGGTTTAGGAAGCAATTCCAGTTCATAAACAGAAGTATGTGCCTCGCTTTATGTACATGCATGCAAAACAGAAGTACCTGGTGCCATGTGAGGTGCTGTGGACTATCCTACTGTGTTTCCAGCTGCCACTACAGCAAAGCATGAGTGTCCTGTTAAGTGCTGTGTTATCCCTAGCAGATGGATGCCATGGGGCATTTGAGTTTGGTCCCATTTTGTTACGGAATTCCCAAGTGACTTTGAGTAAGTCACATAACCACTTTATGCTTCGATTTACCTGTCAGTAAAATTGCCATGTTTTCCACTTAGAATAGGTTTGAGGTCTTAAAGGGAAATTATGATGTGAGTCTACTTTATTACTTTTTTCTAATGTGCATTTCAAATTCGGTAACACATATACAGAGGTTCTCACTTCAATATATGTAGCACACTGACCAAATTGAGGTATAATGAGATGTGTGAGGTGGAGATAGCTAAAATATCACTCAAAAGGGACCACAAGGCAAAGAAATAGGTAAAATGACTAAATGAGAAAATGACTAAAATGGCTAAACTGATATACTTCTGATCACTTTTGATCCCTAATGTGCTATTTTGGGATTAGGTGGTTAATATAGGAAGGCTTAACTCTTTGGATGTTAAACGCAGAACGTTATACAGTTCTCAAAATGAAAGGGAGTATAATTCTAAATGGGTAAAAAGCCTACTGGCTGTGTACTACTCTGAGCTAAAATGAAGTTCTGAAAATGATCCTTTTAGCCTAATATATATAGAGAGTAAAAAGTCAGCAATGTGTTAGAGAGCTCTATAGAATAACTTGGAAGAGATGATATTTCTTACAGCAAAGCTACCATGGAACTACTGGTATTCAATTATTTAGATAGCCTTTTTATTATTGCAGCAAAAATATGTTGCAGCTCGGAAGTACTTTTAAAAGCTTGGAAAGTTATGCTTGTCACGTTCATATTACTTGAGCGAGAGATCAATTCTGATTTATTGTCAGTTGTTTCCATATCAGCTTTTCCTCAGATTCAGCTGTGAAGGAACACATTTTTTGTGAAACACAGTGTCCTTTCTGGATGGTTTTCTTTTCCTCTGTATGGAGAGCATCTGTATCTATCCATCCCTGCCCTGATCCTACAAAAAAACCTTTGCACTTAGGATCTATGACAGGGTAGGGCAAAACTGTGTAACATGGAGTGTTGAGCCTTAGAAGGAATCCAGCTAAAAGCTAGTGGACTTTCAATACTCAATATTCCTTGGAAAGTTTCTCAGAGGTCATTTCCACCAGAAAGACTCCTAGTAGGATGTCCAAGGTAGTAACCCAAATCTGGCAGGAATTTTCAGGGCCTTTCTGTAGAGGCATCTTGACTCTTCCCCGTTGCGCTGAGATCTGGTCTTTCTGCAGAGACAATTGTTCCTTCCACTAGCTGTGAGTGAATTATAAGTGCAAGTAAATATATGTATTTTCTTGCTTTAGTATACCTCCTCCTTTATTCCACAAGTCTAACACCACGGTTTTGTGGTAAAGGTTGATAGTGGCTTTTATGGTTTTTGTGTGTGTTTTCTTTTTCCTTTGAGCATACTTTAATGAAAGGGAAGAAATTTAATGAAAGATGCAGAAAATACTCTGGTTTTTTGCTTTAAACATAAAAGTACAGGGTATGTCCGTTAAGAGGTATACCATCTTGCTCTACAAAAGATTCAGGTGATTGCCTTCTATTCATTGTGTGCATGTGGAGGCTGAGAAAGAATGGTTTATTTGTGCTTAAAAAAGAGATCAGTGTGGTGACTTATCAGAGCATTTGAAAGTTGAAGGATAAGAATGTCAGAGAAACTGAAGAGCCTTAAACGTCTAGTGTTTGATGATTGTCAGTATGATTTATGTTCCTAATGTCTGTAAATACCGCTTTAAAAATAGCAACCTGAGTATATGTACATGTAAAAAAAAAAAAAGAGGTGGGAAGAAAAAGAACTGGAGATAAAGAGGTAAGGGAACTGTAAAAAGTATAAAATATAACACAATCCACCAGGAGGAAAAAGTAAGAACCTTTAATAGCTGATGCCATACTAATGTTTTAAAGTGAATGAAATCTAAGTGAAAGAAAGAGTGAAAGAAAAACAGATAAAGTATAACTTGGAAAAACAAGAAAAAGTGGTATAAAGTGTTCAGGTGAAGCGTATGGAGCAGAAGGAATAAGACTAATAGCTTATTATGTTCAAAACCCTTTCAGGCTTTTGGGTTTGCATTTGTAGCAGATAAAAAAAACCTTCTCATTTCACCTCTTATGTCCACCTCCCATGCTAAGGGCGTATGCATCAAATTAAGCACCACCCTTAATTGCTGTACTTGCTGGGCTGGGCTACTTACCATTGAATGGTCTTCCTCTGAATTTAGTTACCAACATGTTGCTTTTTTTCTCTTTTAAATTCTTACTTATTAGTCCTTTATGAATTTTTGTTTCGCTCATATAGATGCATAAAGGCTCTTTTGTATGTTTAAATTTTTATGTCTTCTACCATTAAGCTTCCTGAGCCTTTGGTTCATTCCCAGCAGTGGCAGTGGTTGGGGCTGATCATTATGTCATTGTGTTTCACTGGCTCACTGTCCCCATCCGTAGCATGGAATTTAGGGTACTTGCCTGCTTTGTACAAAGTTTTGAAGTCTGATGGGAAAAAAAAGGACTCTAGCAAAAACATTTAGCTGTTAACATTAAGAAATTGAATGAATCATAATATTAAAAATGATATTCCTAATTGTATGAGAAAACACCCCTTCAGAGCTACTTTGGAATTGTTGATGGAGAACTATGTTCCACTTTGACAGTACAAGGGAGATGAAGTGGGAAAAGAGATCAGTACTACGTTAATTCCCTCCTTATTGGCCATCAATATTACTAGTTCTTGTTATTGAAAGCCTTGCTGTAACTTTCAGAACATCTGAGCTGGTTCATATTTCTTATGTTTCTTCACTTGGGTGGATTCTGCACAGTGTAACAGTTCAATGATCCAATCGTGAGAGCAAAAATAAGGGAGTCAGGACTCTAGGGTAGTATTCCTAGCAACTCACTAACTCATGGTGAACTCTTGAGATGTAAACCTATTTGTTCTTGTTTGACCATGTATGCAGAGAATACCGTAACTACTAACTGCCCTTGTAGGGATGTGATAAGGCTTAGATAACACCTGTAAGGAGCTTTATGATTATCTTCCTCTTCGTCCTTGGCAGGAAGATCTTCTGTAAGTGTGAAATGATGTTGTTATTTAGTTTATTTTATGACATTGATCATATTTTTTATAAAGCAATCTGCAATTCTTTCCCAAGCTGGCTGTAATGAAGGCAGAATTAATGGTTTGCACACATGCTGTATTTCATAAGAAACATTCTGTTCAAAATGATAACGTTTACCATTGGTTATTCATTTCTGTCAGTTGGTATGTTTTAATTTTTTTTAAATTAGATTTTCTTGAAATATCATCTGCTTCATAAACAGTCATACTTGTTTCCTCCAGCACTTCTGAGGCAGATTGCAGAAGCCACTGTAAGTAGTTTTGTGATACATTTCACAGTTATTAAAACCCCATTTTTGAAGTCTGATACAGTGCTTTAATTGGGATTGTTACTTTTAGAAAGAATCTCATCATTATCATGATGAGAATTCCTATGTTTCTTATTCATTCCAAAAAGGAACTGTGTTTTAGGGATCTGCAGTATTAAGTGCTTCCATCTTCAAGAATATTGCCAAGTCATATCATATGTTGCTAAAAGATATATACTAAAGAGAATTATCTTAGGTGGTTACTACTGTAATTGAATCAGTTTTACTCATATGGAAAAATACATAACTAGATTGCCTGAGTTTAGCTGTAAAACAAATGCCTGCCTCCTGTTTGAGCACTTCATAAACATGCGCTTGGGTATAATAATTCGGTTTAATCTGTATTACCAAGATATCTTTCAGCTGAAATGCAAGACTGACGTCTTGGCTACCTCTGATCACTAAAGATCCCCTGTAACTTTGCAAAGTGAAGGGCTAATAGTTCTCTCATTCTGGGTAAACCACAATTTCCACATATTTGCATTTGGTTTAACTTCCTCTTTCTGCTTGAGTTGATTGAGTGTCATGGTAGAATAATTTGGAAAAAGTGTATTGCAATTCACCCTATAGCTACTGTGTCAAACTGAAGAAAAATCTGGAGTATTTTGTTCAAAATAATAAATCTCCTTCATTTTCTAGTTGTAATTTTCTATACAAGATGTATGTGAGGAGCAAAAATAAATGCATTTCTTGCAAATTCCATAAATTGAATTATTCATGATGAAAAATACATCTGAACATATAAGAAATATCTGTGATAAGTTTTTGAACTATAGGAGAATACTAGAGAAGAAACATGAGTCTTTTTCCTGAAATGAGGTGGGGTCCCTCTTTGCCCAAGTTCTGCAAATTGTTTGCTTCTTTTTTGTAATTGAAATGTTTCATGTTCTGTATGCTTTCGTTGTAGAAGTATAGCTGAATTATTACACTCACTAACTGAAAAGTAGGTAAGCAAGTTTAGAAATGTATTTTTTGTTGCAGATATGTGATACATAGTTCTTTTAAGTTGTTGGGGTTTTTTATATATATTTTTAGAAAACATTGCCAATGGGACCCATGCTTTTGCGTAAACTGTTACTAGTATTTGCAAACACAAAATGCTGTATGTATTTGCAAATTATACTAGTGTTAACCCCAAGTAAAAGGGATGTCTTGCAAATTTTGGTTGGAATTCCTCCAAGCATAAGATCATGTTGGTCTTCTCCTTTGGAAGACTATGCGGCTGCTTATATGACATTTTCACAGCATGAAGCTTGAGGCTAGATTTTAAAAAGCAGCCATATCTGAGTTATGAGCGGGGCCAGAATACCTACAGCAATTAGAACGCTGCTGAATTTTCCACAGCCCATATGCACCACTGCCTATATATTTAGAAATTCTGTTTAATTCATAAATCACATACTGTGTCATACTTACCAGATTATAATGAATCTTGGGTATAGCAGTCTCATTTTTCAACATGTATGCAATATTGCATAAAATTGGGATGTTAGGAGTGTTAAAATCAGCCTTCTAAAAACAGTTACATCTGTAAGTATGGAGTTTTCATCAAAGCTCCTATAATTTATTGATGCATCCTAGGTGAGTGTTCAGAATGGGATGAAGAGAAAGCCTCTTTCTGTAGCTCAGCTCATGAAGAATTCTATGCTCAAGTGTACACACTATGAAGAAAAATGTATTTCCATAGGGAAATGGGTCAAGATTTTCTGAGCTTAACACCAAAGAAAATAGAAAGTATTTGGAAAAAAAAAAAAAAAGTTCTTTTTACTTTTTTGGAAATCCAACACCAGAGATTATTTGCTATTCTTTTTTGAAAAGCATCAGTCTTGAAAAAAGACAATAAACCCACTACTCCAGAAAAGAGGGACAGTCTTTTTATTTCCTGCCCTAAGAAATATGTTTGAAACATGACTGTTTTTTAAAAATCACACCAAAACCAGAAAAACTTTCTTTTGAGTGTCAGACCAGCTTTTTCAGCTTAATGTCTGTCTAGCAAAATCACTTTGAAAGATATTAATGATAATGCCAAAATACAAGCTCAGTTATTTTAACTGACAGATGTCATCTTGGCTTTCATAAGTACAGAAGCTAAGGAGTTCTAATATCTGTTCATTTGTAGCATGATTTCAGTGTCGAGGACAGTTGCAAGGACAGTATGTTGAGGAAGACCATGCACAGTTTCCTTTCTATAGTGTCTGAAGTGCATTTAATTCTTCTAATTATTGTTGTTGTCTTCCATCATTTGGTAAACTACAAATACCTGTAGGTACCAAGCACGGTTTATGAAGTAATTTATTTCAGCAGTAATTTTAAAATCCAGGATAACTATGTTGTCTTCATGTGTATATTGCTCTGATATAATCAATATGTCAAAAAGTGGATGTTTAAATACAGGTAGTTAAGGTATTTGGTCATGCTACATTACAGTTTTGTTAAGAATAATGACCAAATTTTATGGTTTCTGTTTAGTCTCATCAAAATAAAGAAGAAATAGAAGTTAATTGAAATCGCTTTTCTATTTTTGCTTTTATTTCTGCCATTTCATGGCAGATTATATTACTGTATACCAGTAAACACTTTCACATGCAGATTTTCAAACGGCAAGTTTAATGGCAATGTGTCTTAGTGAGTGGTCAGCCCAAATGTGGGTCATGAGGAACTTCTGTGTCACAAAGTGCCACAAACTATCTGACTTGCTTTGGCTTGGTTCCTTGATATCATTATATTTTAAAGAATAACCTTAATTCCTCAGTTTACTCTTCTGGAAAGATACATGCAAAAGGGCATCAGAGTTCTGATTAAGCCTCTTTGTCCGTATTGGCTAATTCACTGAAATAACAGTACTTGGCAGAGATCGCCTGCTGGTGTTCCAGTTCCTGTCAGAACTGCCTTTAAATTGAGGACTTTCTGTTTTCAGAACACACAGAAAACACTCAGTTTTACCTTAAAACAGGTACAATCTATAATTAGTGTGAGCCTGTGTCAAGGAAAGAATTCTAAAATGTGCCTGGTCCAATACCACAATATCTCTTGCTATAGGAATGAATGGATTTATATACTTGGGTAAAATACACAGGTGTCACAAAATAAAACTTGTTTTCCATTTTAAGACAACATCCTTTTACTGGAACAGAGACAGTATCAAGCATAGGTAATAACTCTGAAAATGGAATATTCTTTCTGAGCCATGACATCTATGTGACAGGCTATCAGATTAGTATGTCTGGATTTTTAATATGTTAATGAGTGTGATGTACAAATATATAATAGAACTTCCTGATAATTTGATTGCTAACAGGATACATTTTTAAGTTGTATGTTGGCAACATGAGGATCAGCTGAGGGAACTCGGGTTGTTTAGCCTGGAGAGGAGGGGGCTCAAGGTGGGGACCTTATTGCTCTCTGCAGCTGCCTGACAGGGGCTGTAGGCAGGGGGGGTCGGGCTCTGCTCCCAAGTAGCCAGCCATAAGACAAGAGGAAACGGCCTCAAGTTACACCAGGGGAGGTTTAGGTCAGATATTAGGAAAAATGTCTTCCCTGAAAGGGTGGTCAAGCACTGGAACAGGCTGCCCAGGGAGGTGATGGAATCACCATCCCTGGAGGCGTTCTGAAAATGCGTAGATGCAGTGCTTACGGACATGGTTTAGTGGTGGGCTTGGCAGTGCTGGGCTAACGGTTGGACCTGATGATCTTGAAAGTTCTTTCCAACCTAAATGATTCTGTGATTCTAATATATAGTAATATATCCATATATTTTAAGTATTCTCCAGCATAAAGAGGTACGTGAGCAGAACACAATAATAATTAAAAATATTGACTCTATTTAAAAAGTAAATTGTCAGTGTGTTGCAGTAGGCTGAAATGGCTATTAAATGCAACAACACATTTGAATTCCACTTAGACCCAAGGGGGAAAAAAATACCCCAACAACACAAACCTCTTGAATATTGAAGCTCACCCAAATCCACTTTTGACGGAGATTGTTGGGAACAATTTCCAGAGGTTGAATCTGTTATATGAGTCACCCTGTTTGTCCTAGGAAGCCATGCCCTAGCTATTTTAAGTGAAAAATATAATTGCCACTAGACTGAATGGGAAATGGAATTGAGGTGATTTCTTAGGTGGCTGGCTTCCAGGTCCCACAGAGCTTAAAAAAGTGTTAATAACCTGAAATGACAGCTGGATGTGAAATGGTGAGTAGAGAATCACAAAGAAGAGGTATACTTTGCTGACGGTGACCGTACACGCAGCTTTTACTTCAGGAAGACAGGGCAGGCTCAGGAAGCATCCTGTTAGGACAGTGCAAACCAGATGGAAGTGTCATGTAGAAGGGCTGAAGCCTGGTATCTGAAATGGCCAAATCACCTTTGCAGTCAAAATTCTCTTATGAACAATTGTATACTTGTCCCGAAATTAAATTGCAAGTTGCAAAAGCATCTGATTGAATGTTTTAAGACCATTGGGTTTTTATAAATAGAATTGTACAGAGCATAAAGCATGCAGGATGCCAGCGTTCTGCCTGTGAATTTAAGATGCCAGGAAGAATTCAGTGATGTAACTCTCTTTCCATATTCATGATTAACTTTTGCACTGTGCTTTGAGATCATTGGATGAAGGATGCTATCTATGATTATGTAATTCTTCAAACACATGAAGTAAATCTCTTCCAGAGTACTTCTTTAATGTTTCAGGCTACTAACATCTACTTCACTCCCAACAATATCTTTTCTATGAAAAGTAAGTTGTAAAGTCCCATAGAGTTTATTGATGACATCTGAGGAACTTGCAGGTATTGGGCTTTGTTGGAAAGTGGATGTAATGAAGAGTAAAATAAAAGGAATAATCCAAGGACTCTCTGTTACAGTGGAGGAGTTAAGGAAAAACATGCTGCTGCTCATTATTCATAAAGCAGGTAGTCAGATACAGGCTTTTTTCTAGGAAAAGAAACAGCATAAAAATAGTTAAATCCAACATCAGTTATTTGCTTTAAAATTGCATGCCAAAGTCAGTTTCCCTGAATATGAAAACTAAGGAGAAGAAAGAGGGCTGGCTTGCTTATAGCAGTAAATTCCTCTCAATCGGAATACCACTGAAAAGTCCCTTCCTAGTGCTTTACTCAGGACAGCGCTCGCACTTGTTCCCACCGTGTCTGACTCACACAATCACAGCATGGTCAGGGCTGGAAGGGACCTCTGGAGATCATCTGGCCCAACCCCCCGCCAAAGCAGGTTCACTGAGAGCACGTTGCACAGAGTTGCATCCAGGCAGGTTTTGAATGTCTCCAGAGGAGACTCCACGGCCTCTCTGGGCAGCCTGTCCCAGCGCTCTGTCACCCTCAGAGTAAAGGAGTTCTCTCTCATATTCAGTAGGAACTGCCTGTGTTGCAGCCTGTGCCTGTTGCCCCTTGTCCTGTCACTGGGCACCACTGAAAAGATCCTGGCCCTGTTCTCTTGACACTCACCCTTAATGTATTTGTAGACATCGAGAAGATCCCCCCTCAGTCTTCTCTTCTCCAGGCTAAACAGGCCCAGCTCCCTCAGCCTTTCCTCAGAAGGGAGATGCTCCTGTCCCCAGTTCCTGTGCCATCTTGCCTGGTCCTGCTGTTTCTCCCACCACCACCAAACTTTGGGAGAACACCTGGGGAGGCAAATCCTTTCTCCTACACATGCTGCTTTCTGGGGTAATGTATCTGTGGCGAAGGTGGTGATGACTATTTTGTGTTATGTAGTTAACTAACAGATGGGTGATTTTAACCAGCCTGTCAAGTGAATGGTGGGTTTCAGCAGGCAGACCACTCTATCTCCCTACGTTGTTCATCCCAAAGTCTCAAATTCCTAAAATTTTATCCACTGTTAAAATGTGGTTACTCTGCTGCGAGAGAAGTGGGTATGTTTTAAAACAGTTGAGGTGATACTGTCTAGGGTACGGTACCTGGCTGATACCGGTTCTTGGGTATCTGTTTTGTTTTGTTTTGAAGTAAGGAGCATTATCTAAACATACGCAAGGTTGACAGAGTGCAAAAATAGGCATTCTTTTACAAAGCAAGTTAAGCTTCCCAAATACAGTGCTTGGGCAGATAGGCGACTGAAGGTACCAAAGCATTTAGTCCCTGGAGCCTTACCAGAAAGTAGTCCGAGAGAAGTACAGGAACTGGCAGTTGCTTACATGAAGAAAAACAAGCTAATATCCAGTAACTAGGAGCATGGGTGATATTTAAAAGTACATGAACATTTCAGTTTGAGTAGTTCTAGCACCATCCATAATTTTCTTAAAGCTTTATGTGCAATTTATTTTGCCATAAGATTAATAATACAGTAAGGCATAAGTTAGTAGATGCTTTGCAGGATTGCTGTCTGAGCTGTATTGAATCTAAACTGAGCCCTCTCATTCTCTCTATTCTCATTCAGGATGCCATTCAATACCAATCTACGAGGCCATTGTAGCTATTTACATTTCAATAGCGCCTGGAGGCTATGGTTTTGTTATACCAAGAATTGCCCAGGTAGTTAACTATATCATTATTGTGTAATACATAAACCATGTGGTTGTGTGTTCAGAAACTTGCTGTTGTAGTTTTGCCATCCTGAGAGGAAAGTGCTGTCAAAATCTAAGTTTTGAGAACATTCAATATTGGCAATTCTCCAGGGTGTTCGCTAAGACAGGCATGGATATTTTAGTGGATCAGGTGTAAGGTATGTTTGTTAGGCTAGGTGTAACAGACCCTGCTACTCATGGTTCGGACTTGAGGAGGGGAGGGAGCAACTCCTGGAGTTGAATCTGAAGTTTTGTCTGCTTTTTTCCTTTCCTCTCTCCTAAGTTTTGAAATCAATAATTGGGAGTAAAGTATTTCTTGGTAGATGTTCTGAACTTGATCAGTGATATTACAAGGTAATTTCATGAGAAATTTTAAAAGAGAACTAAGTGTTGTTACTCCATGTTTTTATTAGGGTAAGTGAGGGCAAAAGAGAGCACAAAATATTTACTTTATGGGCATAGGGAAAATGCACAAAGGTTTTGTTATTATTTTTCATTAACTCTTATTGGTTTCTGAGTGTTCAGAGGAGGACTTTTCCTCGATAGACTCACTGAAAGGACATTCAGCATCTAAAGCTTTTTTTTTTCTTCTTTTTTTTTTTTTTTTTTCATTTGAACAGAAAGGAACACAGTAACCAGTGAAGCAGAAAACACAGATTTGCTGGCTGAGCTGGCTTAAAATGAAAGAGCAGATCTGAATCTAGGGTACAGCCCATAGAGTCTGCTACTCTAGAGTGGCTCTCATTAAACAACATTTCAGTGGCTTTCTTAATTAAAACAAAATGTCCAATCTTCTCTGGATCTCAAGATGAATCTCTTATGTCAGGGGCTTGCTCTCTGTATTTGCTTCTCTCCCTCTCATGCATCCCCCAGTTTCATCCCCAGCTACATGGTCCTCACTTTTATGTTGTGTCCTGCACCCTGGAAGCTTCTCTCTGTCAAGGATGGTTGTTTGCCTCCGTGGAAGCCATCATCTCCCCTATTTCTGTAAACAATTCGATATGACCCTGTGTGCATTTTGGCTCTGCAAGATCAGTGCCTTCCTCTGTGCTGCCCAACCACAACTTCTTAATAGAACACAACATATAGTCATACAGTGAACTGAGAGATTAAATAGATGCCATCTATTCCACAAATCAATATGACAGAGTAGAATTCAAATCAGTATTGGTTTCCTCTCTGTTTCTATTTTGAATCTCGATGGAGGGTTTGGGCAAAGACAGTTGAATTGTTCCAAGATCTATAACTACGTTATTTTAACTATGGTTTGATTTAATAAAGAAGTAAGGAAAAAAAAAAAAGTAAAGAAATGCCTAGTGTTAAATCTCAGAAGAAGAAAGGGAGAAGTTTTCATATATTTTTTCATTACTGATGTAATGTATTTCTGTATATTTTGCCTACGGGTGGTATTACAAGACTTCTTTGCACTACCAATTCTACTATGTCAGCCATGACTTACCACCATCATAATCCTTCATCCAGGATGACTCCTCTTGAATCTTTACAATTCATATACCATGATATTTCTCTATTTCTCCCATTCCCAAGATGTGGTGCAAAACAGTCATATATTGAAGCCAGTAGAGAAGAACAAATGGAAAATACAGATTGGTTTGCCTTTCATTAATATATTCAGCTTTTGGAGAGAGTCAGATTTCATAAGGAAAGGGGTTCAGATTAGACAAGAGAGGCATTTTTCAAAATTAATCAAAATTTTAAGGCATTAAGTAGTTTTGGCTTCAGAACAATTACTGCAATTACATTAGTAATTTTTCAGTATAATTTATTATGATATTTCAGGTTCACAAAAGAGAGCTTACCACAGTGCTAGTGCTCTGTTTTAACAAGCACGCTGCAGAAGAAACATCCCTGTAGCAAAATCTTTCTTGCTTCAAGGTGGTACGTTACTGAACCAGCCATGGGGCAGGAATACTTCAACATCCCGGCAAGTCACACGGTTTCCACATTGTTGACTTGGTGTGATCATTCAGGTGAATTTATTGAGTATAACATAGTTCAATATTGGACAGGTGATGAGGATATGAGAGTAATTATTACCTGACAGCTGAGTCATCTGTGAAAAGTCAGAGCCACCATCACTAAAACCTTTGTGTCTGCCACAGAGGGACTCTGCTTTGGAAAATAAATAACCTCCAACTTAAGGGAAGCAATCTTCTGTTTCTTATTTGCACTAATTGCATGTTTGTGATGTTCTCTAATTGTTTTTTGTCTTGTTCAAGAAACAATTGCAAATTCTGTCTATATGTTCTTCATAGCACAGGTTGGCTATAAAACGTCATTTTAAAACCGCACGTATAGGTTGAACTGTAGCTGCCTTTATAATATTTTATCCTAATAAAACCAGGAAACAGATTTCCTGGCTTAAAATACATCGCTTGCCCTTACTATACATATCCTCTAGCTTCAGTTGAGTACAGCCTGTTTCTTGACCATCTACAGTGCTTCAGAGAGGACCTTCACTTGTCCGCTGCCCCTGCCGCCTGCCGGATTCTCTTTCTCTGTTCTCACAGATTTTGAGCAAAATGTACTTTAAGAACCTGTACTATTTTTGCTGGCGTCTCTGTACAGGAGGATTTGTGGTAGGTGTTTTGAGTATTGGTGCTGGATTTTGAAGATAAGTTGACCTGTTTTCTCACCCTTTATGAAGCCATGAAGAAAGACTCAGTGGGATCTCCTGGAAGGACAGGAGGAACTGGCACAGCAAGGATCTCTTCAGCTCCCTTCCCTCCTGTGCCTACCAACGCAGCCTGCCCACATTAATAATCCTCATTGTTCCATGGTAGTTAGTCAGGCTGCAGAAAAGATTAAATACCCTTTCCTGCAGCTGAATTAACTTTCTAGATGTAAGGGTATAACACAGGTACATCAATGTCCCTAGTGCCTCTCTGGTTTTAATTATTTCAGAAATCTTGTCTGTCATGAATTCATAATAACTGTGAGCACGTCCATCCAAGACTTGGAAGTTCAGGATCAGACCAGCAGCAAGGCTCTGTAGAGGCAAACATTCCTGCAGAAGTGAGGTGTTATAATCCTGATTTTGAAACACAGCTGTAGGATATCTAACCCCTCTAGCTCTGCCTTGCTTCAGTAGGTATTGCAGTTCAGAAAGGCGGTATATGGATTAATGCTGCTCCAGATCAATTAAGAAAAGAGAGTGATTATTTTCTCCTCCTTTTTCTCCATCAGAAATTAACACATCTTGAACCCAAGGCCATTTGTGTGTTTGTGTACAGCCAAGATCCTGCCCGCTGTCACTGCTTCAAATCCTGCGGTGTTTCCCATGCTTCCTATCACCAAAAATAGGCATTAGCAATGGCTTCCAGGATAGAAATTGGGATGTTTGTTAGTTTGATCTATCTTAGTTCCAGAATTTCTTTCGTTTCCGTAGGCATCTCAAAATGCCTGATGACAAATTAAATGGGGCATAAACCCAGGCAGCAGAACAGTGCTCTGTGGGGGAGTGCACTAAGAGCACAGGCAGCTAATTTGAGTAATCCCAGAAACCTGGGGATGCAATGATTAATGAGGAAGGGACCTCCAGCTGGCCTGTAACTTAAGCAAGCTGACAAAGTCTGTTGAATTAAATACTGGTTTGATTGACAGCATCTCTCCTGAAATCCACATCAGGACTAGTTCTATTGCCTTCCTGATGATGTACGTTTATTCTGAAGTATGCCTGGTCTTGGGTATCTCAGACTTTTTATGTCTCAACATGCTCAACTGCAAATCTAGATGTTCTCCTTTTGTTTATTGCTGTAAACCATTTACATAAAAATGCCGAGTCTTCAAATTATGGGAAAGGCTATAAAATGTGCAAACTCATATACATGCATACATGCATATATAGATTTCACTGTATCTTAATTTCCTCTGTGGCATATTAGAATCTGCTTTTCTTGTCAGTCACTTTAAAAAAACCCTACAAGTCAACAAAATGCAATTTTTCTGGGGGCGTTCTGAGGGCTTTATATGGACACATTTAAAGATGGAAAAAGCATAACAGTAAGATTCATTACTTTGGTGAGCTAACTAATGCTGTCAAAAATACGGGTTTTGAGAAACAAAACATGCCCAGTGGAAATATAGGGATGTGAGAAAACCAGAAAGAATTTGTTGATAATAATCATCAGTAAACCTGACAGACGATATCTGTACTTCCTTTAGCTGATCACAAGCTGGAAATACAATTATGCTTTTCAGACTGTATATTAGGTCTTGCATTAATATTGCTGTGAAGAAGAGTCTTTCCTTGTTTTCTCTACATAATCCTTTGAAGACAGTCATGCAATCTCCCTTCCAGTGCCCTGGGCTAGCCCAGCACCCTGGTCGGAGCGCAGGCAGTGCTCAGCTCTCACCCTCCTTCTCAGCAGAGGATCTGGGCTCTGGCACCCATCAAGGTAACGCACCTGGGTGGCTCCTGGTCTAGTCACCGCACAGGGAGAGCAGCCTCACGTCTGCTCAGAGGATGGACAGACATGCTGGAAAATATGATAAAAGGTGGTGACATCTGGGATGCTTCAGTTTCCTCTAGTATGGGAAACTGGAAATTACTGTATCACTGATCAGCTGATGAGCATTTGACAGATATTTTGGGGCCACGCCAAAGAATTGGTAATAGGTTTTCTGGTAACACAGTTCAGAAAAACATAGGGAGCGAATCTGGATGTAAAGAAAACACAAGCTAGTTTAGCGCATGAAGAAATATTTCTTATTTAAATCAGATGTGGTTTCTTTTCAAAATAATAGAAATTTTTCATAGACTAAGAGTTTGCATTCTAGGTCAAATTTTCTCTCCAGTTTTCAGAAAGTTAAGAAATATTTTTGCTATCAGGTTCAAAATTTTGATTTTACGTTTCATGCATTAATTCCATGCAGGGATATTTTTTTTTTAACGTATATACATACATTAGCTGCTTTCATGTAAAAGAGGAACTCAGTCTTGAAAGCCTAACTAAATGTTACCCCGGTTTCACAGATAATCAGCAATTACTCCTTCCACTGCAACTGGCAGGCAGTGAACGCAACCGGCACAAGTAGGGGCTCTGTTTGCAGAAAGGGACCACATGGAAGTTAGTCTATGCAAACATGCAAAACATATAATAGTCCTATACCTTGGTTTTTTCTGCCTGTTGCCTCTCTTTGAAGCCATTCTAAACACCTTTGATTTGGCTGTGTGTCATTACCAAGCATATATGTGCCTCAGTTGAAAGATTATTAAAGGCGTGTATTTTCCATTCATTAATATGTCTCTGATTCTAATTTATAAAGTCTACTTCATTAAATTTTACTCTTGTTCGGCATTTCTTTTATCTGAAAAAAGAATGCTCAAACTTTTTTTTTAATTAAATTTTTCTGTTGTAAAGACTAAAGCATTGATTTCTAGCTAGCTGGATTTTGTTATCTTTCTTGCTGCTGCTACTGTTTTCTCTCCATAGAAATACGGTTTCCCTAACATTACCTTCATATGAAGACCTTCGTACATCTGCAGATCCGTATTTTTCCTTTAGAGGGAATGAGGCTGATGTGGAAATGGGTTTTGAGTGGATTTTTAAATTCTCTGGTGGTCAAAGAAAATCAGTATAATTTGCAATGAAAAGAAGAATAGCTAATGATAAGAGCTTTATACATAGGTTTTTCAAAACTATTACGTTGTGTTAGACACAGCACATGTGATAGGACTCCACTGTACTGCTTACAACCGGTCACAACTTTCCTGAAAGGATACATGCTGAAGGTTTTTAGCACAGCTGTCCTGAGCAGTAGGAGGTTAATAACTTTACTTGGCCAGTAAAGTTGTTGCCTGTGTGCAGTGCTGTGAAGCTGCATAAGCAGCGGCATCAGAGTTGGCGAGGTGGGTTGTTCTTCAGGGTTCAAGCGCAATTACACGGGCTGTGACCTAGCTGTGGGTAGCTGTTAGCTGTCTTACCTAGTGAGGATACTGCCAGGGACTGACTGACTGATGGCTGCAGAAAAGCAATAAACAGTTATGTCAGATTGTTCAAACAGAATTCATTAATAATACAAAGAGGTTCATTTTCTGAACCAGCCTTGTACATAGTGTGGATATTAATTTCCCTCCTGAAGACCAAGATGGAGAATAAAGTACATAGTCACACTGATCTCAGGTGTGCTTCAGGACCCAAACCCAAAAGACGCTGGCTCCCAAAGACCCCAACTGCCTCCAAATGGCAATAGGTGTTTGGCATCACTGCACTCTATGAATTTATCACTTTAAAAAAAAAAATCTCTATATCCATCTTACTGTTTCATAGTAATGTGCTTTTAAAAAAAATAAAAATCCAGTTCTTTGCAACGACAGAAGATGTGATCTGCCTGATCACGTGGTTTCTGCCTAAAGCTAGATGGTTTCTACCTCTCTTGATATGTGTGTTTTGAAGATAGTGACTTACATATTTTAACTTATTTAATTTAAATTATTGATTTAATGTAGGGGACCAGGATACAAGTGCATAGAAACTGCCTTATTTATCAAAATGCTTCTAACCACTGTCAGTAGTGCGTATTGCTTTTGTATGCCTGTTTTACGGGATATGTCTGGAGAATATGGGGTGAGGGGGAAAGGGCGTCCAAGAAGGGCAGCTGCCTGGCTTCTTGTGAAAATCAGGTGCCTTTGAGGTGACCACAGTTGAATGAATGGAGTCCAAATGAATTTGGATCTGTTCGCATCATGACTGACCCTGTGGGTCTGTCTCTTGTGCCCAGCCTGGTGTGTGCCAGCGGGGGATGGTACCAGGTTGCTGCCCTGTTAAAATGCTGGCCCTGTCCCAAGATGAGGGCTCAGGCTGCTGTGCTGTGTGCGCACACCCTCGAAGAGGTGACATTATCCCTTCTGCACTCTCCCTTTCCTATCCTAGCCTGTTTCCTTTACACGTATAATATTGGCCATAATCTTTTGCTTAACTTCTTGTATTACAGTGCAAATGAGCCTGTTTGTGCCTGGTTAGTTTCTCCTTGATTTTCAGCTGTGTTCTTCCTCTGTGTTTGAAGCAGATTCTTAGCTACGTTAATTAATGCCTGACGTGAATTGACTTCTGTAGAGTTAAACATAAACTGCTAGTATCCATCCGCCT
Organism: Ibycter americanus; assembly: GCA_035590275.1. NCBI lineage: Eukaryota > Metazoa > Chordata > Aves > Falconiformes > Falconidae > Ibycter > Ibycter americanus. The sequence goes on along the minus strand of JAVJGI010000065.1, from coordinate 39,680,089 downwards.
GAAACTCCCTTGACTTTCTCCCCTTCTCCAGCTGAGTGTCCTTTGAAATGATTTACCTGGCATGTCTTAAACTGTTGACAGTGTGAAACAGTTGTTACATTTCACCACAGAAATGACTGAAAACATGTTTAAAAGGATTAAGGGTCCTTTAGGATGAAAATCACTACACCACAGTGATTATTCTGACTGATGAAATTCTAAACCACATGTGGTTCTTTTTTCTCCTAAACGAGAAAAAATAAAAACCATTAAAACTTTCAGACATGTTATAAACTTCAGATGTGTTTTTCTGGAATAAAATAGCAGACATCTACCTCAACAAGGCTTTAAACGATCTTTCAACTTCAGGACTTTGTTACATTATGCCTTCAGGAACCTATTCTTATAATTACGATCCAGAGGAACTATTCTTGAACAGTAACGCTTTTCCATGCTAATAGCACAGTAGATGTTATACCAAACTGATGATTGTTTAAAAGCTTTTTGCCAGTATGTGGTAGAATGGTCCAACATCTTTGAAGCAAGATACTACCTTTGGGTTGAATCAAGACCTGTAACGAAGGAGAAATATGTTCTTAGGAAATGCATTGAAAATTAGTAGGTTGAAGATGAAAAGACTGAAATTAATAAGAGGTTTTCTTTCACTATGCAAGAATAGCTGCCATTTGTGCTGTTGGAAACTTTGTGGTTAAAATTAAGGGATCTGCACTCTGTCATCGCTGTTCTCCTGTCACCTGTTATGTTAATGACAGTGAAATGGTATCATGGGGTCAGTTTCATAACCAGTAAATGCACAGGGTTTTGGTAATGTTCAGGGTACTGTGATGAATATTATCAACACCACAGCCATAATAATTATTCTATATTATAGACTTTATATTGGAGCCCAGAACACTGGCACTTCCAAATCTGGGAAGATGAGATCACATGAGTTATGTGGTTAGTTACTGCTGTATGTGACTACTGTGGGTTTGAGTATTGTCAGTACATTTGTAGTCTTCTCTCTGATCTAGAAAATAGTCGAGGCAGCTGAAGGTAAGTTCCACGCTATCAAGCTAGCATTGATAGATGGTATTCGTGTCCCTCTTTTATTTTACTGTTTCTGTATTTTAAAGTTCCCTTTTGGGCAAGAAACTAGGATCAAAATATATGGAAATCAAGTTTTTTGAAAAATCTGGCGGAACACTCTCCTCTTATTTACTCTGTAGACTATTTTTAAAAGTGTTTTTAATAATTCCGTCAGTGTTTAATCTGGTTAGTATCCTCTTTGATATCAGAAGTGTCTCTTTTGGGGTTTTCATGTATTTCTGACTAAAATGAGGAAAACCCCACAAACCAAATCTGTAAGTCCCAAACCTCTTCTGGCTTTTCTTGCTTTGCTTGGGTTTTTTATGTGCTTGCTTGTTTGTTTTTCTTCACTTTTAGAGAGGGACAAAGTGAATGAGTCTCCTCTTTGGTTTTCCAAAATGAAGATAGCTAACAGTTGAATAACTTATTTATAGACATATGGAGTATCCATGAGTTCATTTTTCAGGCCAAAGTTAGATCTCTAATAGATGTGCCATCATTTTAATAGAGGCTACAGTCCTAAGTGTTTATCTTCAGTCCTTGTAGTACAGGAATCTGAAGTGGAGTAGTCATAGTGATCTCTTCTGGCCTTAAAATCAAGTCTAATAGCTCTAAAATCTGATAATGGAGCTGGCTTTCGCCGTTGGTATCCGTCATGGGGGAAAAACAATGTTTTGGATTTCAGTTGCCTCTGGTTTACCTTGCTTGGGCTACTTAATTTTCATGTAAAAATTAGGTCCAAACCTAGCAATACAGGGAAATATCCATTAATATCCAAATGCATCTATTTATCTGGTATTTTTCACCTTACTGAAAGGAAAGTCTTGTTTCAAAAACAGGTATTTTTTGTATTAGTGTAAGACTTAAAACTCACAGTGGATGAATTTCTGAAGAAGAGAACTTAGTTCAAAAATACACTTGGAGTGTGGGTTTAATAGATTTGTTTGCTTTTTTGGTTTTAATTCAGAATTTTGAAATCACATTAATTTCACATTTTTTCCTTTTCATTGTGACAGAACAATGACTGAAACAAAATAGTGACAGTGTCTAATATCTATACCTAAATAGTGAAAATAAAATGCAAGTTTACCTAGACTTCTTCTCTCTTGGATTTGATATAAATTTCTAATTCCATGTTTTAGAATGTATATGTAATATTGAAATGCAAGAAGCAAAAAACTGGTGCATAACCTTGGTGGTGCTTTATATCCTCTTTCAAAATTTTGCATTGTTTTATGTACTTTGAGAGACAGTCATTTTTCTATGTGCTGTATCAGCCCTGAATATCTTGCCTTCTAAGAAAACATCCAGGGATCACGTTGTAGTATGCCTGGTGATATGCGATTTATATGTAACTGTTCAAAAAGTAAACTTATTTGACTCTGGGAGAACAACAGAAGTTGCATTTAAATATAGAGTAAATGGCCTGATAAATTAACTAGGGGAATAAGGAGAGAGCAGTGTGGAGGAAGATACAGAAGTGACTGAAAAGGGGAGAACAGTGTTGGGAATAACTTAAAGTTAGAAAACAAAGGATAAGTGGCAAATAATTGTATTTTCATATCAAAATGTGGCTATTGTTTGTAAGCATGAAGATAATTAATTGAAGCCGTGGTTAAAGAAAAAACCAACCACCGCAAAAACCTGGAAAAGAAAAAAGAAAAACATACTAGCCACAGCAGTAATAATTGCAGGAATATCGCTTTGATAGACAGGACTAAAATTAAAGTTTCTCTCATTTATTTAGGTTGTAATAGAATGTTTGTCCCATGTCTGTTATAAGAGATTAGGAGACATTATCGACTGTCCTTCTACAAGAAAACTGATAGCAACAACCGCCTGCAAGGGGAAGGTAGACTTCTTTAAACCAGATGATTAACCTTGTCATATTTCTGCTGGGATAGCGGATAACGCTGTCAGATGTTTTTAAAGCTCTTTCTGTATTCAACATTTTTAATTGATTCAGGAGAGAAAAAGAGATCAGTGTAGAATGGAAGGGAAAGAAGACCACTAACTTGCTCTTTTTTTCTCGTGAGCCTACAGTATATCTTGACCAACATACACAGCTGAGTAAATATTGCATTCAAGATCATATTTGTAAAAATTCTTTTTCCTTTCATTTATAAACCTTTGGAAAACCTCTAGTTCTGTAAAATTAAATATGGTTTTATTTTGTAATATAGTTCCAAAGTGTAGTTTTCCTATAAATGGAATGGCATATTGACCGCTTCATTATATTAAAACAATTTAAGGCTTCTATGGTACTTTAGGAGGTGTAAAGAGACTGGTTTGCCATTCACTTGTGTTAGTGGGAAGTTAAGAATGACCAAATGAAGTCAATACAAAGTTGGCAACAATTAAAATCTGTAAATAAGATAATTAATCTCTAAGATACCACTTTCACAGAGTTTTCTCTATGATAGTTTGGGAATATAGTGTATGATGTGGATGCTCTCAATGTTGTAGTATAGAAAGCAATGATTTAAGAGAATGTGTACTGGAGTGAACGTTCCTGTTAACACAGACAGAAAATCACTGGGAGCACTTAGCAAAGATATCACTGGAAAGAGTCAGCTGGAATCTCAGTTGACATATAGTTGTATAAGTGCAGTCAAGAGGGATCTTGATCAGATTTTGCCAATCAGGGGTCTTGCTTGCAATATTTTTCCAATAGATTGTAACATCTATTTGCTCTTCAGTCTGTGTAATAGCAGTTCACCTAACCACATCTAACCTGGCTTTATATTAGATAGTTTGGGTATTGCTAGTTTTATTTCCACAGTACTGTGGAATTCATACATAGACTGTAAAACCCATTTGTGTTTATGCTAAAAACCTGGCAAGTACAGTCATGTGGATGCAGTAAAATCAATGCAAATTATTGGAAGCAGGACCGCTATATTAACTGCTTATATTCATGCAATTTTATGTTACTTGTGGCATTATGCTAATAAATGGGGGTTAAATAGGGGAATATCAGTGTTCTACTAAAATATTTCATTGTCGTTACCACATTATGTTCCCTCTGAAAAGCTTGTCATTATTTCTTAACCAGTGATTTCTCAGATCTGGATCCATCCTGTCTTGAAATGTTCATTGATGTAAAAAATTCAGACACTGCTGATAACCTGTAACTCTTTTGATGTGCTTGAGCAGAGCATCTGAATGCAGTATGTGTCTGCTAGATAGCTTACATATGTCTGATTCCGATCTGAAATCAAGAATAAACTGGAATTACATTAGCATCAAATGGACTGGTTGGCTGTTCTGCTCCTTGTCTCAAAAAGAACTTGATTCCATACCAAATGGGAACCTGACTGAATCTGTAACCCTTACTTAAACGAGTGTCTGGATCTGTTGAAATAGTTCCTCTGGGGTTCTCGAATATGGATTTCAGGATCAGAATCTTTATCTGACATGTTCAAGTGTGAAAGATGATTAATAGTTTGTTGAATAGTGGATGATCTTGCAGCCTACCTTGGAAGGGGTATTTTTGAAATGTTTCTGTTTCCTTACAGCTTATCTCACCATTTGCATACAGCAAAGTGAACCTTGAGAGGGTGGGAAGTGCAGCTGGAGGCGAGGGTGGGAAGTGCGGCTGGAGGTGAGGGCAGCTGCAGGGATGGGGCACCTGTACAGCTATGTAGACTTTAACACATCATGGAGTGGTGGGATTCATCTGTCTTACACCTCTCATGGCAAATTCAAAACTGTGGGGACTTTGAAGACTATGAGATTCTGACCTGGCATTATTTTAGGTCTCTTGCATTCACATTTTACCTTAATCGTGGTCACAGTTAGAAAACAGAAAGCAGCGGCATACCAAATTCAAATTGTGGTTGGTGTTTTTTTTCCCACATCATTTTATATTGTTCATAAGATTCTGACTACCCCAAACTAGGTTTATTTTGTGTTGTTTGTTCTTGTCAGATTTCTCTGAGCACCAGAGGAATTATCTAGACAGCTTATGAGAAAAGCTAATAAACATGCTTATTTGTTATGATGTTTTAAATTTCAAGGAAGGGGTCCTGACGCAGCAAGGCCTTTAATCTGAGTCTAACCCAAAATTCAGTGTGACTGTTGGCATGTTTAAATTCTTTGCTGAATTGAGGCTGAAACTTTGTCCGTTGTTATCGTACGCAGCTCTTGCTCACTGTAGCGAGAGCCTCATGCTTGTGTCCAAGGGCAGGTTGGCTGGCAATGCATGAATTCCAGCCCATGGAAGAAATCTGGAGTGAATGTGATGACTGTGTCAATCTACAATGTTGTAATTATCTTGCAAGCTCCCTTTATCATGTATTGGCATCTCTTGAAATGAAAATATAATACTGTTTGTGTATGAACACGAGATAATTTACTGCACTTCTTTATTGTACCATGGATTAAATTATGATGTCAGGGCTAGTGTTAGAGTTATTAAGTAAGTTTGATGCACTCTAAACTAACATCTCCAAATTCCAAGAAATTAAGGAAAGACAGAAAATGAACAGAAGTAACATAACCATAACTTATCTGCTGTTTTCCTTTGTATATTTATTCTGCAATAATAAACTCAGATTGTATAATGTAAATCATAAGCATACTTCTAGATTTTAATGCCTGATATTCTATCATTTGAAGTTCTGCTTACTCTGCTATAGATAAATGTTTATGTTAAAGTACAGCATCTTTATCAAGTAATTTGAAGTTAGTCACATGGTATCTGTAGAATGGTGGAAGGAAGAAGACTTGAAGAGCTCTTTATTAGATAGCTCATCAGAGACACAACTAATATTTTGCCATGACATCAGAGAGTCTTCTGGGAGGAATAAACAAGTGTTCCTCTTTAAAGGATGCTATTTGGCTAATAAGTCAATCGACCTGTTAGGTACATTAGTAGTAAGTGATGCTTCTGGTGACTGCAATCAAGGAAAGTGTGTCCCTGCTTGCCTGCCATCTCTTCCATGCTGTGGCATTCTTTCCACTCAGTCCTTTGGTGCCTCTCCTTTTCTCTCCCTCTGCTCACCTCCCTCCCACCTCCTGGCCTTCTTGTTTATGTTTTTCCTGGGCATTCCTTCCTCCTCCTCTAAACCCTCTGTCCCACTGCTCTTTGAGATTTAAACTGAGTCCATACGAACATGCATATTCTTTCTTTTATGTCCCTCAGCTACATAGTATCATCAGGTGTATCAAGTCCCCGCTGACCTGTCACCTTTCTTTTCTGGCTGCTTTTGTTTTAAAAGCTATGTTATTTTCCATTGTTGCTTCTGTAGTAGACACTGGTATTAAGATTGTTAATGTTCTTTTCAAAGAAATTGGTTATATTTATATTTAACTTTTTTTTTTTCTTTTTTTTTTTTTTTTTTCTATTTTACTCCTGAGCTGGGAAGTTTATCTTATAGCTCAATCCTCTTGATGAAGCATGCTCAATCCCCGTTTCTGGGAAGTGACCCAAGCCTAGTCATCTGCATTGTCTTAGAAGAATGCCCCTATGGTGTTGGTTTATAGATCAAAATGTAGATGCCATTTTACACAGTGACTGATTTGAATACGAAGAGTATTCAAAATGAATATTTTAATATGAGGCTTTAAAATTGTTGTGGAAAGTTGACAGGGAACCTGCAGGAGGAAGGCACATAGTGTGCAACTGAGATTTAACCTGAAGAATAGATGGTTTTTGTACCAGCTGAAGTTTTCACATCTTTTCATTCTCTGTGTTTAGTCTTGTGTATTAGATCTTTTTCTAATGTATGGATTGCTGTGGCCAGATCTTTATAGAGGGAAAAGTTGACAAGCCACATGTTATTGTTTATGTTCAGCAAGATGTCGGATAGGACCGTACATATTTTGCAGCATGTTAGCTGCTGTTAGGCACTTCTGCTTCCTCCTATAATTTTGGCCCTTTCCCTCTCTTCATTACCATATACTTTACCTTAAAGAAGAGGGTAAGCTGAACTCTGAACAAAAATCTTGTTTTGCCTGCCATTACTTAAAACTTTCTTTGTCTCCCAGCAAATGTATTGGATACCTCTTCTGTTTTCCAAAAACATAATATTTCCCTTCATAACTGTATGCAGAAAGAAAGACAGGAAGGTAATTTTTGATCAACTGGATAGCTTTAAGCAAAATTATAAGGGGTTTTTAATTTGTCCAGGTGTGAGTATATTTCACTTTAACATTGTCAGTCTCTTTTTCTTTAACCATAAAGGCTGGAGATCTCCTCTTTAAAATTAGACATATGATGGCCTTATAATCATATGACTGCAACATCTGGAGACTTCAAAGCTTTTAATCAGACTTGCTGGCAACATTGCAGTTAACGTTCACAAACTAATTCATAAACCAGCTAACCTTATACATGATGCATGAGCAGAATGACTGCCAGTGCTTGGCACCAAATCTATAGTCTTCTGTTTTATTTTGCTAAATTACTTTGGCCAATAGAAAAGAATTTATATGCTTTCTGAACAAATCCATGTTCTGCTGATTAGTGGCAGCCACGTGAAATATGCAGATTTTCTCAGACTTCACCCAAAATGTGTTCTGCCATGACTTTTGATTCAGTTTCAATATCACACATTATTGAGTGCTGATCATCCTTCCCTGGAATCTCACCTCCAGGAGCTCAGGGGCCAGCATCCTCAGTTGCACAGATGAACCTTGCTGTCTTGAAAAAGGACTGAGCTTTGATAGTTCGGAGAACTTAATTACTCATGTAGAGTGAATGAAAGCTTTTCAACATAGTATTTAGAAAAATTACACCAATAAAAATCAGCTGTAGTGATAGCTGGTTGGCAGTTTTTCATTGGAATGCTCTTCTGGTGGATAAATTTGCATGGAGAAGCATTTATTGTAATAAAAACCTATTCAACTGAAATTTAATAATGTTTTTTTAACTAGCCTGAAGGGTTTAATTTTGACAAGATAATAATAAAAAAAAAAACCCCACAGTATTGAACTGTTTTAATATCTTCTCTCTTGTATCATGGGTCAGGTTCTCTTATGTATTTCCTGTACATGATGATCCTGAGAGACTGGAGTGCATTGTAGGAATTTGTTCAGTGGGATATATAATACACTTTAGCAACTTGTCCACAGAAAGAAATTGAGATCTAGGATAGCAGTGAATAGAAAACAGGGAAATGTGCTTTAATACTGGAGTGGATGAGATCCGTACAGGATTTTTGCAAGAATTCCACTTTGTCAAAACATTTCACTTGAACTGAAAACGTCTAAACAAAATGTTTTGACACTGCCCAACTTAGATTTCTCTGTGTGGAACAGCTTGGCTCTACATCCCATTTCAGGAGGAAATCAAACTGCCTGGTTTCTCCTACGATAGCAGTTCCAGTTTTTTCTCAAGTCTAATCGTCATGCCTCCTTCAAATATACACATAAATTAGTGTGATGTTTCAGATGAGAGGAATTCTCGGGCTGCTTCTGAGAGGCAAGCATTCCCCTAGAGGAAAGATGACTCTTAAACAGTGGAATGGGTTCTGAAAGAGTTCTGCAGTATCCATGTTTTGGGAAGGAGGCAGAAGGAGAAGGCGTCAACGTGGGTCTTGTTGAGCATTCCTGCTGGGTTTGTTTCCTATTCGAGTGATCCCATGCAGCATAGGTAAATCATTACACCGGGAGTGTTCTAATTCAGGAGCATTTTACTAGTGAACTGCTATAACAAAGGAAGGCTATATTAAAGTGTGCATTTGGGATTTTGGTTATTATAAATCACATTCTTTGAAATCTCATTTAGAACCAGGAACTAAAATGATGTTGGAAGGCTCAGAGGATTAATTTTTCCTGAACAATAGACTGTCACTGATCACTCTGTAAAGTAATTATGCCAAATTTAATTATAATACAAGCACATTGTATGATAGTCATAGTGTGCCCAAAAGAGAGTTTGAAAAGGTGCCTCACAAGCATATGGACTAGCTCTGGGAGCACAGTGGCAAATTACACTTGTTGTAATTGAGTATGACTTAATATCAGGCTTTCTTAATTAAAGGTTTGGGGTTGTGTGGGGTGGGTTCTGGTTGACACACTTTACTTTTCAGTATCATCAGCATAATGGAACAAATGAACTTTTCCCTCCCCATTTTATAGATTCTGCCAGAAGTCCTTATGACTTCCAGTAGCATTGACGTATTTAAATCAATTCCGGTATTGCTGTAGTGGTAAAACTAGAAGTAATCAAATTGCTACAGGGGTGGAAAAATAACTGTCCGTCCTTCCGATACTTCAGCTGCAGGAACTTCACTATTATATGTTTCTGATATGTCAGTGCAATCCACTCATGTACACCTGAGGCTCCTACGTCACCGTTTCAGTCTTCTCAGTTTTCCACCCATCTTTGTGTTGGATTTGGACTGGTTGTGGAAACATTATTGACCCTTTAACTATAAAATCAAGCACTGATCCTCTTTACAGTTCCACCTCTGTGGCAGACTCGAACCTAAGGCACCTGTTGAACTGAGGGAGCCACCAAGACCACAGCCTTACCAGACCCAGTCCAAATTTCGAGTAGCATTAAGATGCTTGGTCAGAACCTTTTCTTGCGAAAAACAAGTTGTGTGAGTCATGCATAAACAAATGGAATGACTGCCAGTGCTTGGGGGAGCCATTCCACAGCTGGAATGACATGATGCGGTAAGCCTGAGCTGAAATTTTGTGCTTGTGTTATGTCAGGGCAAGTATCTTGGGAGAAGCTAACAAGATCTAGAGTCTGGATGTCAGGAGGAATGAAGGAGGAATGGTAGCAGGGAGAGGCAGATGCCTTTGGTTTGTGTTGCAACATAAGGGGTTTACTATAAAGGAAAAAAAGTGTTTAGGACCACAGGTCAGGACTAGGAAAATGAGTGCAGATCTGCTGAGTTTCCTGGGTTTGTACTCACAGCAGGCTTCAATTTGGCTTTACATCTCCATAGAAAAAGTTAAAAATAGAAAGAAGAACAGGAAAACCAGTCTAACCTAGTATGCCTTCTTTTTTTTCTCCCTTTTACCTTTTTTCTTTCATATGCAACCACTTTGTACATAGGAAATCTGGTCAAAATATGAGCCTGGTGTTGGTCATTCTACATCTAGTACATAGGCTACTAATACCCTGAGTTGCAGGTGCTCCCATAGAGCATAACATCTCGTTATGCAGGGGATGATGCCAACACATGCTCTGCACTTTGCTTCTCCCATTCCTACCTGTCCCAAAATGCCTCATTTAAAAATTAAACTACTGAAACTATTTAAACAGAAAAATATTTTCCGTTTTCCTCCACTGTAGAGCATTTTTCCCCCCAGGTCATCTTTGCAGCGGTATTATATTTTCAGAGAAAGTGTAGAAAAAAGGTGTTAAAAAAACCCCATGTGCATTTTGATTATTTTGCTTAATAATGTGAAATAAATACTTGCCTGGAACATGTTAATAGCCAGCCTTCTGTAGTAATTTACACCATCATTGAAATGTTTATCAGATCCTAAGCCATATCTGCCATAGATGGGAAGAGTGTCAGTTTGTTTTGTTGAAGAATATTGAATGTGAAATCCTGCCTGAGCTGTAATGTCAGCAGTTTTCACAGCATCCACTAGGTGACATTCGACGTGTCTGTGCAGAAATCTGTGTTGGTATGGTGGGCTGTTAGGAGGATCGGCATGACATGCTGGTGACTGCCGCTGTTAGATGTGATTGCTGGGCTTTTAGTCTTGTGAGATTCCTTAACCAGAAGTTTGTGACATATTCATATGCAGTCCGTTATACAAATAAGCTTTAGTTCTCTTTGGCTTTCTATGTACACATGCAGCCTCTGTAAGGTTGCCAGTCTAATGCAGACTGAAGTCCTGATAAAAGTCATTAACGTCAGATTTATTCATGTTAACAGCAAACTCCTGCTTGTTGAGAGATCCAATATTCCTTTCCCCTAACTGATATGGTACCACTGCAAGACCAGGAGACCTGGTATAAGTAGATAGAAGTGTCCCAAAAGAAGAACAAGTAACTAAGTTAAAAAACTGTGAAAACTCGTTAAGAATATCAAGGATTTTTTTTTTCTTTTTCATTTCTGTAAGTTTCTTTAAATCGCAGCTGTCTATGGTGACTGTGACATTTAGTACTGAAAGACAATTTAAACTTAGCCACATTCTCATGAGAGATAACTGCACAGGCTTCTTTATGCATACATTTATACATATAGATCTGTCTATCGTGTATTTCATATATATATATGTATTTAATGGCAGCGGCATGTTCCCTAAAGGAGAGACGAAGAAATGCCATTTTGAGGAACATTTTAGCTAATTCAGTTATGATCCTAGATGATTAAGTCTGTGTTACTTGGCAAGGTGAAGGCAAAGTCCTTCACTGGAGGAGCTACCTCTAATCAGGATCTGCCTTTTGAAGGACCACCGGAAAAGCTGCATCTTGTCACTCTTAGGATGCAGGGCCTGTGACCTGGGTACCAATCCATCTGGCTACCCAGGTTTTTCAATACGTTTTGGATGAGAAACAGTCAAATCTTTTTCCTTTGCTGGGTTCTAAAAGTGAGCAAGTTCTTGCGCTGGCACCAGACTGACAGCCCTCGGTGTAGGAGCCTTCCTTCTGCCTCCGAGCAATGAACAGACGTAACTTTCACGGTCTGAGCTGCCAATTCTGGAAAGACCTCAGCCGTCGGAGTTTCTTCTCCATCCTTGACTGTGTCCATTTTGTATGCCCGTCTGAGCACAGGTGGTTGACTGTGACCTTGGGGAGTGCTAATTAGCAGCGTTTTAGTGACATCAGCTGGGATGGTGTGATGATGGTACTTGACACCTATTCATTCATCCTTCCCTGTAGCTGCTACAGTTTGAAATCTGTCATGGAGCTAGTTATTAATCTGTTTAATGCAGGCTCTTCTAGTTCAGTAACCAGCAAGTTTTCACTCAAGTACCATGAGCTACTAAGTTGACAGAGTGCCAGCAGATTGCAGGGCCTTTCAACCATCAGTGCTTGTCCTAAGACTGCTCCAAAGCAGCTGGGAATATTGTATGATGGAGATGTGGCCAACAACTAATAATTATTAACAGGCTGTTAATTTTGTTTCCTTTAATTGATTTGTGAGCAAAGTTTGTAGCCTTCAGACATTGTGGGACCTGCAAGGCAATTTTGTGAATTACAAAAAAATCCATGTTGGCTGAAACATTTGTAGATGCCTGATGGGCTTTATGCAGACAGAAAAACAGCCTACAGAAACACTGAAAGTTCAGCAATTGCTGCAAATTCCTCTTAGCTTTATGAAGAGTTACAGGCAGCCAAATACTAACAAATTAATTTATTTTACTCTGAAGCTAGTGAGAGGAGGGATATTACTCCTAGCTCATAGCTTTTGACTTCACGCATGCCACATTTTGCATATGCAAAGGAAGAGTTTCAGGAAGAGTTCCCAACTAATACAGTGGAGGGTGTTTTTTCCTACTGAATGAAAGTTTCTTTTTCCAAGAAACATTAAATAAGTCTACATCTTACTGTGCATACAGTAGGCAAGCATTTATTTTCCATTTTCTAACTATATCTTATCTAAATATATTCCGCATCTATTGGCAAGTGACATTTGCTTTACACTTTCCTTGTTCAGCTGTGTCTGCATTTTAATGCTGAAATGCAATGTTGAAGATTTTCAAGGCAACTCTTCTAAGATAATTCTAAAATAAAGGTTTAATACTGTATCAGAAAGTTGGCTTTCCAAAGGCAGTTTTCCATGGGCTGATTTTTGGCCAGTCCCTATTATTTGGATAGGGTTGTTTTTTTGTGTGAATTTTATTTTTTTTTTCCTCTGAAAAATGTATGGCAGAACTAGAAGAGATACAGAGGAGGGAAAAGGGTGATTGGAAAAAACAGATTGCTTCTATGTGAACAGACTATAGAGACCATAATTCTTTAGCTCAGGAAGCAGACAGAAGAGGGGAGTATGGCTAGGTGTTTATGAAACAATGAGATGAAGAGACAAAATGGGAACAATTATTCATTTTTTTTCTCATAACTGAAACCTAGAGGATACTTAATAAAATGAGCAGGTAGCCAGCTTACAATGTATAAAAGAAAGTACGTTTTCAGAGACTGTATGCTTATATTTTGGAATTCCTTGCCACAGAATGTGTGGAAGAGAGAAGTTTAAATGGGCTCAGAAGACCTTAGGAAAATGAATGCCTGATGGGTCCACTGAGGAAATAGTCTTTATATTGCATTAAGGAGATATTTCTCACACTTAGAATTTCATGAGAGGCAATACTGATTTTTTCTTTAAATGTATAAATGGCTGGATAACAATCACCATAGCAACAAAAGGAATATCAGGTTAAAGCAGTAAGGAAAGGATTTAATGAATGTAATGTGTGTGGTTTTTTCCTCCTCAGATATGTTTGTGGTAATTCTTTGTCATATTTCTGCATCCATATTTCTCCGAGGGCATTGCCCATTTTAGCCCTAATGCTGCCTACAAATGATCTGCTGTTTATTGCTGAAAAACTACCTGCCCCGCAGTGACCGAGAGCCGTTTACGCTGTAGGAACATTTCTTGTAATGTTTTAGGCTAGGGTGGTCTGCAAATGAGACCTGACCGGTGGGCCGTTCGCAGAGAGCTGGTGCTTTTCCCCCAGGAGAGGCTCTGCTGCTCACCTGTGCTCCTCCATGGGCCTCGGGTGCTTGTCTTCTCCCGCTGAGAAATTTGGACCACGCCTAAATCATGTCTGGTTTTCTAATTTGATCAGGTTTGACCTGTCTAAAAGCTTTGCTCAACACTTTGGGAACATCAAAGCATCAGGTGCACTATTAAATGAGCTTTGTAGTAATTACATAAACTTACTAAATAATTGAATCCTTCCCAGCGTGATGTAGAGCTCTCTTATAAAGCTTCTGGGAGGTCAGGGTTTATTTTTAAAGCTATGGTAAGGAATCTGAAAGGTGAGGCTTTAAACATTACACATAGTGCAAGCTGTCTTTCTTACCTGCTTTCATTTCTTACTTTTGACTACTTTGCTGAAATTACCACATCCTTTCTAGTGATGGAGTTTTGCTGGTACATGTTAGTTTGTGGAGCTGGGGAAATGTATTTATGACTGTAATCTTTCATACAATGCCTATGTGCTCTGTCTGTCACGGCATAAAATCCCTCAGAATTTCCAAACTTCCAGTATTTTTTTTAAAAAAACTAAAAAGTCTCAGTTCAGTGTGAAGTGGGGAAAAACAAAAGAGGGTAAACATTTTGTTAAGCGAAAGGTTTGTAAGCAGTAACAGGGAAAAATATTTTCCATGCTTACCGCTGTTTCTTTATAAAGAATAATCAAAGATTCGCTAAGTGTATTATTATATTCCTTGTGCATACTTAGCAACGGTATATGGTTTATATAAATGACAATATCTATGGACATAATGTTTGTGTATTCTCTGCTAATTGGCTTTGTGAGCAAGCTGGTTTTATTTGCCTTACAAAACTTGCTTTATGTATGTAACAAAGCCAAAGGGATAAATATATTTTTGAAAGCTGTCTCAATATAGCTTGTTAATTAAAACCATTAAATGCATATCATTACACAGAAGAAAATTAATATTTTCCATCATGCGATCTACAGTTCTTCTGTTTCTTGGAGAGGTAATTATCCATTACCAAACACCAAGTTATGTGGTTTTTTACTCAGTTCTTTTCTTTGTTGTTGAGGAGAAAAATGTCTGCAAATTGTTGAAGCCATTTTGTGTTACATTCTATGAGAAGCAAGGATAAAGATGAAGTTGTGTTGTAAAGATCAAAATAAGGGAAAGTTCAGTAAAAACTGAACTTTTAAATTTTATCGTGGTTTAACCCCAGCTGACAGTTAAGCCCCACACAGCTGCCCACTAACTCCTTCCCAGTGGGACGGGGGAGAGAATCAGAAGAGTAAATGTGGGAAAACTCGTGGGTTGAGATAAAGGCAGTTTAATAGGTAAAGCAAAAGCTGTGCGGGCACAAGTGAAGCAAAACAAGGGATTCATTCAGCGCTTCCCACGGGCAGGCAGGTGCTCAGCCATCCCCAGGGGAGCAGGGCTCCGTCACGTGTAACGGTGACTTGGGAAGACAAACGCCATCACTGCGAGTGTCCCTCCCTTCCTCCTCCTTCCCCAGCTTTACGTGCTGAGCATGATGCTGTATGATATGGGACAGCCCTTGGGTCAGTGGGGGTCAGCTGTCCCGGCCGTGTCCCCTCCCAGCTCCTTGTGCCCCCCAGCCCAGCGCTGCTGGGGCGCTGAGAGGAGCAGAAAGGGCCTCGGCTCCGGGCAAGCTCTGCGCAGCAGTAACCAAACAGCCCTGTGCTGTCAGCCCTCTTTCCAGCACACACCCAAAGCACAGCCCCATACCAGCTACCATGAAGAAAACTAGCTCTATTCCAGCCAAAACCAGCACAAATTTATTACAGGAGTTTTCAGTGTTCCATAAATAGGGGTTTAGATGCCAGTGCCAATAAGCAGAGCTGGTCAAAATTCACTTAAAACCTTCGCCAAGGAAACTTTGGCATTTAGTGTTGTTACCTATGTCAACAGAGAATATTAACTTCTCTTGACAGCAGTTCTGATAAAATATTGTTTTTTAAAATGTTAATTTTAAAGTACCAATGCTTCATCTACGAGTTTGACCTCTCTGTGTTAAGATTTTAAATGTATTTTATAAATTACATTTTTAAATCCACACCTGTTGAATTAAAATCTGAGTAGGATATCTTTTCCTCTAGAACACTGTCCTTATTGTTATATGAAGGCTGCCACAAAAATATCATGAGGTAATTAGATAATAGGAATGGTAAAAAACTGAGATAAAATATCAAATGTATACAAATTTCATGGAAAATGTAAGAAGACTCTGCATCTCAAAACTTTGCAAATGAAAATTTTAATGAGAATTTTATTTTAAAAATAAGTTTATTTTTTAAAATGATTTTATTTTTCAAATAGTGTCCTACAAAAGAATACCCTTGAAGTTGTGGAGCTTTTCAAAAATGCCTGAAGTTGGAGAGAAGAGCATTTTTCAGTAGGTTTGAGAAGGAGCTTGCCAGGTGACACCAAGGAGCGGGCTGAAGTTTGCTTTCATTCTGAGATGACTCAGTGCCATCAACCAGAATCAGAAAGCGCATTCATGATGGCCAATCTTCAGAAGGTCCGCAGCTGGTGAAATCACACCATGGTCTCTTTCTCACATGACCACAGAATGGGCCAGGCTATAGAAAGTTGAGTTGTTAGAACTGCAGGTATACGTATGAGTTTCTTCAACGTGTAGTGAGAAGGCAAAAGCATTCAACTCAGATAATATCCAAGAAACCCGGTAATGAATTGCAAAAAAAGAGCAGATGTTTGCGTATAGCTAATTATAACATGCCAATTAATTTGTAAGTGCAGAGGTCTTGTGTAGAATGACTGGACAAGATACCAGGTCCTGAGAGTTGTCCAGCTGCACAAACCTCTCTTGCTCTCCCTCCCCAGTTAAGTTCTCAGAACGTCACTACAGGGAGGTATTTGGTTACTGCACTGCACAGAGCAGGACAAGAACCTACACAAAATCATCATGAATTTGTATTTGTTGCTAGATCCAACTTTTCAATGATTTTTTTGTTTACAAAACAGTCTGCTGAGTTCATTATTGCATAGATAACAAGGGTAGTTCTGCTTTCAAAAGCTAGTAATTTCCCACAAAAAAAGCATTTGGAAGCTTTGAAAAGAATCTGTTCTCTGTGTGAAATGGATTTGTTTCCATTTTACCCACACATAATGAGTAACGGCGGGGGAATTGGTTCGGTTTTGTCCACAAGCAGCTACTCTTGAACTACCTGATTTTCAGTATTTAAAGCAGTGTTCAGAACGTTCTTGGAGGCTCGCACCCGCCGTCTCTCACTGGGCAGCAATTTTGTTCATTTTTTAAAACTGCAGAAGAAAGTTGAGGGACTTGTTTGTCTTCCAAATAAGTAGCCCAGTGGCCAGGAGCTCATGCTGTAGGGTTTTTCAGTCAGTCATTTCTAACACCCGTTGTGGAATTTTTGTTTGGATTGGTCTACCTTTCATGATTACTTAGTTTTAATTTTATGCTTAGAGGCCTGGTTGTTCAAATCAGCTGGTAATTTGCAACGCCCCTGGGAAAAGCCTGATTCAGCAGTATCTCGGGCACTCGCAGTTAGTTTATTCAACCCTTAGAAGAATTGTGGTGCTGCACATACATCTTTTGCTATAGCAACGCTGCCATCTGATTCAACAACAGCATTGCTATGTTATAGCGTGTTGTCTCTATCTTAAAGCCTCAAAAACGGTCAAAACTGCTGATGGACTGGGGTGGAAGTTATCTGCCTGCTTTATGAGAGAAAAGCCTGTGAGATCCTAGAAGAAAATAGCTCCAATTTATTTTTAACACCGCTTTTGCCGCATTTTGATTTTGTGTTAGGGAGGTGAAATGCAAAAATTTGGGGACAGAGTAATACTTGTCTGTGCTTTATAGAGAAGCCATCAGAGGATAATATTGGTGTTCATATTGTTTCCATCACTCTTATGATTGCTTCATTTAGTACTGCATCTTTTCCAGTTCCTGTGTTGCTGCACTAATAACATCAACATGTTGCAGTCGCTGCTTCTTCAAAGACTGGTATTAATTGAAGCAATTTATTCTATCAGAGCTGAAGATGGCCCATTTATACTTTTATATAATGAATATTAACAAGTTCCATTTATCTTGTCATGTCCCGTCAGCTCCTTTTTCTGCTTCATGCAGATTTGCTGCCCCATACACGCTTTGCTCAGGCTCAGCACAGTAGAACATAGGTGTTTCTCTGTGTTGCATAAGAGGTCAGAGATGCTCACCAGCTATCCCAGTAGAGAAAGAGAAGCAATCCTGAATTGTCATCATTGCTCCTTCATTGACTTGCTGGCAAAATGATGTCTCGTTCTGCCAATTAATGGAGCAATATCTTATTTCAGCAAAAAGATAATATTTGTAATTTATGTCCTTCAACATAATAGTAAATGTGATGTATATGGAATATGAAATATAAAGTATATGGTGCTGATCCATTCCCGAGGGGTATGAGGAGTCTTATACTGTGTCAATAAAAGCTATAGTGTTACAGAAAACTGCTACTTCAGTTCCACATGAAACTCCTCAGTTACTGTACTGCAGAAGCTACCATGTACACAAATGCGTGTATACGAATGTCTTTGCTTCCTTAATATTGATAGTATAAGGCGTAATGTGTCTACTTTTCATTTACGTTGTAGAGTTCTTCTATATGTAAAATAGTTGGCTTTTAATAAAATGGCCATTACATTTGATTGAACTGATCTTTGGCTAATGAAAAACATAAAGGAAACCACTTCCTGTCACATCAAAATATTTGATATTCTCTGTAATGAAGAACCGTAAAAATAGTGGAGCGAGATACTGCTGAGTTATGCTAGGTAAGGTCAAAATTGTTAATTGCAGTGAACAGCAGAATTTGTAGAGCAAGAGCTGAATAAATGCACAGGCTTCTAGAGAATGAGGAATGTTAATGCCAATATACCTCCACCAAAGCTTCTGTTTGCAGTGCTCTGTCCTCCTAAACTACCCCCACAGTTCTGGGTTAGGTGTTGTAGTTTTTCCCCTCTAGGTTTTCCCTATCTGTTATGTAGAAATTATTGTAAATGACATGGAGAGAGAGATACTTTATATTCTAGACTCTAATTACTCTCTGGATGACAGTGGTTTAATCCTGTAATTGATCTTACATGGCAAAACCATGTTTCTGATACTTATCTGCATTTTGTTTTCATGTAATTTTTATCATTTTTCATTAGGTTTGAGCCCTTTGAATGATTTTGAAATTTTCCTTCCAATTTGTATAAATTTTCTGCTTGTTACTCTGCAGCTTCTTGCTGAAGTACTTTTTGTTCACACAATTGGAGATTTGTTTTCTTAAATCTTAAATAAGAATTTCATGGGACTACCTATGTGGTAGTGACTCAGTTAATGCTACTCTTCCCTTTTAATTGTGAGCCAGTCTCCTTAGATGGTTTGAAGGGCATTGTGCTACTTCAAGGGCAGTCTTCATGTGGCATCTTAATCCTAGACATTTGCCAATTATCTCGCTGGCTTCTCAGAAGAGCAGTGGTGTATATCTGTTTCCTTAGATATGTCAGTTCAGGTCAATTAGTCTTTCCTACTCAAATCCCTCCTTCAGTGTTCTTGAACTTTCCTTATTTTCTATTCTAGGTCTATGCTCAATTAACTTTATATAAGTGTAACTCTCGGGATTCAATGGTATTACACAGGTTTGCTAAGTTAAAGCACAACTGCAAGTGGTTGTAGGCTGGGACCTTAAATCGCTCCTATGCACTTTCTACATAGTTTCTCCCTGGCTGAGTTCTAGGAACAGCTTCACTTCAGCGGTGGGGAATGGATTTTTCTATTGAATGTGAAAATATCTGAGGTTTTCCAGTATTCAGGAATTATGCCATTCATCACAAAGACTAAACCAATACCTTTGACCTTTGTGAACGATAACATGCCCCTATGCTGGCCTTAAAGATGGTAATTAATCCACTCACCCGACTTGCGGCAAACTGATGAGACCGCAGGCTAAACCTTGCACTCTGGGGCTTGAATGAAGTTGTTCCACATATGACAAAAGTTATCCTAACCACCTTTAGCTAGGATCCAGCATTATGTGAAACACCGGTTCAGATCTGATATCTCTGGTGAATTCAGGAACCACCAGGCTGTCGGGCTGTTCTTTGATTTCCTTCATGTATCCTGGATGTGACAAACCTTTCCTGTGCAAAATTGTTTTGTTTAGAAAGACGCAGAAATGCTCTGCCCTTTTATCTATTTCTCATTTCACAGTCTGCATTGAGAATGAAGAAATGTTTTTAGGAAATGGTTTGTATTTCATGTGAAAGGGTCTCTGTAGATTATTAGAAGTCAGCACCAGTAGTTCTGTTGTCTTGTATCTAGTTTTGATTCCAGTTTTCCCATTTCTTAGTCATCATTATCTTAGGTATTCACAGTTGTGTCTTTGAGTCTTCTTGTAGAAACTGACTCCTCCACTGCAGTAATAGTTGTTCTGTTCGCCCTTGATTTTCTTCCAGCATGCCTAAATCTCGTTCAGACAGATGCTAAACACCGTATTAAGACTGTATATTCTTCTCAGCTGTGTTGTGACTGCTCTCGGTGCAGCCTGCACCATGAGACACATGAAGACCAAAACCACACTGGTACTTTTGCAGCTGTACTGAATTACAAGCTCATCATCCATTTGCGGCTCGCTTTCAGCCTGCACAATTTTTTAACGTTAATTTCTGTCTTGATGTCCTCATTTGAAGAATTTCTCATTTTTCCTTTTCATAAGTGTTTGTTTCTACTTACGCAAGATGCATATTATTATTTCATGCCTGGGTTCTTACCACTCCCACTTATTTTTCTCACTGTTCTAGTCTGACATATTTGCAGTGCTTCCCAGTTTTGTGATATCTTTGCATCTTAGACATTTTTAATTTTAGTAATTTGCTATTTCCTGTTCCAAATAATTTAAAAACCTCTTAAGTAAACAAGATCTTAATATTGACTTGCTCTAAGCTGCCTCAAAATGTCTCTCCTCATCTTGACACATCATTCTTCATTGTTGCTTAGAAGCTAGTCTATAAATCATATGATATTGTCCTTATTCAGGAAACAAACTCAAATTGTCCTAGGTGACATTTCACAATACCCTGTATGAAACAACACTAAAATTCAGATACAATTATATTGTCTTCATTTCAGTTACCTATTATTTCTGCAGTACTATTGAAAAAGCAGTCAAGTTTGTCCAGGAAGACTTGTTCATTATAAAGTCTTGCTGCCTAATGCTTGTTTTCCTGTGATTCTCTAGAGATGTTTTATTATCATATAGCACCATAAATCTGCAAAACACAGAATTAGAATAAGCTGCATTCTTCTCCCTGAAGTTCCCACATTCTTAAAGGTTCATTAAAGCATCAATAGTCACATCAATGTGCTTCGGTGTCCTGCACAGAAAACCAGGGTCCTCTTGGACAAATAACAGTGGCATGGTAGCCCCAGAGGAGGCAGCCCTCCCCTAGTCCTCCAGTTTTTCTTACTTTATATTGTCTAGTCATTGCCTTTAAAGAGCTTACTGTCTCAGGAGATGGGTGATGCTGTTTGCTGAAGTATCAGGAGTGGCAGAGAGCAACTTTCCATAGTCCTTCCTGCCCTTCTCTGAATTTTCACCATGCAGATGCAGTCCTTGTGTGGCCCCTTAATAGAAAACTGAGCATTTTGATCATCAAACAGGATGTGATAAAATTTTCACCCAAAAGACTGAGACTTTCTGTACCAGTTAAGGCTTTGTTCACAGTCCTTTGCTTCATAGTTTTAATATGGTTTGGTGATCGGTGACCCTATGGCTATGGGTGCATAGGCATTACAATCCCACTGCAGATGTTTGGAAGCAAACTACATGTTTAATACAAACAAATGCGGTATATCAGAATGAAATAAACATCTGAACGTAGATGAGTTGCAGGTATTTCATTGCAAAACAAGGTTGAGCTATATGGGACCACAGAATATAGTTTAAATCAGTTCAGCTGGTGATCTTGTCCAGTATTTTATCTCCAATAATGACTATAAGCTTATACTTTAGAGTAGAAATGTTAGAATGTTCCTAATAATTCCATAGCTGTTATAGAAATTAATTGTACCAGTGTTTGTATTTGCTTGCAGGTATGAGAACTGTTACTTTTGTATTTTCCTAATCCTATTTTATGTAATTATGGATTACACAAATACACAGTCCAAAACATTTTTTTAATTTTTCTTAATTGTGATCCCATATTTCAAATGAAAGTATTTTGGTACCTTCAAGGCAACTCCAGTCATAAAGATGGAAATGATGTTTCAGGGAAACCTGTCAGTTCCTTAAGAATGACACACAATCCAAAGTGTGAGTCCTACTAATACCTTGTTGTGAAGGATATTGAATGACAGCAAATTCTCTAGATTACTGATATACTGCATTTTTTAAAAAATCATGGAATTCAATGTAAATATCTGTTTTACTATTAAAATGGAATTCCTTTTATTCCTTAGAACTGCAAGAGAGGAGTGTCCAATTTGCTCCACTTATTTAATGGGCCACTGCCTTATTTCATATTTTTCTCCTGTAAACATTATTTTTCTTGTTTACAATTTGTGTCTTTGGTTGGGTTTTTTATATTACCATGTTTGCTTAAAATCTGCTTTTATAATGTCAAATGTTTCAGCAAGTGTTTAGCCAATTGCAAGACTGTCAAAGGGAGTGAGACCCACACATGCAAAATATATGTACATGGTACAAGGACATCATACTGGTTATACACTCCGTTGGCTTCAAATTCAAGAATAAAGTTGTCATTGAATAGAAATCCATTTCAGTTCAACTTTAATCTAAAAGCATTATCAGATAGTGAGTGGCGTAGATTAATTTATTTAACTCTATGCACAGAACAGCTTTCATATTCACAGAAAATGTGCCCTGGGTTGATACGGGTGTCTCTTGTCTCATGGCAGGAGAACAGGCTGCACTGTACTCTCCTGCCTGATAGAAGTTTTTCAGGTTTCAAGGCAGGGATTCCCAAATTTAGTTTCTTTGGACAGTGTAACCTTAGCTCCAAAGGAGTCACCAAATAAAAGATGTCAGGTTTTGGTAAGCTAGACAATTCATGCTTTGGATTGATTGTAGCCCTTTCAAATGTTACTATATATGTGCTGAAAATTATCTGGTTTTATTTCTTATGGGAATCACATTTTCCCTGAAAAAGTAGATCAGGTTTAGGATGGCGTCATACTCAAAATGATGTTAGGTAGCAGTGATGTGTTATTTGGACAATAACTGCTGCATCATAAACCAGTGTAGATGATCTTATTCACTGTTGTGATAGACACATTAAATATTCCCTTTTTATGCTAATGTCAGTTTTCAACTGTACTTACTAGTAGTTTGCGATAATTTTCATCTCCATTTGTTTGGGTGTATGAAAAACATTTGCTATAGTCCAGTGATGTTGAGCGTTCATAACAGTTAGGAAAACTAAATTCAAGTTCCCAATTCAAGGAATATGTAATTATTGTATAATAGAGTAGCATGATCATGTGGACTTTGCAAACTGTAACAAATAACTGAGTTTATCATCAGTTTCGTCTCCTAAAGGGAGCGGCATACAGGCTCTCCATCCAGTTGATCAAGTTTGCAGGAGGCAGGAAATCTTGCAAATGAGTGTTTAATGCATGCAGCCTTGATTTATTTGAGCAAAAGTATTGTCTGCTTCATGGTGCTGAGGAAGGTCTTCACACTTCTGTGGAGCTGTCTCTGATACTCTTTGGTGTGAATTTACCCTGACATCTCAATATCATTTCCCCTGGGGCACTAATCACTCACTCAAGTATTGGACAGCCAGCAGCTGCGTCATTAACAAAGTCATGAAACTCCTTTGGAGAATCTGACTTTTGATTTATCAATAGGAACTCAGGAACCCTAAAATTACATTGATGTGAAGTTTTGTTTGGAGGTCCTGACAGATATCAGTACCTTTCAGGACAAAGCCCTGGACAGCAGGTTCAAGAGGCATACCCTGGATGATATCTCTTACCATTTGACATTCCTGGGTTGTTTAGCCATGTAATTGCTTTGCTGGTGTGTTGAGTATGTGTGTTTGGAGCTATACATTGCTTGTGGATGTTGAAAACAATGTTAAAATTGTGACTTTCGCTCTCCAAGCTTTTCCTTGCAGTTCTGGTTGAAAATGCAGTAAATATTGACAAAGATCAGAAGCATGTCTTGAGTCAGAATTTTCCAACAAATTACCTTTTAGTCTGAATTTCATGTTTGTTTCCTTGGGTTTGTCTTTATTGGATGATTGAGTCTCTGATGTACAGCTAGAACTATAGGATTCCCAGCAATATGACTGTTTCAGAAAGAGAAACTAGGAAGAAGGTTTACATTGGAGAGGTTTAATAAAGTAGCTGTTTTCAAAACTTGAACTCCCATACCTTAAGAATCTTCAGTAACTTAAGAATCAAAAAACCCTACCCAGGCTGCCATTAAATACATGTTCCAGAGACAATTGATTTTTTAAATATATCCTACAAGTGCTGATTCTGCAGGCAGTTGTTTGTCATAATCAGATCTAAAAGCTTTTTATCTCCTATCAGCTGATGGCTGTGCTATAACCTTTGGCTTCAGACTTCTGGTAGGAACATGGTACGTACTTCTACAAACAATGAAACTCTAATGGCCTTATCAATTAACAGCAGTACTCATTGTGTTTAACAGTGCTGGAAATTAGTTTCTCAGGCACTGATCTTGACAGGTCAGCTGTCACAAATTGATAGACCTATCTGTAAATACATTGGTCCTATAAACAAAATTCTGTCTGCAAGAACTAGAAGTTAAAATTGAAACACTTCTGAACAAATGAAATGTTCTGGAGCACAAGGGTGCACAGGAAAAATCCCTTCTGGAAATGGTTTTCCTCATGTTCCATTTATCAAATTTATTTGTATAGTTTCCTTTTTTACAGACTGAAAAGGTTGTGCCTCCACAGAGAACAATATGGAGCTCTGTGCTGAAGTGAAATACTCTCCTCCTCCTTGCTCTTATCCCTGCTGCATAAAAGAGGAATCTTTGTCTTGCTCCTTTTGAATAAAAGGAATAACTTTATGGTTTTGCACTGGCATGTCTCCAGTGTCCTTTTTAGAATTCTTAGAGTTAATGAAGAATGTGAAATGTAGGGTATTTGAAAAGTCTAAGGCCTTGGTATGAAATCTGATAGAGGTTTTGAAAGGAAAAACAGTGGGAGAAGGAATTGAATTGTCAGTCCACCAGTGGTGAAGTAATAAGTTAGTGTGTTACATTTCCCATTTTTTAATAAATATTAAATCATCATCTGTAGATTATGCAAGCCGTTTAGGCCAATGTATCTTCCATGTATCTTTATTGTATATTAACTGCATAGAAGAGCTGAAGAAGGCTTAGACAGTGAACCTTCTTTACAGATTTGAGACACAATATATACCACACACCCCTATACTGGTATTTGAAGTCTGCTGAACCATACTGATTTATGTCAGACGACAAATTTGTCAATTTGGTTTGGCAATAGCAAGAGCTAAGAAGCATCTGGTTGTATTTCAGAGCAAGCATCTAAATTCAAATTTAAAAGGTGCCATGGCTACAGGTATGTACCTGTATTGCTGCAGATACTTTTGTGTGCAGAAGCTTAGCTGTCACTCCAAACTGGCATCACAAGGGGAGAGTTTTCAAACTGAGATACTTTAGCTTTCAGGATTGTCATTGGAGAGCTGAATGTTATTCATTATTATTCATTCCCTTCCTCCATCATCCAGGTCATCTAGATAAAAGAAGGTGTATCTTAAGTCTTTCCTGTGTCTCAGCGTTGAAGATTTAGTGACTATAAAATAATTTTCATCAGTTGTGATAGTTATGATGGCTGAATATTCACTGAATGTCCTGTTCTTTTCTAGTTCCCTGTTTATCGGTTTGGTGCAAAAAAACAAAAATAAAACTATACAGATCTCTCCCATCACATTTTATTTGTTGGTTTGATTTTTGACGCTTTAGGATAAAACGGAAGTCAGAGAAATAAATCATGTAGGACATCTAGCCACAGGCATTTTCAGAGAAATAAGTTCTTTCCAAGAAGGTTTTGACTTGTTACATGAAAATTAGCTTCTGGCAGGAAGAAGCCACATTTCACAGATCTTGGACTATGTTTAATTTCCGCAGGATATGCCTTCAGCTAACAACACTGCTTCCACATATGTGAGCATACTATTGGTGTTTTAAGAGGAGAGCTGAAAAAAAAGAAGGAAACAGTTTCTACTTGATACTATTTACAACGCTTCTGAACAAAATGACACCATGGATTCTGTTTGAAGGCAAAAGGAGTGTCTGGCTGCTGCTGCTGCAGAACGTATTTGGTTTGAATAATCCAAAGGTCACTTAAGATTGACTTTTCTATTGAACCCATTTTATTGAATTTCGCTGCATTTCTCTTCAGAAAATGCAGTAGAATGGATTTTTAAAGTGATACATTTAGTTGAAACAGAAAATAATTAGATGTAATGTTCCAGGGTGATATCCTGAAAACCTGCATCCTTAGATGTAATGTTCCAGGGTGATATCCTGAAAACCTGCATCCCGGTACATCTAGCAGATGCATGAAGTACTGGTAGATATGAGACATTTGATCATCAGGAGCCTGGGAACGTGAGAGTCCGTCATTCTTTTACTGATGAGGTGGAATTAGGGCAAGAACAGAGAAAATAGGACTTAAGATGGGATCTGAAGGAACTCCAAGAGAGGAGACAGTTTGACACCATAGAATCTACATCAAGATTATATGACTATCAGTGAGCGAGAACAATGTGCAGCAGGAAAAATGCTCGGTCTTTGATAAGCAGTAGGGAATGATTTGAAAAGTAGGAGGGGTTCTGAGCAGACAGGGGAATATGGGACAGTGAGACCACAGATAATTCTGAGGGCTGACAGGCAGTATAAACTTACTGGAGAGAAGTGTCACATCAGTGTGATCTAAGTGAAATAATATGACAAATACTACAGATAATAGAGCAGTTACATTATAGGCATCGGTGAAAATACATTCAAGCAAGGTACGTGTTTATCTCTGTCCTCCGATTCTCGCTAATTCTGATTCTGCATTTAAAAAAAACCCATCTCTCATCCTCTCTTTATCAGTTCTGGATTTGGTCAAGCTACTGTTAAATGTTTATTTAAATACTGAAAGATTTCTGCCTAACGGTCCTTCAGACTCACTGTACTTTCTGTTCTAGCTGGCAACGTGGGACTCTGAGAAAGGACTGAATGGGAGCCTGCAAGAACGGCGTCTGGGCAATGACTTACAAGGATTGACACTCAAAGTGGTGACTGTCTTGGTATGATCCTACTTGAGTTCAGGGAAAAAAAATGCTTAAAAAAAAAAGGATTTGACTGAGTATTTTGGGCACTTCCCGCAGTATTTTTCCCTATCATTTTCAGTTCTGTGTTTTTGGATGATCAGTTACATAAGCAAGGAAGGTAGATCATGGCCTTTTATTATTTTATGTAAAGCTGCGCACTGTCAGATACACAGAAGATTTGTTTGTTTGCTTATGCGGTTTTTCTGCGTTGTAATTCCTGCTGGGCATGGAACCAGCATAAGGCCTGAGGGCACAGGGGTGCGTTCCAGATACCGTACTCTGACTCGGATATGCAGTTTCCAGCATTTCATGGATTTTAAGATCAGATGGGCCAATTATGATAATCTAATCTTGGCTCTTGTACACTGCAGGCTGTAAAATTTAATCAAGTGTTTCTTCCATCAAGCTCATAAATTCCTGTTGAGATAAAGTATATCTTTTAGATAGGCGTAGTCTTTCCAAAAATTCATTGCGCTTTTGGGACTACTGCCTGTTAGCATCTAGAGCTGTAGCAGAGCTCGTGTCAGCTGAGTGCTAAATTAGGGGCAAATTAAGGCTTTAATGCATTGCTGCCTAAAATATTGTAGTTTGCCGATTGCAGAATGTGGTGAATTTTTGTGCATTTGATTTCTTTTTTTCTGAATTTTGGTACAAATGGGAAGTACCGCCTAAGATCATTAAGGCACTCCCCCCAGCCCCCAGTTTTCTTTCCTCTGTGTGGTGAGAGGTGAGGTTATGCTGTAGCTTATGTGGGAGGTGAGCAGATCCCTTCCACGAGAATGTCGCTACCGGGTTGCGGAGGCAGCCAGCTGCAGTGTCTGCACCACTGGCAGCGCCAGCATTCCCTTGCAGGAGAGCAGGCTGCCCATGCCTGACAGAAAACATAGCACAAAATGCTATGTTATGCACTTTAATTTAAAATACTCCAGGAAGATTATTCTTTGACTTTTCAAAAATTTAAATATTCACAAAATGCAGCATTTTTAGCTCTTGTTTCAGCATGTCTCATGGATAATAGATGAATCATTGTCTGTAAAAGATAGCTTTTTATATCTGTTATGGTCTGAGATAGATGGACAGTAGTAATGTTCGTATGCAGGACTCACACCATTAACTTTATATTCTAGACAGCTACTTTGAACACTAAGGTGTGTGTCTGTGCCCTCTTTGTAGTCAGTGAGAAAAGGCAGGTACTTCTAAGAGCAATTCATCTTATGGGCACCAGGATGCTGCTAGAGGGGGCTGAATTGTCTTCTGGAGTCTGCCTCTTCTCAAGAACTATGGAAACCCCAAGGTCACAGACAGGCCTCAGGTGCTGAAGCAATGGTGTCTGGTTGGGATGCCTCATAGCATCTCACACAGCCTACAGTTTTTGCCTAAGAAGGTTACTAGTGTCTCAAAATCTGTGCCAAATTGTCCAGAATTAACTTAGCAACATCCTTGTGCTAAGACAAGCAAACTAAAATACTGGTTTCAAGTATCAGTTAAGAAACTGTTTTGTTCTCAGGAAGAACCTTTTGTGATGGTGGCGGAGAACATACTTGGGCAACCAAAACGATATAAAGGATTTTCCATTGATGTTCTGGATGCACTTGCCAAGAATCTGGGTTTCAAGTATGAGATATATCAAGCTCCTGATGGCAAATACGGACAGCAGCTCCAAAACAGCTCCTGGAATGGCATGATTGGCGAACTCATTAACAAGGTACACAGAGAAGAAGCTGTATTTAAAAAAAAAAAAAAAAAAAAAGTAGAAAGACTTATTTTCAGATTATGGTGTCAAAGCTTTGTAAGGGGATTCTCGCCTTCCTCCATTCCAAATTACAAGAGGATGAATTAGGATGAAAGCGCTAGCGCAGAACACTATGGGTAGTTTGAGTGTGGCGTAAACTGTGCAATTTAAGATTTAAGACCCTGTATACAGAATAGGAACTAGAGAGTCTGTTGTTCTATTTACTCTCAGCTGTTCCTGACATAAATTCTGTGTAAATCCACGTGTTTACATAGCCATAAGCATAAGAAGATGGGACACATATGTGAGTGTGAGTGAATGACTATAGAAAATACAGCAAAAATCATGTATTCTTAAAATACTAATTACTATTATTTTATTTTTGTCATTATGTCTTTGCTACTTGTTTGTAGGTGTGACTTTATTTGGGTCACTTTGTGGCCGTGCATTTGATAATTATCAACTGTTAGACACTAAAACAGAAAAAGCGTGCCCAGTAATATACCATAAAAAAGTGTTTTGAAGGACCAGAATTTAAGCTGATCTCAAGATTATTCATTCATTTAAAACAGAGGACCCAACTTCTTTTTTTAATTACAGTCTTGCAAATCAGGAGTAAGTTAATTGAACTCCATTGAAGTAAATGGGGGAAGTTTATAGCTTAGAATCTCGCAGAGAATGAAATTGGAGTGTATTTTGTTCATGTTCTCGCTATCTGACATGGGACAAATGTTAATCAAGAAGGAGAATCAAAGGAATTAATATTCCATGTTGCTGCCCTTTGTAGAAAAGGTTACTCTTCTGCAGTGGAGTTATTACTAAAAGTGAAAGCTTTCTCATTATCTAGTAAGTAGGCAGCTCAGTATCTAGTAAGTAGATGTTTAGGAAGAAATGGAAGTGATTAAAGCAATAGTATACGTGTGCATGATAATGGGATATTCTTGGTCGGTGCTAGGAAATAAAAAGAAGTTTTTACTTATTTTGCATTGACATAAGCTGTTTGAATTTCATTGATTTGAAAATGTGGTAAGAAATTCTGTTAAATTTCTTTGGAAATTGCGTTCTTTCAAACAATGAAGTATCTATTATGGTATTTTTTAAATGGTATTTCTGCTACTAGCTTTTCCACTGGTGCCAAAGGATTTCAAAGCAGACCTCTCTCACCTAGTATTTTCTTTACTTTCCCAACAAAATGTAGAGATAGGAAACAAAAAGTACATAGCTGTTTTTATTAAGATGGAAAAATATTGAAAATCTAGTTGCAGCTCTTCAAAAGCTTTGGGAATCTTATTAACTCCTGATTTATCTTTCACTGAGTTTGCTTACTCTTTAAGGGCCCTCTACGTGTAAAATCTACTTGCTTTAAACGTTGAGGTCAAAGCAGTTTCAGGAGCTAAGTTGCCTTTGGTGCATTCTTCCAGTCACTGGTTTTTGCAATCACTTCGTTTGTCGTAAAGAACCAACACAGTCTTCCCCCAAGTTGTCATATGAAATCCCTTCATGAGTATGGGAAGTTAGCAACTTTGCAGGGAGAGCAACAAACATTAGCTCTTTGCACCTTGCTATCAAATACACGAGCTAAATAAATGGTGTTTCTTTCTTACTGCTTGCAGTGCACCAGCTTAATATGGATTGCAGCTTTAGGCATCCTTTGGAAAACAAATGAGGGATAAAGGTTAAATAAGTTGCACTCATTCCAGAGAGGAGTCAGGGTGATGCTTTTTGTTCTGAAGTATGTGCAGGTTATGTTTCATGACTCCACTTTAGGCCAGTGCAATTAACTAATGTTCAAATGATGAAACTGTTTCTGGTTTTATTTTTAGACAATTTATTTAGATTTGTCTAAAAGTGTTGAGTTATAGAAAGAAATGCATGGACTCACTTGGTTCTTAAAGAAATTTCTCCGTAAGGCTCACACTGGCCAAATTCATGGTGAGAGGAAGAGATGTGATTTCTTGCATTTGTCTTGCAGAGAGCAGACCTAGCCATCTCAGCCATCACTATAACACCAGAACGAGAAAGCGTAGTGGACTTCAGCAAGCGGTACATGGACTATTCTGTGGGAATCTTAATCAAAAAGCCTGAAGAGAAAATCAACATCTTCTCTCTCTTTGCTCCTTTTGACTTTGCTGTGTGGGCTTGCATTGCTGCAGCCATCCCTATAGTTGGCGTCTTGATATTTGTCTTGAACCGGATCCAGGCAGTCAGGGCGCAGAACACTTCCCAGCCGAGCCCTTCTGCTTCCTCCACCCTCCACAGTGCCATCTGGGTCGTGTACGGCGCCTTTGTTCAGCAAGGTACCTACTCCCTTATAAACACCACTGATGGACGTTCAGAAATATTCTGCCTTAGGTAAAGCAGGTCAGAAAGCGTTAATCTTGGCCAGAATGGTCTAGAGACGAAAGAGAAGGCTCATACAGGGAGGTAATAGGTTTTATTAGCCCAGCTGATGAAAAGTGGGAAGAGGTAGGTAAGTTTTGGGGGGGCACGGTATGTTCTGCTTTTCTGTCTCTCAGTAAGTCCAGAAAACCCACTCCTAGCAAGTTTTTCCACGTTGCGAAAATTATCACACAATAAATAAACTACAGAGCTGCTTGGTGCAGAATTACAACACTTCCCCAATTCTGAAACTAGCACCCTTTCTAGTTGTTTAAATTTAATTTTAGAAATTTATATGTTTTGGAACATTTGAGACAGTTTAACTTTTTGTTCTTTAAATTGAATATGAAAATGACTTGTCGTGTAACTAACTTTATGCTCAGGAATCTCTAGGCATAGGACTAATCCTATTGAATTCAGTAGGATTGCTACCATTAACAAAGTTACTTTACTTTGTTAAGTAAAAAAAGATAATTGTTTGCAAAATCTGCCCACGTGTGTTTTGGCCCTTATCTATATCGTGTGTGTGTATATATATTCTTGGAAGGCAGGTTTTGTTGAATGGTAACATATGGGTATGTTAACTTTTTTTTTTACATTTTTTTTCATTGTGATTGCAAACTTATAAAGCTTCAGCTGGAAAATCCTTACTATTGCTATGAAACTTGGTCCCTCGTCTCATTTAGGTGGCATCCCTGATGGGTTTAAATACAGTAAGGTATAATCAGCACAAGCATACACT
This sequence comes from Ibycter americanus, assembly GCA_035590275.1. Taxonomy (NCBI): domain Eukaryota; kingdom Metazoa; phylum Chordata; class Aves; order Falconiformes; family Falconidae; genus Ibycter; species Ibycter americanus. The sequence goes on along the minus strand of JAVJGI010000065.1, from coordinate 39,648,207 downwards.
GAAGTGAGTAGCACCAGCTGTGTGGTGAGGTTTGGTCTCCCAACAATGTTCAAGCATAACTGTGCTTGAAGCCCGCTAGAAGAAATCTTCACGTTGTTTCAAATGCTGTAAGGAGTAACAAGTAATGACACTAATGTTTCAGTCTTTGCAGATTTAAATACAGCACAGATAACACAGAAACCATTGGACAGTTTTGCAGTTTTTTTCCAAATCTAAAATGATCATTGAAAACAGAATATTACTATATACTGAGCACTGTAATGATTTAATTCTTGCATATTAGCCGTGCTTCACCGTTAACCTTTATTTATTTACGATATTTTTCATGTTCTGTAGATTTTGTCCTCAACAATTCCCAAGGGAAATATTTTGAAAGATGATTTTTCTAGAACAGTATCTAAAGCAAGAGGCTGGCTGGAGAAAATGTTTGTAAATGATCAGCCTTAATGGAAGCAGTGCTTTTCTCACAGTGAATGGGTGGTCTGGAGGGGAAGCAAAAATGTAGAGGGGTAGCACAGCAGAGTTTGACATAGCAGGGCACACAGAAGGTGACCGTAAAGGGAAGCTGCTGAGAGACTCCCATTTTCTCTGTTGATTCGCAGGGAGTGAATCTACTGTCAATTCTGTGGCGATGCGTATTGTAATGGGAAGCTGGTGGCTCTTCACCCTTATCGTGTGCTCTTCCTACACAGCAAACTTAGCAGCATTTCTCACAGTATCAAGGATGGATAATCCCATAAGGTAAGAGCCTTTGCTTAACATGAAGCTGGAAACCTGGATTTCACAGAAAGGTATTATCCATTTGAGCACTCATTCTTGCAAGAAGGAGATAACTCTCTAATAAAAGGCTCTGCTTATTTGCAGTGGCTGTTTTGCTCTTCTCCCTCTCTCTTCACCTTCACTCCAGCAACCCCCATGCAGTTTTGACGTGCATGGAGGGGACAATGGCACTTTAACTGTATTTTTCCAGAAGAGAGGTCTTCCATGTTTATATGTCTTTTGTTTAACTCGTGATCTCATTGCTTTAGCTGCCTTTATTTCTTTGTTGAACGTCAGAGGGAACTGCCACCTCTGGGGAACATCTCACTTCTCACTGTGTAATTTTATGTCTTCAATATTTTTATATAAGCTGTTGTTTATACTATTATTTGCATGTAAGCTATCATAGGCAGCCTTTTAAAATATAAATGGCCAAAATATAAATGGCCAGATTCAGTGGTGTTGTTTGCAGAAAAAGCTTTTTCTCGAGGAGGAAAAGATAATTGAACCTGACTCCAGGATAATAGATGTAATATAGCAGTTGTTTTATTAAATTTATATATAATTCTCTACAGTTGTGTTGGCAATATTGTGATGATAAATTACAGCTTCTGTAACAAAACAAATTTATCTTGCACCTTTGACTTCTTTTCCCTGCCGTTTGCCTACTAATCCATACCTGATGAGAATGTTTTCAATAGACCAGGGCTCTGAGCAGCTCCAGAGGGCTGCTGGTTTTTTGGTGGCAACGTGTGTGTGTGTAGGTAATTTGTTTTTCTTCAGCAGATGTAAAGGCTAAAGAATGTTTTCATTTTTTCTCTCAAAACATGGACAGTATTTCCACATTAACACTGGCATAGAGTACTGGGAGAGCCGTCGATCTTCTGCAGTCAGTGCTGATGGGATCAGAGCCTGATATCTTATGTTTGATCTGATGGCGATGGGGTGGAGAGGTGGCCAGAGGACAAACAGTGCGACACAGGCTCTCCTCCTAGAAATTCCTGAGCCAAGGGTCTTAAGTGCTAGAGTGTGACACGGTTAGTCTGTCGGTCTGACTTGGGATTGCACTGGGAAAACTGGGACTAATACTTGTGCTTCGCTCCTGAAACAGAAGCATTGGCACTTAGGTGGGGCTGGCACTCTTTTCTTCTCGTTTTTTGCCTTCTCTGTGGTATCAGCACGGAAGGACATAAATAAGTGCATTTCTCATAAACATGAGTTTAACGGTATTTCCTGTTTTTAACTTGCCATTGCATACTTGCAGGTAATGTAACGTTTTGTATGGATATAGTGTTATAATAATAATAAAACCAGCCCGAAATCATAACCACCTTTGTTTTTAAATTAATTTTCTGTGAGTTTGGCAAAAGGAAGTGGGTTTTAACACCAATAGAAATAAGAACTACAAGTAATTTATGGAAATAGCATGAGAAACTAAATAGAATAAAACTACCACAGAGTATCTGCGAGGCCTGGCTGTAATAGGAATAACGTAAAGTTCAATGAATAAATTGCTCTTGGAAACCAAAGACACAAATAGTTATCTGGAAAGCTTGAATAATGATCTGCTCAAACATTTCTGAAAGTTCTAGTTCCTTCATGGCAGAAGAAATTGTCCCTTCGGTTTACTGAGCACCTCCCCAAACTCAACAAAGTTCAGAGGAGGACAAAAGTTGGGGTGAAATGCAGTGAGGAATCTGCCACAATAGACACAGGTTTAAGAGCAGAACTATGAATTATTACAGGAAGCCTTTAAGGCAAAGCTATTACAACATTTATAAGGGGTTTTGATTCCCCTTCTTATTAAAATGAAAGGACATTGCTAAGAATCTTGAGGAGGAGAGAAGTTATTTGGGTAAAGGAACTGCTCAGCATTGTTTTGGGACTTCAGAGCCCAGGCACCCCTCTACTGTTAGAGATGGCAGCTGAAGATTTATAATTAAATGCCTTTCTATACCTAACGGTAGCTGCCGTTTTCCAGGTTCCTGATATTACATCCGCTTGTACAAGGTGAGGGTACAGAAGGAAGAAAGCACTCTACTGAGATATGCAAACACCAGCAGAGTAATTCAGGTGCCAAAACATAAATGTCTAAAGTAATTTTAGTTGCCATAAGGTTCACTGCCTGTGCTCCGTCTACTTTGCTGTAAGGGCAGGGGTCTCTATTAGGTGTTGTCAGCCGCAACGTGGATTATTTATATTGCCTGGGGTGTCTAAAGTGGTCCCAGATCCTGTGGCTTAGGCACCTGAATCATTCCTGAGGTAATCTGAAATGGTAGCTGTCAGAAAGGTCTTTGATTTGATCACTGGTTGGCATAACTGAGACAGTTAAAGGACTTGCTTGTCTAGGCTTGCAATGGCTATTTTACAAAGTCTGCAGAATCTCTCTGAGATCCTGCTACTCTGAGAGAGGGAGGGAGATCTGGATTAATGCCTTTAATTGAAAAATGCTAGTGCCTTAGGAGAAAGGAGATGGGGTAAAGATACAGGCTCTCCAGAAACTTTGTTTTCATCCATTACTAAGCAATGATGAAGATATTTTCATATCCCCACTCTTTGTGAGAAACCTCTTATAAAATGTTGTGTCAGATTTATTCCTGAGAAAGTAAATTACTGCCTTACATGAAAGCATTGTGGCTTCGTGTCTCAGCTCCCAGTACTTTTTAGCTTCAATACGGTATGATGTAGAGTGGCTATTCTTGCCTTTCTAAATCTGCAACTCAGCTTGCCTGCATCATATCTCCCACGGACCAAGAAAGCAATACTTATGTGAAATCCATTTTTCCCACCCAAAGAGGCACGGTGAGTTATAGCTCAAAATTTGCTCACCACCTAAGAACTACCAAATCCATCTGTGTATACTTCCATTGTTAAGAAACAAACCCCCCATCCTCCCAATAAATGCGTGCCGTTATGTCTCCCTCCATAGAGAAGTCCTCTGGTGTTCAGTACTGCTGCTGCTATGTCGGCAGCAGGAGAGAAAATAGTATTATGGTGCTGCGGTAGCTGCACCATAGTTAAGATTTTCATTACAAGACTGATTTTCTTCCCAGTCCCTCTCCAAAATACCTAATAAAAGTTGTTTCAACATCAAATTTTACATGTGTGGTCTGTGACTAGTGGAACAGGAGTATGTTTGATTGAATAACTAGGTGTCAATCAATCCAGTGATCATTACCTCCACGATTTCACTTCAAAACAAGTGTGTCATACAAATCATAAATGATATTTATTAGAATGGGCTTGGTGAAACACTCACTGAAGCAAAGTTGAACTGGTGGAAGGCAGATTTTTAGAACTGGCATGTCAGATGAAAGCCTGCTAATAAGGGAATAATTTTTTTAAAAAATCTGGTATTGGCAAATCTCACAAAGCTTTTCCACGCAGCCATGAGTTTCAGGGACTGCCAGTGGCTCACAGAAAGGTGAAAAACCCTTTCTGAGTGAATAGGAGGCATGGCAGAAAGCAGCTTTGATATGCTGCCTGTATTTCTGTATTTCCTGACAGGGACCTCCTAATTTCCAAACAGGTTCCCAAGCGCCGTGTTGTCCAGGTGCCCAGATCCCATGTAAGGAATGTGCCAACCTTGGAAAGAACAAAAATCCTTCTTCTTGGATTTTCCTAAACCCTCAAGGGCTTCACCACAAGTGTGGTAACAGGGAGAGACATCGGTTTCCTGGTCTGGCACGGCTGCACGTGCTGCCTTGCTCCTCACGTGTCCTGTGTGCCCACCACTTGTCCCAGTGTGACAGGGCACTGGGGAGCATCAGAGCGTGGGGTCCGAGATCCACGTAAAAACTTCTGGCCCTTCAGGAGATCAAAGATAGCAGAAAACAACGTGAACTTTCCTGGGCTCTCCTCTATTTTCCAGTTGCTAGCAGTTGGTACTTCTGCACCCCTTTGCTCTTTTAATAGGGCTTCTCTGAGCCCTCTGTCCAGATTACCTTGTGCTCTTCTCATCTGCTCTCCGCCCCAATCTCACAACAAGGGAACAAAGGCAATGTAGTGCTTACATCAGGGTTTCTGTGTTCATGGAGACTCACAGGCAGGGCAGTGAACCATCAAGTAGATTTCCCAGCTGCATGTGGGCAGAGGAGGGATTTTTTGTGAATGTGCTGGTGGCCACCACTTTGGAGCTCAGGCTAGGAAGCTGTGATCTATGTTCTAAATTTTTAAATGAGCAAATCTAAATTTTTGTTTTGAAATAGAAATCTAGGTAATGTTTAGAGCCCATGCTAATCCTTGGCAAACTTGTTTAAACCCAGATGATTTGCATTTATCATTCTAATATTTACCTTCAGAACTGTACGCAGCTGAAAAGTCTTCTAATGGGTCAGTCTACCAAGTAGGGGCTGAATTATTACATGTGAGTTTGTTCTTTCTTTTGTCTTATTAAATTTTCAAACAGCCCTTGGATCTGCTGTCTGACCTTCCATTTGTAATTATGAGTTTAATTAGCAGTGACTTAACTTCCAGCTTCATTTCTTGTTAACAAGCAGACTACATGCAGTTCAGTAGCTGCACAGATATTCTGAAACTCAGATTTAGGAAAGCTTGTCTGACAACAGGTTAAGAATCATGCAGGAAAAATGGGACATGAAAACGTAGGCTATTTGCAAATTCAAAAGAGTTTAAATGTAAGATCTTATCAAATTGATCTTTAACATTTTCATATCTTATGGAAGTTTAGAATGGTATCTGTATGTGTGCATTCATGGACTGCAGACAAATGTGTGTTATATCTGCTTTTAAGTTCACAGCTGCTGTTTCATGATTTGGGATTTCCTTATTTGCATTTTAATCCCCAGATTTCATGTCTTTTGCTGACAGCTGAAGATTTACTGCAGCTTAGTTGGGGTGATAGTCTAGCACTTCGAAGACTTGGGCGTAAATTCTTTTCCTACCACAAGCTTTGTTTGATCTCGGCAAGCTTAGCCTCCTCTGTCTCAGTTCTCTTTCTGTATAACAGATTTAACTTCTTTTTTTTCATATCTTATATGGCATGTTGTCAGTTTAGGCACTTTAAAGATGATGGCCAGGAATGACCATATTATAATAGCTCTGCAGGTATCAAAAAAGATAGATTTTCTGGGTTGCATACAAACCAGAAACAATCTGAAAATATTTTACAAGGAAATGAGAAAAGTGTTTTGAAGATGCCAGCTAGAGGGAAATGAACAAAGGTTTCATCTGCTGTAGTTAAGTGGATTTGATAGGGTTGGTAGCAAGAACCTCACAGGAATCCCTCTATTTGCTGAGATTTTGCCTTGAAATTCCTTGTGTTTGAAAACAGCCTTTCTGTCATTAATATCATACGTGGCTTTCTAAATATTTCATTGGGTTTTCTTTTTTTATGTTTAATTTGTAGTGTGTTTTGCAGTGTCTGTGCAGCACCTCAGGCACGTTGGCAGGAGGCATGTACGAATGAGCATGATAAAAAATAATTATCGTGAGTATTATTTAAGGCCTGTGAGCAAAAGCTTCAATCATTAAAGAACTAGGTTAAGTTCATCCATAAAAATGAAGGCTAAAAAAGAGTGTAAGAAAGATGCAAGTGAAATGAACAAGGACAAAAACTCAAAAGTTTTTTTCTTTCCAGAACATTCCCTCTTTAGACCACATGGAAGCAATGTCACAGGAAATGCTCTGCAGCCCGTGCAGCAGGGCAGCAGTGCTCAAGGGCAGAACTTGCCAGCCCTTTGCCTTCAGGCACTGCTCAGGACAAGACACTGTGTTGTCGCCAGCGCTGGAATGCCTGTTGTCTATCTGCTCATTTTGCTGTCATTGATGGTGTTGCCCAGTGGGTGCTTCTGGGAAACCCAAGGCTTCATAGAGTCTGGAGCCTTTTAAAAAGCTTTCTGAATGTTGGCATATGCCGTTCAACCACGCTTTAAAATGGATCCTAATTACTCCTGTAATTGAGCAAGCAGGCAAGCGTATAAGTGCAAATATTTCCCAAGGACATTTTTCTGGGAAAAATGAGAACGCACAGCTGAAAATCAAGCTTGTGTTCCATCTCTCCAGTTGCCATTGTAAAAATGTGGCATATACTGGAGATCAATGGCAAACCAAGAGATCTGTGATTCCACACCCTCTTCAGCTCTACTTTTATGACAGCTGTATCACAGCATCTCTTCATTTGTTCTTGTTACTGGGAAGTTCTGTGACTTAACTGGGTTGAGGCATTAACGTTCAGATGCATTCACAGTTTAGAGAAGAAAATTATTTGGATATGACGTTAGCAAAACCTACCATCTGTGCAGGTAATAAAATTACTTTTTTATTATTTTTTTTCTTTTCCTCTGGAAGGGTGAAAATCTAGCAAGAGCAGTAATCCTCATGACAGCCCGTCAAAATGTACAAAGATTGGTTCAAATCTGAGATTTGATACACAGTCTTCTCAGCTCTGATTGAGTCTCCTCTTGAGTCAGACTTTCTCATATGAATATAGATGATTCACTGGCCGTCCATAGAGTGCAGCAGCTGTATGCTTCCTGCGTGTGTTACCTTCCATTGGCCCCTGACTTCCACCTTCTTTGTTGTAGTATGTGGTTTCTTTTTATTACAAGGATAGTACCTATGGCTTAATTTGTTGGGTTTTATTTTCTGACTCCTAAGGGATAAACAGTACAAAATGCAGTAACAGAAGTTTTTTGCACAATCGGATATTTTTGCCAATAGGATATGTACATTTTATTGTTTTTCTCTAAAGAAGCTGATCTAATGTCTTATATGAACTGATAATAAAATCTAATATAACAGGATATTAAAAAGGCAAAATAATTATTACTATAGGAATTCAGAGATGGCCTTAAAGCTTTAGACAGTTCTTAACCATAAAGACTACCTCAACCCATCATTTTTTAAAAACAAAAACAGGAGTAAGAAGGAAAACTTCATGGTGAATTCTGTTTTGGAAATGGATTCTGGGTGAGGAACAACCATTAAAGTAGGCTGGCCAGTGTGCTTGAATATTTGAGTTTCACTCCTACAAAAGCATTCATATTTTTTTCCTCTAGATACTTCCAGGTAGCTATTTATTTGACCTACAATGCAAAATTACCCGGCTGGTTTTGCATATTAACATACTATTCCATGTGTTTGCCTGCTTGCCTTCTTTTGGACAGACAGATACTGTTACATGTCCCTGTGGGGTCAGAAGAGTAGTTAAACAAAGACTCTCAAAGTGGGAAGCCAGGTAGAACCTGGACATATATAAGTATCTTCATGACACTTGCCGGTGAAACAGCGGCCTGGAAGAAACAAAACAAAACTCCTGTAAAATTACTTGTATTTTATACCGTTTATCTTTGCTGGTCAGAATCATTAGTGTAACAGTGGACCCTATTATGTAAATCATGCAGGTTGTTTTGTTACGGAGTAATATAATGCATATTTCTGCACAGGTTTCCAAATTGTCCAGAGTTGGAAGGTCTCTGTGAAAGCATCCCCACAGCCAGAACAAGCAAGTAAATTGCATTTGCAAACTACCAATAATTAGTAAGCACTTGATCACAGCAAGTTAATTCCCGTGAAACAAGGAGATGAAGTTGCAAGTATATGTCCCTACTTGTAAGAAGGGAAAGTTGTACCTGTTTTCTTACTTGCTGTCAGCTCAGACGGGACATATATGGGCTTCCAACTCTGCTAATCGGTTGCATGTTTTTGGGAATGCTTCATTTGCTTGTGTAAAAAAAAAGTCATCTCACTTTGCACAATTCCTTGTGAACATCTCCACGTGAGCGGCGGTTCTGTCATTCTCGTACCATGGTGGTTCAGCACCGAATTTTCTCACCCACCTGGCAGCAAAAGTAATTTTCCCACCTTCTGTTCCTTATCATATATTCAATGTCAGCAGGCTGACTGCGCATACAAAGAACATGCACTGAAATGTGTATTTCTTTAGATGATTTTGGATGGAAAGAGGAGAGGGGAAAGAAGGGGAGTTTCCAGCAGGAGCAGAGGCAGAACATTTGCCCAGCCACCCTCCCGAAGCGCCGGCTGGTTAGTTGGTTAACGGTGACCAGTGTCACTGTGCTGTGGCCAGTCCTGCACTCCACTTAGATGTTCTGTCTTTCACGTTGCAAGCTTTGAATTAATAGCCTGCAATAAAAAGCTGATCTCTGGGAGCAAAGTTCAGCAGCCATTCTTTCAGAGGTTAAAGAATGAGCATGCCTATGCTGTAGGTTGCAAGCTTACGAGTTTCAGTTGTGGTGAGCTCAGTGCACATCTGTTTCATGTTGTGCTGATGAAATCCACCGTAAATTAAGAAATCAAACTTCATATGGGATAGCTGGGGTACAGGTAAGTGTCTTTTTGCCAGATCTGCTGTGGACACAGGAACTTCAGTCGAGGGATGATGCAAACAGATTTATGCAGTAGCATCTTAAATCATATAAGCTAGGTTAATTGGTGTTGTGAGGATTTATTTTTTATTCTCTGATTTTTTTTCTCTCATGCATTTTTACGATTCTCATGCGTTTGTAGTGTGTAGGCATATTTAGTCAAATGGTTGCACTCTTTTATGATCACTCAGAAAAAACCCAATGCTTTTGGTTTTCCAGGTCCTGAAAGAGCTCTTGCTGACATTATAACAGCTTCTTATAATTTCTTCTTATACATCGTCACATTAAGATAGTTTGCATCTGTGTCTTTGATACTGTTTCTTTCAGGAATTGCCAGCCCTTCTGTAGACCTTTGTCCTTTAAATCAACTTCCCAAGAGGCTTTCTCCACCAGTTCCTGATATCTGTAGAGGTCTGGTCTTTTGAAATTCATTATTTTTATGGTTACTCTTACTTTCTCCCCACCCTCCACCCCTGGGTAGCGAGCTTCATTGTCTTGCAAACGGTTTTAATCTCGTTACTTTTCTCTTTGACATTTTCATTCAAATCTAAAGTAGCCATTCCCCTTATAAATGTCTCCATGATAAAAGATCATGCTCTCTCACACCTTAAACTCTTAATGCCTTAAATGATATATAGGATGGTATTTTGTCTTCTGAAATAAAAGTTGTTCCCATACATTCTAAAATGTTTATAGGCCACCTTGCCATGAGGTAGAAAACTCTAAACTTGCCATTTAAAGAAAAGGCTTTAAAAATTGAATAGCCTTCTAAGGAGATTTAGAAACTATTCCAGATTATGCAAAAAAGAAAAAAAACAAACCGTCAAAACACACTGTCTATAGATGCAGGTTATAGCTGTTTATGGGGGAAAGGAACTGGGGGTTCTTAGTTTCTAAACTAAGATGCTACTGTTCATTACCATGAGCGCTTTCCTATTAGCTTAGCTCCTGTGTTGCAAAAGATTTTCTGGAGTGAAAGAAAACTTTTCTGGAAATGGTACATTGTTGCTAAGGGAAGGATTACATATGTTCTTTCCACTACCTGGGCTCATCTGCCTTACTGAGCAATGTTCTCTTCTGCACGCGTGCCCCCATATAATATAATACAGGAGCGTTTCCAGACTCATCTGGAGATGAGGGAGAGAACAATGTTGCCTTACAAAAGCTATTTTGATACAGCTGCCAAAGTTCCATTAAAAGAAATGTAATCACATGCACTAAAGTTGTTTGCCTTCTAAACCATTAAAACCAGCCTAGGAGAATGAGACACTGATTTAATTTAATTGATTTATGAATAGTCATATCTATCTAAAAAATAATAGAAAACCATCAGTCAGAATAGGGTGGTTGTTAACTACTATGTTTCTTTCGTATGGCAGTAATGCAATTTCTAATCTCATATTTCAAGGTATGTAATTAGACTACCCAATAAACTAATTAATCTCAATATAAGGAACAGCTAGTTGGTTTTGATGCAGTACTGTCAGTGTTTCTGAGGTTCAGTATTCAGGCGAGACTCATGCTCGGAGTGAGGAGAGAGGGGCAAAGATCTCTTTTCCTGTTTACCTCGATTTCTACATCAGGATGAGGTGGGAAGTACGCCACAGAGCAAGTGCTTGCCATCTGGGTCCTCTGAGAAACAGGCAAGTGGGCCTTCAGACTTTAAAATATGCATGTGTAATGCATGCACTTTAGACATCAATAATAACTGATGAATGCTATGTGTGCTTTCAGTATTAATGAAGAGCCCCATGTTTTGATTTCCCAGGAGTACCCAGCACATGTTCTAGCAATCAAGATGCCTCTTCAGAGCTCTTCTGTTTTCTTCTCCTCTTTCTGTCAACATCGATAGCTTCTGCTTTACTCCCTGTGGTAAGGGAAGGGTGTGAAGCTGTTTTCCAGCATCACTTTGTACCTCTGACAGATCTGAGCTGTGTGAAGTCTTCTAGCCCCTCCACCCCGGCTCTGAGCCTGCTGACAGTGGCGCAGGCAGCAGCCCAGAGCTTTCTGCACCAAGATTCTCATTCTTGCAGCATGCGACAGCTCCTGATAAATCAAAACTTAATAAAGAGTTGAGCGGGACCTTATCCCGCACTGGGATTTCATGGACTTTAATGGAACTACTCACAGTATAATGATATCCTAACAGTCATTGTATAAAGTACCACTCGCCCTGAGTAAGGACTTTATAAGCCAGCACCAAGATGCCAAGCTTATCCGTTCACCACTCTATTTAATTAAAAAGCTAAAAGATTGTCATCTGAGTGGAAAACAGAATGGCAGTGGTATCAGTACTTATAATACCAGTTGAGAAGGAAGAAAGCAATTTCTTCCCTCTCGATCTTAATCATTAATCTTCATTAAGATTTTCAGCTTCCGAATGTGAGTGGTAGGAGACATCAGCGCAGCAAACAATTTAAAGTGCATCTGCATAAATAATAGAGGTAGTTTGTTATTTTCGTTATAGGTAAAAGCATGTGTCAGTTGCCAGATGTGTTTGATTCAGACAATATGATTTTCATGCCAACTTTATGATATGTTTGATTTAGGTGAAGTGACTAAAACCTGCTGTTGGGACTGAGTTGCTGTTAAACACCAGCTGCAGTTTTTATTTTAATTAATAATTTAAGGAGCAGAATACCTTGCTTTAATTAACCTGTTAACCCTTCAAGCTACTCAGAGAAAGGTCACAATGCCAAAGTGGTTTAAAAGTAAAGCAAGAAAATATCCAAAGGTACTCCAAGTGATGTATTTCTCCAGCTCAAACATGCTACAAACTCTTGAGATGTTTTCATGTTTTCTTCTTTGCATTTTAATTTCCTCCTCACTGCTGAATGGAATACGGAGTGTGAGTAAAGGAACCAGGCTAACCCAGATTTTTTAGCAGGGCTGATTATTCTGGATTTGCAGGATGAGCAGCGACTGCTCATAGCTGCTCTGAATCCCCTTCCAGGCTTTTAACTGAATCTGCAAACATCTTACAGATGTGCTGTCGTGCCAAAATTTTCCTTGGTCCATTCTGAAAATCTGCCTAGTCATGTAGTAGTTTCAGTGTGGATCTGAGCACACAGATTAAAACTCCAGCTTTTGAAAACCTGAGCCTGCATCTTAAAAAACCCCTCTAATATGATTACTCTGAATGTCTCTTTGTCTGTCTACTACTTTTCATTGTTAAGTTGCAAACATGGTGGCCAAACTGGGTAATATCTCAAGGGTATTAATTTGTTAGAAATATGGGAAAATGGGGTGGTGAAGAGGAGTCCTGCAGGTGCCCTTGTAAATACAAAGGAAAGACTGCCTTCTGACTTCACTCCCTCAGTTAGATATCACGTAAACTCAGATGCGATCACAAATGCCCAGCCATGAAAGAAACTTAGTCCGGAGATCACAAACTATGGGGTGCCAGTGGATGCAGCTTTGAGATGCAAATTCTCAGAAGCTAGCTTCCATCGCTACCGCTATTAATTACGTTATGCTATTGTTTGTTTTAGAAAGCATTTTCAAGCAAATTACGCGTAACTTGTACCATGAGGACCATCATGGTTTCCTCACCATATGATAACAATATAGAACATATAGGACATCCAGAAAGAAAAGATTTATTACAAATAAGCAACCAAAAACCCCCTAGTTAATGGAAAAAGCGGCAATCTAAGTGACTTATGCTCTCATTGCCTGGAGGAGATTTGGAGAATAGGAGGGTTGGAAGTATAGTTAGAAACATTGGACTGGCAATCAGGAGATGTTTAGCTTATTTCTAGTTGTTTAACAGATTTCTTTATGTGCAGTGCTGGAGCAGAGCCAATGTCAGCTCTAGGCAAAATGAACTTCTATGATCCAGCGACAAGTCAAGTCACACTCGTGCAGATCGCTGGAGATGATTGGAGTTGCCGAGGTGGTCCTGAGGGCATCGTTTAGAAATAGCAATGGCTAGGAATAACCAGAGGTCTAATTTTGTTTACAGAAGAACCTGTTTTACTGATGATGATGAGAATCCAGTTTGATTTTTGGATCCAAATTTGAGTCTTACAGCCAGAAAAACTATTAAGTCTTTTTTTTTTTTTTTTTTTTTTTAATGGGCATGTTTCCTAAATAAACCACTGGAAGATAAAGTTCTGTGAGCAATGGGACACAGCCTACTTGTATGGATTTTTGTCCTACATTCCCCACACTCTGACTTTGGCAAAAATGCTGCAAATTGTTCTGAGATCAGTAAAGCAAAAGTGAGATTTCGAGTGATGGTAATAGAGCATATTTCTGCTGCATCTCAGATGCTTCGAAAGTACACAAAGCCTACAAATGTTTTGCCGGTACGATGTGTGTAGCTAGTAATTAATTACTATTAAAATCATAAACATGACACTGTATCATTTATTAACAACTCGACTTTCTTCACATTTCAGTGGGTATACATACCGTTTGTTCCCTTCTTTTAAAAGTTAATCATGCAGTAGCTCTGTAGGAGCAGAGTCCCGGTGAAAACAATCTGCAGTGGAAAGGGTTGTATGGGGAGTTGAGAAGACAGCTTAGTTCAGTTTTCTTGTCATTCCCTTTGCATGTAGGAACCGAGGCTAGTGGATGTCATTTCAAAGAAATTAAATTGTTGTGGAGGCTGTACAAGTTCTGTGCTGCTGGTACTTTGCGTACATATATTACTTGGCTATTTTGTTTTGCCTTTGTCTTACTTTTTACACTTTTGTCTCCTATCCTGGAAAGCCTTGAGTGTGTGCCTTTGTGTTCATTAATAGTTTCACTGATCTCAGCAGTAGTGGTCTACCTGTTAGGGATGCCAGGTACCCTAAAAAAGAAATTTCTTTGGGGCAGCAGGAGAGAGAGGGTCCTGATGCTACGCTGAAAGGGTGACAGAACTGTTGCCGTCATATGTGGCACAGGGGACATGTAGCAGACCCTCTCCTCCTGTGCAGAAATAAAGCTGTCTTTAGCTTCTTTTCCCCGGTAAATCCATAACTGAATGTTATATTTTGCTTTTCGTTGCACCTAATATAGGGCAGTGAGTCCCAGTCCAGACAAGGGCTCACAGATGTCACCACATTGGCAGCGATGACCGTTAGCGTCATGAAAACAGCTGCTGCAGTGCCACTACCTGCTAAGGAGTTCAATCACTGTTGGTTTTAACTATGGTAAAAGTAGGTAGTTGACGTGGCAATGTGTTCTGTGACACAATTGATTGTTTTTTCCACTGGAGGAAAGTCCTGCTTCTTTGAAGTCATGTGTAGCAGCTGTTCCTGCTCCACTGACGATGACAGGCACATACACAGCCGTAACTGTCTGCACTGTTTGTCTCCTTCAGTGATTTGGAAATGTTTAGTCCTGGTGTGAAGGGCTGCAACTCCATTGATTCACTGTAGTTTAATCTGACAATGCTTATGGCTTCCCTTGTAGAAAGTCCCATGAGCCTTTTTCTTTTATAAGGCTTTTGTTTAGAGTAAAGTGGATGGTTTTTTTTTCGTGGACAGCCAATGAAATGAGTTTTATATGAACTGTAGAATGATATATTTGCTGGTGAAGGACTTGATCCTGCAAAGTGTACACTAAGCAGGCAAGTACTGCTGCCACTTTCTACTGGACTACCTCTACCGGTAAAGTTAAGATTTTATTTAGTGTATTTGCTGAAGAAACCCATTGCTCTGCACGTCACTGCACTGAAACAGAATTAAGAGCATGGAAAATTACTTGATTCGCAGTGAAATGGAACATGCAGGAGTTGATCATGTCAGTATAGACAAGTTGGCAATTTAATGTTTGATTTAAGAGCTCAGCTTGATTATTCATAATTTCAGAGAAAGTCAAAGAGATGCACAAATTAGAACTATGGACCTAATTCTTCTGATGCCTAATGTTATTAGATGTGGGCATAAACTTGCTTTCATTATAATTTCATTCCAACTATGCTTTGGACAGTTTTATTGGCCTCACTAAGAATAGTTTTTAAAGTGGCCCATCTTTCAGTTTATGTACCTTACATACAGTTTAATACGCACAAGTAACATTCCTATATGGACCTGGAACAGATATTGGAAATTTATAGATATATGTCGTAATACTTTTTTTGTTTTTTTGGGGGATGGGTATTTGCTTTTTAGGCTCACAGGTGCTAAAGATAGGTCAATTCTAATGTTGTGTCATTATTCAGTTAATATATTGGTCTTTCCAGTATAACTGAAAGCTTATTGAGTATTGGTTGCACTAATATTCAGAGGCACTAACTGCTGTTCTTTCTTCCCTTTTCACGTGGACTTGTGCCTTTGTAACTTGGATTCAGTTAGTGAAACTTTTCACGTGAGTTTCTGAGTCAAAGTGACTATCATCCCCTAGTGGCAATTTATATCCATAACAGATGGATTTTTACTTTTTCCCCCTGGTCTTCCACCAGTTAAATTACTCAGCTTGGGTAGACTAACTCTAGGGAGCATCTTTACATGGAATTTTGAACTCAGTGTCAGATGACTTAAGACAATACTCTACCAGCTCATAAATTTTACTTAAAACTGGAGATTGAAAGTCCAATGACTATTCATCTGTGAATAATGGACTAAGGCTCAAATCCCTTGCTTTGCTGCTTCACAAATGGATATAAAAAATAAACAGGACTCAGGTCAGGACTCTGAATGGAAAGATATTCTGCTTATGTAGAAATTATCTGTACCAATACACTACCACCCACAACTTTGATTCAGCTTTGCAGACTATTTTCTCACTGAGGATGTACAAATGAGAAGCTGATCCTGCAAAGCTGGCTTGGCTTCCAAGCCCATCTCTCAGTGGGTGGACTGATGTGGTCACCAACAATAAACACCATAGTCTCATTTCTTCTCATTGTCTTGTCAAATACATCCATGGAGGGAGTAGTTCTGAGCAATTTTATGTCTCAAAATATGAATGCTTTTCTGCAGTCCACAGTAGGCAGAATTCTCTTTCAGCTCATTGCTTTCCGTCGGTGATAACTTTATGAAATAAATCTTTTTTCAGATAGGATTTTATATTCTAGGTTTCAGGTCATGGGCATTTCTTGGGCTTATACTGGTGTTATAAGATTGTCAAATCAATTCTGCTACTTTTATTTTTACTTAGAAGTTTAGTGGGTTTACTTTTTTCCCGATGTGTAAAGCACATATTTCCCTCTCGTATATCCTGTTAGGAAAACAGTTGTAGTTAGGAACTGCACTTGTATTTGGTTCTCTAGATGTCATGAATGCCTAGCTTTTGGGGAAGGAAATAGTTTAAAGAAAATAAAAGTAGCTTCAAGGTGTTTAAAAAGAGAAATTTAGAACTTGTACCATACGTTTTATGTATGCATTTCTAAGGCTTCATTTAGGCAGAGCCACTTAAAAAGTCTCATCATCTCTGGGATGCTCTGTCTTGACGGTAGCCATCACCTCAAATATTATGCTGCACTGAGCAAAAATCTCAGGGTACTGGCTTTCTTAGGTAAAAGAATAACATAGCTTTCTCTGCTAAATATGGAAAAAGCAGTAAATATATTTTACTGTCTGCATACGTCTTAGGGATTAATATTAATTAAGAAAATTAATTAATTTTAGTTGAGAGGAATTATTTATAGCTTATTTTTTGACAGTGTTGTGGAGGGAGAGGTTACTCGAACGTGTGCTCACAATGCAGAAGAACGAGGGCAGAGGGCTGACCACTACCTGTTTGTCTATCCTTAAGCTTTATTATTCCTAATGGTATATGTGCAGATGAATGAACAGGAGCTAAGCATGAGAAGTCTTGCATAATTTTAAAGTAATACTGTGAATTCAGGAATGCTGAAATATTATTTTTCCATAAGTGATAGCAGACAGGAAAAATCCCCAGTTTTACAGTGTCAGACCATGGGCAGTGAAAGCTAAGGAGAAACTACCTCTAAGTCAAGAAGCTGCCAGGGTTTTCCCATTATGGTTTTCCTAAGGCTGAAGTAAAGATAAAATGCTACATTTATTACTGTGATGTAAAAGACCATTGCTGGATGACATCGTAGTGCCACTGATTAGCCTGTTTACAGCAATAGACCTTACACACATGAGTCCAGCTGTCCAGCTGTGCAGCTTGCTACAGACTTTTTAAAAAAATGAACAGGAAGGATGAGGAAAAATTCCTTAAGGATATTTTTTTGCCTTTTTTCCTTGTTTGTTTGTTTAAAAGACCTTCCTTTAATTTAAAAAACAAAAGTTACTAAGGAAAAAAGTACATTTCCCCCTTTATTTTTTATAATTTAGAAATGACAGGAGTCTGTTTCCTTTTCTTTTTCTTTTCTCTTTTTAAATATGTTGATCACATCTGATTATCCTGATGACTCCAGTTAAGTTAATTGATCAGCAGTTACATCAAAGCACCTAGCGACAGGTTTAGTCTGTCACTTAGATAAGATTTGTTCATATTACTAATCCAGAAAGTCTTGGGTTCATAGATTTCCAGAGTAACATAAACCTATACTGGCAGCATATTTTTAGTCTATATAGTTACAGTTACGCAAGTCTATTACTAGTAAGAAAACAGCTCCAAAAAGTGTAACTTAACCATTATCATTATTGTGGCAATTATTTCTAGTGGTCTAATTATAAACGCTAGTAAAGCTATTGCCTGACTCTTTATTCTGCAGCACACGTTTTATGTCAACTTGTTTCTGAAAAATAAAACAAGCAGAGAGAGTCCAATTTTCAGTTGACTCTGAATGAAGTAATTGCAACTCCACTGGAAACTATGTATCAATTGTTGCATTTATCTAGCAGGCATAAAAGACACCATTTTTGTTTAGATTAACCACAGATACATTTACTTAAATCAATTGGTTTACATATGCTGGTCCATTATAGCAATCACACAGTGGATGTATTTGTCTACAAACTGAAGTTTGGCTTCTATAACTGTGAGGAACATTGGCTTTTTCTGCTTTACTAGCTTTATCTTTAATCGCACTTACAGAGAGCCCTTAATGGGTTGTGAGATCCAATAATTGAGGTGGTAAGGTTAATGAGGCATCTTGATATGCTACATGTTTTGTTGTGAATAATTTTGTAAATTAAATGCATGAAATCTTTGCCATAGGGAAGTGAGACAAGAATGTCAGTGGCTAAAGAAGGTGGGTCCAGCTAATGGCTGGTTGCAAAAATGAAGCTTAAGAACGATGAGGGCAGCTGCCTTTAGAGAGTGACTTAATTGTGAGATACAACCAGTACCTGAAATCACAGAATCATAGAATCATTTAGGCAAGAAAGGACCTTTAAGATCATCATATCCAAACATTATCCCAGGGCTTCCAAGTCCACCACTAACCCATGTCCCTAAGCACTGCATCTACACATTTTTTAAACACATTAAATGTAGCAGTGTGGTAGTATTTTGTCTACCAATGGTAGGTCTGAGGGAGTTAAAATAGCAATGTTTTAAAACTGCACGTTAACTGAAAATTAAAAAATTATCTTAATTCACCCTGTAAAAGCAAGGAGATACTAATATCCATTCAGTATCTTTTATGTATGTGACTGTACCCACCACGCCCAGATCTTTGGATCACCTCTCTGGCCATGGAGATGCTGAGCATCACCTCCACTTTCAGTGCAGAAATACAGTACAGAGACATTTTTTATACACAGTAAGTAAGAACTGTGGTCTAGACCATTCCCTGTCAGGATAATTTCTGAGATAGATTTTTGGCTAAGTGGTCCATTTGGTAAAGGCATAAGGTTATCTTCTCGCTTAAGCAGTCACCATCCTTCTGAATTTATACTACAGGAACTGCTCACAAGCTTGATTACCCACTGTGCCCCTGACTGTACCCTTGGGTGACTGTCAGTCTCTCTCCCAGGATATTTCCAATGGTGGTGCAGCATGGAGGCTTTCCTGTGTCAGTGGCTGTGCTTGTAATACATCAAACAGGACGCTGCGAGAAAGGCACATGTAATCCTTAGGGCATAAAATACTCTGCATTGTCTCTTCCAAGGAAATTCTGCCAGCTAAAGGGGCAGTAGTTTTATTATTCTCCACACCCAGGCAAAGGCTGTGCTTCCCTCCCTGCCACCAGTCCTGGTTATCTGTTTATTGTAAAGCATTTAATTTAAACCCTGAATTTGCTCACTGTGCCTTGTAATGTTTAGAGAATCGAAGAAACTGTGCTGCTCAAAAAGCAACAGGTACTGTGCTTTTGTACAGTACTGATTGTCAATAAAATGTAATTTAGCTAAAACAGAAATACTGAAGGTCAATACAGTACAATTCAGCTAAAACAAAAGGCATATTTGTGACAAAAAGCTTCCACAGCAGCAGAGGCAGTAGAAGTGATCCAGAAAACAGTGACATTATTAAAACTGCAGGTGGAATTATTTTTCTTTAATATCCAAATGCTCATGTACAAACTTTCAAGCAGAATGGCGGCGTGAGCAGCAGGCGTTTGTAAAGTTTTCAGCTGAAAGCTGTTTTAAAGAACATTAGCTAAACATGTTTCTGCTACTGTGCTTCTACCAGACATGCACTCCCACACACCCCAAAACCCGTATGCCAAACCTGGTATAAAAAAGGTTGCCACAGAAACCCTCCTGTGTGTATTGAGTACTTTTCTTTGTCATTTGTACATAAAATAGACAGAAAAATGTCTTTTAACAGCCAGATCATCCATCCCCAGGATGTAAGAAATTCCATGGGATATAATAAAACTTATTCTAAAAAATAAAGACGGAACTAAATGTAGCGTGTAATCATTTAGCTCGAGACTGGAGGAAAAATGGTGCTGTTCAGTGAAATGTACAGGAAACATTTAGGAGACCAGAATATAACTTTCAGGATTGTTAAACAAAGAAAGAAATAAAATTGATATGAATTCTCTCATTTTCCATTAGAATTTTGAATTTCCAGCAACGTCCCGGGTTTTCATTTTGTATATTACTGAAGTTCCATATACAGAGCTAGAGAAATAACAAGAGGTTTGGGGTTTAATGTAACTCCCAGAGTTAGCCCAAATCCGCAAGTGTGCAATGTATATAGAGAAAAACTGTTCACACAGTCTTACTTAAAGCTGCTTAACAGCTTAAAATGATAAAAAGTCCTTAACACAATTTAAGAACTTAAACCACTTAAGCTGTTCGAAGCAGCTTGTGAGTTTGAAGAGTTTTGGTGCGGGTGGGAGGGACATCCCTGCTGAGCTGCAGCCCTGGGGACAGGGCTGCCGGGCTCCCGCGCGGCGTGTCCCAGTAAGGGGACCCTTTTGGAGCCGTGCTTGGGAGGCCTGGAGGCGGCGTGGTGGAGATGGAAGAGTTTTCTACATATTTTTGTATAATATTGCCTATGTGCCTGGATTGCTTCACTTTAAATAGTGTTGCAGGGAATCTTACAAGGATGTGAGTTGTAAGCGGTGGCATCCCCTCGGTGAAACAGGGAAGAGGGTGGCAGAAAAATGTTGTCTGTGACAAGTCTTCAGCTGTGGAAAACAGCGTCAGCTCGTGGTCCAAGGGAAGGTTCCTCAGGAGCACTGTGAAGAAATCTTCTGCAAGAGCTGCAAGGCAAAAAGTTTTGCTTTTGTGGCTCCGGGAGTTGGAGGTAGGTGGGAGGTGGCACGAGTGAGCCTCTGGATGTTTGGAGGAGGGTTGGTTTTTTTTCTGAAAGACTCTTTTTGGGAAAAAGAAATGGCAGGGGGAAGGCAGGGAGGGTTGCTTTAGTTTGACAGCATTAGTCAGTTGGTCCTGTCAGAAGCATATAGTTGTTAGGTGAAGCCATACGTTTATAAAACATAAAATAAACCATTACTGATGAGATCCAGTTTGGTCCCTGCTGCCGCACGTGGTGGTCGATGGTTGAATGTGTGTTCGTGTGTGAGTGTATGCCCCGATGAAAGCAGTGGTGGCACTGCACAGAAGCGGTGCTTGAGGACAAAGGGAGCAGGCACAGGAACGGGAATGAACATCTGAAGGTGGAAAACAGCTAGGATGCTGCTTCTGATGGCAGTGATGCCCCCTCAAATGCTTTGCAACTTGGTCTGGTTTTCATTGATGCAAGCAGTGATTTATACCTTTCTGTGCAGAAAAGGCTGTAAAACAGGGGTGAATTATATTCTGTACAATTTGAAAATAAATGGTGCATTCATAGCCACTCATGTTGAGGCCCATTTACACTTCCAGAGTGATATGATGAGTAAATGAAAGTTAGGCCTGTGTGTGAATGAAAAATGCCTGTTTTACCAGAGGCTGTGAAAAGTGAGCGAGCGAGACTTAGTGGAAATTGGAAGCGAGACTTTTATTTGTTTGTTTAAAACAATTGTATTGATTTGGAGTCAGATGGAGCATTGGTGTAACTGCAAACTCATTCCACTGAATTCCGCAAGGTATTTCTGGTGATGCTGATGGATCTGGAAGTTTATGTTTGCAATCTGAGTTTTTCCTGTGCTCAAGTCTTTCTTGCGCTACATTCTTGTGCAAACTGGCATCATAATATTTAACTGGAATCTTATTTGTCAAAAAAAAATCTTTACTGGGGTGAAAAAGAACTCGGGTATAGTTAAATTCATAAGATCTCCATACAATTAAATCACTCCTTGGTTTTGTTTTATGATAAGGAAAGAGATGTGCAAAAGTTACTAGGTGAGGGTAAGTGCTTTCTGACTAATGAGAGACGTAGGAAAAAGCCATTTAATGAATGAAATATTTGTAGTGTACTATATAATACTAATATCTCAATATCGCTTGAATTTCAGAACATTTCAAGATCTGTCCAAACAAATGGATATATCCTATGGTACAGTGAGGGATTCAGCAGTGTATGAATACTTTAAAGCAAAAGGGACCAACCCTTTGGAGCAGGATAACACATTTGCTGAACTGTGGAGGACTATCAGTAAGAATAATGGGGCGGATAATTGTGTATCGAACCCTTCTGAAGGCATCAGGAAGGTAAGACTGGATCACAAGGGTGTTAATTTCATTTTTGTTCTGTATCAATGTTGTTTGCATGGAGTTAATACTGTTAAGTCACAGGAAAGCACTTACATAGTCATTAAAAAAAATTCCTATCTAAAGTTCCTTTTAGTAACTCGATAGCAGATAAGAATCATATTTTGAGGTCATTGTTTTGAATTTTAGTACTTTAGCTCTGCATAAGTCTTCAGTATAAAAGCCCTTCTTTGGATCTGGCCATAAGGTTTCTCAGTTTCTTGGGAGCTCTGGTAATGCCGTTTTGAATGTCATTCTTTACATTATATGGGTACTGACTCTTGTTCATTGCTCATTAGAGTGGTTTTTTTTTCTGAGTTGGTGGATTGAACTTTTTGGAAACATGAGTAAGAGTCAAGAAATTCACCGAACGTATATTCATTTCTCTTAGAACAGAAATTTAATGCAACATTTTGTTTATTCCAGACTTTTAAAAAAATGCATATACTCTTTCACATGTCACTGCGCTTTCACCTTTTCTCTCTCAGATATGGCCACACATTTTTTTTTTGTGAAACTGAGCATTGATGTGGAATTCAAGGACTGATAAATAAGAGCTTGGGATCCTACATCCTTGTGCCAAGTCCTGTGATAAATAGCCCTGCTTGACACCACACAAATACAAAAGTTCACACTTTCTCACTCTTAGTCTGCCTCTCTTCCCTGCTTCCCATCTTGTAGCTCAGCAAAAACAGATACTAAATAACATCAAACAACACATGTCCAGGAGTACGTTATGGCAGAAGGGATGCAGACATGATGAAAGTTTAATGTGCTGCTCCTTTAGTGAAAAGTGTCCTCCTTATTTGTAAATTGATTTTTTTCATAAAACAAGCTAACATCTGTTATTAACATAGTGATTTTTTGATCAGAGTTATTCTGCTGCCAGTGAAACACTGATTCTGAATAAATACGTTACTAGTTCTTTCTGCTTTCGTAAGTGGGAAATAATAAAATGGTTGGGGCTTGGGTCTCTCTTATTTCTTTGAACTTTTGAAACCTTTTCTGAACAGTTGGAGGGAAAGCATCCAAAATTTAATGGTTTTTACAGCACCATAAAGGGTGTGAACACAGTAACACAGCCATCCCATTTCTGAAATCAAAGCCCTTTAACATAAGATTCACAACTGTTTGTGTGACTTTGGGACAAAATGCACAAACACCCTTGTGTCTTCTCAGCAGAGGAGTATTTAGTCAATAGTTTTGGTTCCCCCTCCCTTTTCTCCCATCTCCCAGCTGAGTTTTACTTACACCCTCTGCCCTCGGCTCAGATAGCTTTTCTTCCTTGGGACAAGGTAGAGCTCTGGCAATAGCAAAGTCTGCAGTGTGTTGATTTTTTTTTTTTTTTTAACTGCTCTGCACTTTATGAAAATGAGGCCTCTATTTTGAGATACTTTGTTAGCATTTAAAGGAGGTAAAAATAGAGACATTAAGTACCTTTCTATGTACCCTAGCATTAAAATGAATAATAAAACAGTTTAGCTTATTAAAATGCAATTTTTTTTTCTTTGTTTTTTTTTTTTTTTTCATTTTTACCATTCTTATGTCAGTGGATGCTCTTCAATGATGAGCTTGTAAATGCTTTCATTCTGTAAGCCTACTGCATGCTGCCATTTATGATAGATAGGTTTGCCGAAGCCAGAAATGTAACTGTAGATTGGCAGGCTGTTTAGAATACCAATTATATTGTCTGTATGGAGCTGGCAGTTCCACCCTATCTATGTAGATAACTTTTCATATTAAGTTTGATTTCAATATTGTAGGGTGATTTTTATATAACTTGATCAGCTCACTCAATTAATGTCACCAATAACCAAATTTACTTCAGTCCTCAAAGCTGACCGAAGCTGCTATTTGATTAGACACCTACGTAAATTTGGCTTAATATTTAATAATGTTGTCAACTAAACTGTTGTGTTTTTAGTTTAAATGTCTCTCTTCCTGGCTCATTGAGCTCTTTGAATAAACAGACAAGTTTTCCATGTCAAGTATTACAGCTAGAAATTCTGTGTTTTCTAAAGGAGAATTGATGTCAGCCAAAGAAGTGGAACTTTCCATCTGTAATCACGTACTGCTGCATGAGAGAGGTGTAAATGTGCCTTAAAAATGTACTTTATAGGAAATGGGAAATCTAAATCTCTCTAGCATAAGAAGATCCCTGCAACAGTTTTTCTGAATGATGACTTGCCTGACATAATGCCAAAAAAAAGCACTCCCTTTCTCCCCTCCTTCCTCTTTCCATTTTCTTCAGTCACAGTTCAGCTGCAGTTGCAAAACAGAGCAATGTTATTTCAACGCAAAACAGGAGAGTGCTGCTTATTTATGGTACAGGCAGGTAGTTCAGATGTTTGTCTCTGTTCCATTTAACCTCCCTCCATTTCCCGGAGATCTTCCTACTCCCGTTGACTGCCTAAAAACAAAAGGGTAACAGTTGGAAGGAAGTCCTGAAAGCTTTTGTGGCACTTGGTTGCTATGGCAGGGGTCTCTTTTCAGACATGGCACAGTCCCTGTAGCCACAGTGACCATCTCCCATTGTCCAGGAACAGCTTTTGCTGCACTGGGAGAGCTCTGGAAAGGGCATTAATGCACTGCAAAGTCATGTATGCACCAGAAGAACATTTCCCAGCCAGAGGGAAAAGTTGCTTTTGTTGTACTCTCAAGGCAGTTGAAAGTGGTCGTTGCAGATGGAAAACGTCCTCCTATTCATAAAAGTCTCCGTGTAGCAAAAAAGGAGGTTAACAGACAAATCACCAGTCCATACAAAATGCTATTTTTCCACTCGAGTTTCCTGGTACTATAACAGGTATGGATTGACTAACATCATATGGAAAATTTCTTTCTGGGTCAAGCTGCAGCCAGGATCCTCAAGAAGCATGCAGTGGGTAGCTCCTGCCGTCTTATCCCAGGTGGACATTTGTACTGGAATCACACTAAGCCACTTGTAAATCTCAGCAAACTGTTTTGATTTGCCAGTGGCAATCCGTTCTTCAGGGTACTTATTAATTACCACAACATACGTAATAACCTGCGGCTTTTTTTCATTGTGGGCAGCCATTTTTGCTTTGAAAAATGAAGTAGTAGGATTCTTATGTAATCCCATACATACCTTTTATATATATACATAGGAGAATTAAACTGTTATTGTTGGATTTTTTAAAAGTCTTGCTTTGGTGGAGACTGTTTGTTCCCCCATTCAATCAATCTGCTGCCAAAATTTCTCGAGATCCTTTCTTTTCTTCCTGTGTATCACTTTTGATGAAAAGTGATCAAAACCAAATACAGTACAAAATGTGAGTGTATCATTGATTTAGGCAGTGGCACAGTAAGAGTTTATTCCTTCCCTTTTTTTACTTCCATCAAAAAGTTTCTCTCCCTTCATGAAGACTAAACGTTAGATTATAATGTTTCTTGTTGAACAGTAACCTCTGTTCATTTTTAGTTTAAGAGTAAAAGTAATTTAAAATTTCAATGAATAATAGGTATTTTTAATTATTTTTTTCCATTTATTGTCCACAATGAATTTTATACTGTGAATTGTGGTTCTTCATCCATATATTTTCATGGATCCTCAAAAATTTCTCTGTTTCTCAACCCATCAGCCTTTGGAGTAAAAGCAAATGCTTCCTTAAACCTGAATATGTTCCATCCTTTACTGGCTCCTTCATTACATTAATTTTTAAATCATTTTAACAGGATTAAATGGCATGGGTTTTTTTTATTAAAACTGTGTTGCTTCTCTTAAAGCACTTTTTTATTGATAATAAATGTTATCCAAGCATGTTTTTGAACTACTAATGCCAATGTAAAGGTCACTTTTTGATATTTCTGTGGTATCGGCCATATAATGGGATCAGCCACAGTGACACTCTGTTCTGGCAGTAAATTAATGACGAATGTTGCATTATGCTAGCACTTTTGTCTTTAGTATGGTAGCATCTTCATAAGTTTCAGATAAATCACAGACATATCAGTGATTAATCTGAAATCCATCTTTTTTCAAGTTGTTATTATTTCTTACCATGCTTTATTTGAAAAATCGTTGTTTTACTATAAGTAAGCCAGGATCCTTTGAACAATATTCTCCCATCTCCCTCCACATTGAAGAGTGACATTATGAGGTTACTTACTGCTTTTCAGAAGTATTACTGTTCTCTTTGTGGTCCTTCTTACATCTAGGAAGCAATCTTCCTTAGTCTTTAAATTTTTTATGATTACGAAGAAGAAATATTTTTAATATAAGTTTTGCCTTGGGATTCTTTTTTTTTTTTTTTCTTTCCTTAAATCTGTTTTCTTAAACCTCTTCAACCAAAGATAAATCTGGTGTCTTTGGTGTAAACCACCATAGTAGTTCTATCTGGGTGGAATAAATATGTGCTGCTTTGGCCAAATTTATGTTAAAGAGGTTTTTGAAAGTTTAACTGAGCTATTTTTGTTTTGACCTGCAATATGTCTGCATGCTGAGAGTCACAATAAGGCCATAGCAAAGGAGCAAAATATGAGAGCCGATTAAAAGTCTAATTCTGTGTTTCATTTCAGTCATTCTTTATTCAAGTTATCTTACCTATTCTCGGCTGGTATTTGCCACATTCCCTTTTACCATCTCTTTATGTTATTTTTGCAATGATGTCTGATCACTGGAACATTTTTATGGGCCCTAAAAACATACAATGCAGGCTTTAAATGGCTGAGCTGTGAATGCAAGAGCCTGAGGATATGGATCTTTGCTGTATTGTGATCAGGACTCGGTTGCATGGGTACAGGTACATGTGTCATATGCAACTCGGGAGCTTTGATGTGTTTCCTGCGAATACATCCCATAGGTCAGTGCCAGGTGTTCCCTGTAATTCTTAGTCTTCCTGCCTCCGGTACCGTTCTGGCCTAGAAGCTAAGGGGTATACACATGTGCACGCACACATTCTTTCATGTGAAAAAAATTGAAAGTTTAAACTACTTTGAAATTTTTTTTAATTTGATTTTTGGATGAAAATAAGTGTCAATTTGATTTTAGTTGGCTAGTAAAGGTATATAAAAAGTAAACTTATCTCAAACACGTGTATGTGTGTGGCTGTGTGTCTTGTACATACATTTTTCAAAGTTTGTCAGTTTTTCTTTAAATTGAACAAACTATACTGTTTAACTGTCACAACAGATGTCAACAGGGATGTGAAAGATGCTGAATTTAAACAGCAACTAAATATTTGGTCATAAGGAAGCTTTCCATGCAATGAACACACTAATAGTACGAGGTCTCTACTCTTCAGACAAGAAAACTACGGAAGTGGAGGAAGATTTGGAAGAGATAAATTATCCCTTAGGAAAAAGGGATCTTGAAGATTCTGGTTTTGGCAGACAGGGGAAACAGTCTTACATCCAATATTTCTGGGAGTTGAGAAGTATGCGTAACTAAGAGTTTAAAACTCAGATTCCTGTTTATGCTAAAATGATCAGGCTGCCAGAGAAATAATGCTCAACAGATGTAATGGCACTGGATAGAACAATTTATGCCATAAAAAAATATAAAACTGATACGAAGAGGCTTGGCAGATTTTGTTTATTGACCACTTATAGTTGTGGGATATAACTTAGGACAGCAACATTGCAAATGCAAGAGAAGTTGACTTTTTTAAAAGATCTGCTGTCCAACATCAAAGTCAATGTACAAAGCTCTTCTCTACAAAATAATGAAGAAAAACTGAGGCATGAAAAGTAGAATCAATAATGTGATTTTTCACTAGGCATTGTCTTATAATTTAAGTCAGATATTTGCGGAAGACTGACTGTGTTCCTCAAGTATTACTAAGAAAAAGATGAGGAATGTATGACATGTTGTCACTGTTCTTTTCTAATTTGTAAATTTGAAAAGGTGATTTACAGAGCAATTCTAAAACAAACATACAACCCCCTCCAAAAAAAACAACAAAAAAAACCCCAAAAACAAAACAAACCACACCAGAAGAATGCAAGACACATTTTATCCCAGTTTAGGCCAAATCTTCTATAGGTCTTCTCTTTCTGTACATCCATCAGGCAGGTTTTTGTTCTCTAATAACACGGGTTTTGAATAAATAGTAACAAGTGCTGTTGTCTTTGGTTCCATGAGTTTCTCTTTTAAAACACTTAAATGTGAACAGTTTTCTATCAGAGGTACCAAAAGCCTAGGTATTATTTACCATGGAACACAACCTGCCTGCGATGTGCAAAAACAGGGCTTTGGATGGTCCTTCCCTGCCAGGAACATCAGTGGGACTGATGCCCATTGCCCGTTGTCCCCAACCAGGTAGAAGGCCTATTAGCACCATCGCAGATGTGAAAGCACAACAGAATCGTTAAAGCCCGTCACAAGAACAGCAGAGGGCAAGATGCAGAGGTTTGCTGCTAACAACCCAGTTAGTTATGACTGTGTGATCATTCAGTAAATACCTTTGAAAAGCACATTTTAGGCTTCCAAGAATGTAGGTTGCCGGCTGAATATAAGCTAGATGCCTTGAGGAATCACTCCCTTGCCATCCTTAATTTTTTACGCATCCTTGTGTTGATAGGTTATGAAGCCTTTTCTGGCTGTTACATACAGTAAAAAGTGGTTTGCTTGTTCCTCCCCCTTTGTGCCACCATTACCAGTTTAGGTAGACAGCCAGGTATATTTTTTATATATTACAATGTAGATGTGGAAGTCTTCCTCTGGTCTGGTTTTGTACAGTGGCATTGAAGTGAGAGATATTTTTATGAACATGCTAGTTTAACGAGTCGTGTCAGCTAAATCAATGTATGTTTTCAGCAGTAGAATCCGTGGGTCCTATTTGAATAATTTCTGTAAGGTCCATACTGTACTTCAGATTTTAATGATGTTTTGTACTAGTATTGCAATAACTGTCTGAAGCTATATGCATTAATTACTGTTACTCTGAACTGACAAGGGAGGTGGCAAAAGAGAAAGCAGGGGCAAACGCAAAATGATGGCATGGGCATAACAAACAATTATTTTCAGAATGGTCAGTACAGGCTCATTTAAATCTTACCAAAGAGGAAAGATATAACATTTTTACTCTGGTTTAACTCAGAAACAAATTTGGGGATCTTTGATTGCCTTGATTGCAGATAAAAGGGAAGGGGGGTGGGAGGGGGGAGAAAGAAGTAGATTGTGGCAAGTAACTTACAGAAAATCCAGACAGCATACTTTTAATTTTTGTTTCTCTGGATTCTACCCACTAGAGGATAATTCACCCATTTGATTTATTGTCATATTTAAACAACTGTCAGGGACTTCAGAAAGCTGTGGTTTGTATCAAAGCATGGTGAAGTAAAATTAGCTAAATTGCTCAAGTGAAGAATCCAATATGATAAAATAACTAAGGGAGTCTTACAGGCTTACAGGTGAATTTAAAACCAAGCTTACACAAAAATGGAAAATACGTGGAAGGGTGAGCTAATTCTATGTCAGAGCTGGAGCCGTTTGCTAGGGGAGCTTGGTTATGCAGTTCCCATAAAGAAATAAGTGCAGGACTTTGGCTCCTTGCCTTGCTTTGTTCTGACCTAAAAAAGATCTGAAATCACCCGAAGTTTAAAAAAAATAAAAAAAAAGTCT
Source organism: Ibycter americanus (assembly GCA_035590275.1). Classification (NCBI taxonomy): domain Eukaryota; kingdom Metazoa; phylum Chordata; class Aves; order Falconiformes; family Falconidae; genus Ibycter; species Ibycter americanus. The sequence continues at coordinate 39,618,586 of JAVJGI010000065.1, read as the reverse complement.
TGGAGGTCTACATTTGTGACTACTCATTTAATTGCATTAGATATTCCAGCCCATCTGTTCCGTTGTGCTCTCTGTGCTCACTAGAGACTTAAAAACATACTACTTAAATATATTAGGAAACCAATGATTACTTTAACCAAACAAAATGATTACTTTTTTCTTTATTGAATCCCTATCCAGAGATGTTTCTTACATCTTACGTTAAGTAAGGTGATTTACATTCATCATATGCTCTGCATGCAGGCATCGGTTTGAATCCCAATTAAGGCTGACATTTAAGGACATCTGCGTGGGTGTGTGCTAAAATAAAACAATATTTGTCCCAAAACTGAGATAATAGGAGATGCTGGTGACTTTTCTTACCTGTGAAAAAAAGAGGGAGCTCTTTAAGATCAGAGCATGCCTTTTGTTACAGGACTAACATAGCTCTCAGAAGGGGCTTTGTTTTTTTACATGTTTATATCAGAAAACCTGCAAAGTTATCATTTTGGTGACTGTGATGACTAGGAAGCACCACTTCGTGTTCATACTGTACCTGTCTAGTTACAGGAATGTATATAACTGGTCACATCCCCTGTATCTTACAAAACATACATCAGATTTCATCAGCTAAGGCAACAGCTTTCATTTATAATTAATAACCTGTTACATAAGCTTTGCCTACACTTACAGTTGGCTATGTTATCCTATGTATTCCTATTAAAAATGGAAGACATTTTAGCAAGGTTTGAAGTAGATGAGGTACTGTTAGGAGGGAAGAGCGTTAAAAATGTGCTAAGGTGTTGGAGGTCTACAGAGAAATGGTGACCTAATGAAATACCACCATGGAGTAATTACAAGCTCAGGGTTTGTTTGTTTGCTCGGGTTTTGTCCTACCTAGAAATCTGGTTTAGTTTAGATTTGTGTTCATGCTGTATTTACAGGCAAAGAAAGGAAACTATGCTTTCCTGTGGGATGTGACAGTGGTGGAATATGCCGCGCTGACAGATGATGAATGCTCTGTGACAGTCATTGGAAACAGCATCAGCAGCAAGGGATACGGGATAGCACTCCAGCATGGAAGCCCCTACAGAGATCTTTTCTCCCAGAGGTAAATTGAAACAAAGCTTGTTTTATAGAATTCCTGTCTACAACCAGCAAGCATTTGTGGTTGGTTCACATCAATTTTGGCAATTATTGAATAAAGGACAGTGAATAAGTGACAGCAGGAAGGTTACCAGTTCAGGCTTCAGCAAAGCTGGTACTTCTGCTCCACGTACATCTGCTTAGGGAGGTGGTGTGTGGCCCCATATCTGCAGGCAGCACTGCCTCTGGCAGAAAAAGGACTGATGTTCAGAGCTCTGTATGAACTAGGGGAGAGATTGAGGAGAGATCTTTGATTCATGCTACATTTTGCAGGCTATGAAGCAACGCGTTGCTCCCTACAGTAAGCGTGTAATAATGCCCTGGTTTATCCTTCAGGGTGGAAAGACAGGTCGAAGACTCACAGTGGTACAGGAAAACAAGAATTGCTGAGTATTGCATGGGATTGCCAAGACTATGAGACTGTAAGACTATGCCATTTAGTGATCTCTAGATATCAGCTAGGAATATCTTTTTGCACTGAAATGAAGACATGCGGTTGTGCAGGCATGTGTGGCCTCAGCAGAAGGTGAGCGGGTGCTCCGCTCCAGGAAGGGAGCTGAAGTCAGATTTCCTTGTCTTGCTCCTTCTTTATAAAAAGGAGTAAAACTCCGGCTGCATAACCAGAAACAAAGCTGCCTCCAGAGAAAAGATTGTTAGTAAACAGCTAAAACACTTATCAAACCAAATCCAAAATGAATCATTCATGGAGAGAAAGGACACTTCACAAGAGACAAAACAATGATTAATTAGCAACTGTTAACACATTAATTCAGGCATGAAGTAACAGCATTGAAGTAAAATCTCTTTGAATAAACTACATTTGCTGAAGTAAATGAGTTGGTTGCTGCTTAAACAGATTTGTATTGTGGCACACAAACAGTAGCATGTTTAGTCTCACATGATTTTGAAATTGTTGTGAGAGAGCAGCAGTGGAGTGGGTTGAGCGTTTCGCTAGTGGGACCAGCTGTTGCAGCTGAATGTAGCCAGACCAGCCATGACTAACTGGAATATGGTGATTTCACTTGGAAATGCTTCTTGCATTGCAGTGGAGTTTTTTTACAGTCTCTTCTTTTTCTAAAGTTACCCAGTGGAGTTTACCTGCTGCTGTAAGTAGAAAGAAATCTTGGTATAACAGAGTTTCAGATTAAGAATGCTACACGGTGGTGGTGGTGGTGATGGTGGTGGTGGAATGGAGTTTTGAATTGTGGGACAGTAGATTTAAGAGTTATGTGACATACAGAAAAGATGAAAAAAACGTGAAAGAGTATCATTGAAAATAATACTTGTGTTTTGAAATTTCTGCAGGATCCTAGAGTTGCAAGAAAGCGGAGATTTGGATGTTCTTAAACAAAAATGGTGGCCACGGATGGGACGTTGTGACCTGAATAGCCATACCAATGCACAGACAGATGGGAAGGCACTCAAGCTTCACAGTTTTGCAGGCGTTTTCTGCATTTTAGCAATAGGCCTTCTTCTTGCATGCTTGGTGGCAGCATTGGAGTTGTGGTGGAACAGCAACCGTTGTCATCAAGAAACACCGAAAGAGGTCCATAACTTTTATTCTTATCACAATTAAAAGTAGAAAACACAAAAGAAAGAGCGAGCAAGTGGAAGTTGTGGGATTTTAGGTGCTCTCATACAATAAATTAAATTTATTTTGATTCGCCATACTAAGCTTTGCATATAACTTTTTGGGTGGTTGTTTCTAAACAAATAAAAAAAAAACAAAAACGTGTCTTTTGTGCACATGGAAGGTGCCAAACTGACAGCCCTGGAGACTAAAGTCCTCTATTTATTTATAGAGCAGATACAGCATGGGCAGCAGCAGTGCAAACTTCCCCACATTGCCCCACCAATGTGCCTCAACCCTGAGCTGGAGAGACCACCTTTAGGGGTAAGAGAGTAGTTCAGAAACACGCCCTTGGCCTCTCTGCTGTGAGTGACTGGGAGACCAGTCATGGGCACCCATTTGTGCCATCTGTGGTAACGTTTTCTGTGATCTGAGACCCCATGCGTTGGCTGTGAGAACCATGTCTATCCTGTACAGGCTGTGCAGCTGCCAGCCAGCTGGTAGCTGTTTTTCTTCATGGCTGACCTAGGCTGAGTTTGAAGAGGTACACGAGCAATTAAAAATAAACCAGCTAGTTATTAACTGAGTAAGCCATATTGCCATGACACTGTTGAAATGCTTCCTTTCTTTTGAAATCCATTTTATTTCTAAAAGTAGGAGCCTCTGAGTAAACTGACCTTCATTTAACATATTTTACCTAGGAAAATACATCTGAGAATTCCTCGGGTTTGAAGTTTTCATGCACAGCAGCAAGTAATAGTCAGCAATGCTATGATAGAATAATCAGTCCATACTCAGACCTGTCTTGCATGAAGCCTGTATTTGTTTACATAGATTAAATGTTTAACAAACTAACCTCTTGTAATTCTGGAGACACTGAGGCATTTGTAGGTGCTTTCATCTTGGAACAGATGTTTGTTACAAGCAAATAATAGCAGCGAGCTACACTACAGCTGGAAAACAGTGCATAGCCCATCAATTCCAATCTATGTTTCTCAAGCTGCCAGGAGTACTACGCTAATTGACATACCTATCACCTGTAAGCAATTCTGGCAAATGGGATCTGAAGATATATGTTGCAGTCTGTAATGCTGTGAAATATTTATCAGTAAGATTCCATTCTTCTGAGTTCCTGCTTCTCCCATTTGAATTCATCCATCAAGCGCTTGGTGATAAACATCTGTACCATGTTTGCGGGGCAAAGCTGCAAAGTCACTTGCCTGTGGCTCCACGACGTGCAGCAGCAAAAGGGAAATGTTGGTAAAAGGAAGCATGTCTCTGCTTTGCACAATGCAGCACTCCAAAAGCAGGCACAGGGAGAGCGTGAGTAGGCACTCTTGCTTATAAAGTAGCTTTCATATGAAGACAAGCGCGTCTTTAATTGCTCTTTGGTTAAATACTGTAGAATTTTGCCCTGCTGCCTTGTAGAAGTCACTCCTGCTGTAACCCCAAAGGCCCCACTCCACGTGAGCGTTGCGGAGGCCTCGCCCCAGCAGCAGACCGCTCGCTGCCTGCGGTGGCCGCCTGGCAGGGCAAGGGGCAGGGACCTTGTCTGAAGCGTCCTCACGCTGCCTGGGCACAAGCATTCCTCTTGCTACACTGTGCAGTGCGTTCCCCTCTCTACGCTCAGGGACTCGCCTTTGTGCATCTTTGTAGAGTGAGACGAGTATGCCCCAATGGCAGTTTCATATAGGTAAGGTGAAATAATTCACTTTTTTATTGCAAGGAGTTTTAAATACTCAGTTTCCATCTCTGAAAAAAGGATTTGTCCTCTTGAGTTTAAATATTTTCTTTTTCCCCATCCCCTTTGTTTCTCTTCTTATAACTGTAGGAAGGGTTATTGCAAATCCCTGCCTACCCCATCCCATCTTTCCTCCCCTTCCCATCCCTCTCCTCCTCCCGCCCTTTCCCTCCACCGCGTTCCGGATTAGGGTTGCTCCGTACGCCCTCTTGCAGTTTCTGTGACAAACAATAGAATAATTTTAAGCTTCCCGTTCTTTTAAATATACTAAGGTTACCCATACGGTAAAGCTGTACTTGAGAAGATGACCGGTGGGGGGGGCTGGGCCTGCCCGTGGGGTGCAGCCACTACGGGTTAAGGGTGGCAAGTTAAACCTGGGCACAGCGCGCACAAAGAGGCTCGGGGAAGGTCGGGACGTGGGTGCTGCCGAGAGGGAGCAGAGTCAGCGGCAGCCCTGGCACAAGCAGGTTGTTGAGGATGAACGAGAAAGTGCGTGTTCCTGAGGAGAGGGCACAGGGATGAGGGCTCACGGGCCGAGCCAGCCAGGAGGAGAGCGTAAGGCAGGTATGCGAGGCGGGTGGGATGGAACGTAACAAGGGGTCCCTGAAAAGGACAGCGGGGTGCAATGAAAGGCAGGCGGCTAGAGGAGCCTTTGGATCAGGTCAGAGCAGCCGGAGGGAAGGGGGCACCGCTGCCCGCGGGATGGGCGCGGTCTTCAGGGATCCTCTGCTTAAGCGTGGCACAGCCCCACCTCGAACCTTTATCCCACCCGGACCCACTGCAGACCGGGCCGTGTGACACGGTGCCCGTCACCTGAGCTCAGCCCGCAGAGCCACGGGTGGCCCCGGCCGGGGGTCCCGGCCCCTCAGCCCCTCATGCCGCTCCAGCTGGCCGGGCGGGCGGGACCCCTGTGAGGCCGCAGCGGGTGCGTGACTGGCCACCCGTGGCTGATGGCCGCCCATGGCTGATGGCCACCTGCCCAGGGGCCAGCACAGTGGGGCTACGAGGAGGGGTCTGGTCACAGTGACCGCAACATCGGCTCAGATATATCAGCAAAGGAATGTAGCAGATATTTCTCAGTAGATCTGTGGGCAGAGGTATTTTGTCTATGTACTACTAGCGAGGAGGGATTGAAGCAGGATTGCTGATGGCTACTGTAATTCAGATAGGAAACCACGTTCCAGAAGAGGTGGTGTAGGTTGGTTGAAGATTTTCAACATATTTAGGAGAGCCAAATTTCAAAACTTTGGGAAAGATGTGATCCAGGGCTGAGGGGAGCGTTGAGTCCTGGGGACTGCTGTGCTTGGGTCAGGAGCAGTGGCTGAGCATTGCTGGGGGACCGAAACCAAAAAGAGGGTTTGATCTCCAGAAGGAGTTATTTGGGAGATCCCATTTCTGTCACTGTATTATCCAGCATCTCTACAGCAATGGCCATAATAACAGAGCTACAGCATGCATAGCATGTACGGAATGTTAAAATCTGCCTCTTGGCTGCATCTGATACTCCAGCCAAGTTGTTAGTTCAGGAACAGCTGCAAATTTAAGTCATTGCTGCTGATTTTCTTTTGATTTTGGGAAGGCTTTGGCACAACACAAGTGTTGTGATATCACCTAAAGATTGTGGAAGCTGGATTGTCTCCCAACCATTTTGTTCTGCCAAGTGCAGAGCTTGTGGAGGGTCACAGAAGGACTAGGCTGGTGTCTCCTCATGCAGAAGTCACCTCATGAGGTGAAGGGCAAGGAGGCACTGTTCGGCTTCTGTGACCCTTACCCCGTCAGGAGCTTTATCAATCCGTTGTAGAAAGTGACAGCGGATTCAGCATTGAATAAGGAGTTGTCATAACTTGCGGAGCCCTTGCGTAGCGTTCTGTCTTTGGCTTGACCCACTTGGTAGGCTGTATCAAGCCGACAGTTGGCAACTCAAAAACCAGAGAGATGTTGGGAAGATGAATGCACGACTGCTCTGGCAGATTTATGACAGGGCTGGGCAGCTTGCTGAAGAGAGAGAGAGAGCAAGGATTTTTTTAGAGACTCTCATTTTGTATGTTGAGGATCTGTGAAGTCTGTGGCTGGAATAATGTGCACAGCCTTCATTAACACCGGAGAAATGTTTTCAGCTGACATTGAGGTGTTGATATTTGCCAATTCATTATCTTTTCCTCGTCCACTTTGTATGCCTTTTGTGGACCTTAGCCTGAACCAATACATTGAGGTGTTCAAGGACTCAGATGTCTGCGTGGTATAAATCACAAATCTTAATTACAGTAAGTGTGAAAAATGTAGTGTTAACTATGTAACTGGGAGGAACAGAAAGCCTGTCTTTTGAAACCTGATAGCATAACTTGGGACTTTGACATTAATTTGATCTACGTTTGTAGTAACTCTTCTTTATGGGGAGAGTGATGTCAGATGGAGAGTACTTCCAACTGGAATATTTTTTACATTCTTTGCATATGAAGAAAACCTGCCCCACTCAATTAAAAAAATTGTATTGTTCCTACCTATAAAGTCAGTTCATTAATATAAACCTCCGGGAAGGATGGACTTCCTTTACTTTTCCAAAACACAGCTGTCATTGGTTCACAATTCTATCATGCAAGGAATAGTGAAATTTCTTGCTAGATTAGTGAAGGCTGGGTGGATTTTCAGGATGTTGTTACAAGATATTTTTATTCTATTTGAAGCAGATTTGTAAAAATGTTTCTAATGAGTTCTGCGGTAATAATCTTTATGTCATTCCTTTTAATTCTTCCTTTAATCCATATCAGATCAGATTAACAAAAGAAAGATTAGCTTCAACATCAGGAAAAAGCATATAGCTGCAACACTGTGTCACATTCTTCTACTAGGGTTCAAGTCTGTAATCTCCTAAAGTTGGAAAGATCTCTGGTAATGTTTAAATGCCCTTATTAATTTCTAATTCAGCAAAATTTACATTTGGTCATGTTTTTTAAATCAGATTTTCTAGAATTTATAGTTATCTTCTCCTAATTGTTAATAGGCAGCTATTCTATACCCACAGTGAAATTTATCTAGGTCATATATTTGCCTCTATGTGCTAAAATCTTAAATTTACACAGGTGCTACTCAGCCTGCAATAGTGATACCTAATCTTTTGACTTTGATAAACTTGAGAAATGTGGGGAGTTCTAAAAAAAAAAAAGAAAATTAATATTTATTCTGGAATCTCTGTTCAGTCACTCTATGTCCCTTTTGAATAACTGAGCAGTCAGATAGTTATTGAAACCTAGTACCATAGAAGTGTTGAGCTTTCAGTAATTATCTCCTGATTTCTATATCTCTTGGTATGTGTCTTATGGATTTATTTCATTATATCAGTAAGCTATAATATAGTGTGAACCATTTAACTGCCAAGGGCTTTGCCACATCATCAGGTTGTTGGTATCTTTTATTCCACTTGACACACTGAAAGACAGTTTTCAAATCTTCGTTGTCATTATGATCAAGTGTCACTGCTTACTGCAATGGACACCCCAGCATCCTCTGTGCTTTATCATCTATGTCTTACTGTGATGTACTATTCCCCTTGAAGATTATTACTTCTGAGATTTCTTCAGAACTATTAAAAAAGCAGTCCTAGTTCATCCACATACTATATTCCAAAACAATGAAAACTTGGACACAAAGATAAAATATCCTGTTATTCATGGAGATGCATTCACTCAAACCAAATTAATGGCCAACTCCATATCAAAGAAAATTAGTCACTTATACAGGATGATTTTTTTGCTGGGAACTGATACTTGGTGCGTCTCCCATGAAAGGCGATACTGATTTGCTTACTGTTAATACAGCTCTTGAAAGATAATGTTAGAATATTCTCAAGAAATTCTTGGTTTGATTCTTTCTTAGCTCAGATAATATATATTATAAATCAGAAATGTATTTTCTCCAAACCAGTTGTGCCACTCCTAGCAATGTGTTTCAGAAAATGTACCCAGTGTGTTTGCAGTTTTGTAGTGCTGGAAGATTTTGGTTTTTTACTGGTTAAGGAATAGCATAAATTTCCACCTCCTGAGTTGCGACTAGTCATTGCCTCATAGCTTCTGTCAAATTTATAATTCATTAACAATCACAGTCTTCACAGCTTAGTTTGCAATTTCTTAACTGTCTCATACTTCTGCAAAATCATTTTATTCAACAGACTCTTCACTTTTCTGTTTGCACTTTTTATTTTTAAATAATTAAAAGAGGGCAGCAATTCAGGTACTGTCCAGAGTGGGAACAGACGTGTGTTCTAGTAGCAGCCTCTTATCATTCCTGTTTCCTGCTACTCCCAGCTTAACAATGTTTTAAATGTCATTGAATCTCAAAAGGTCTAGACTCTGCTATACTTTCTAGCTCTATAGGATAGTAGGAGGTAGCAACATTACTCTAAAAATTATCACAAATATTTTGGCAGTATGCAGGATGAAAGAAAGAAAATCTGTGTCTCTGGCCAGGGCAGCCTTGTATGATCTGCCTTAAGTTCCCGTGTTTCCATGTTCAATGATGTGCAAATTCCAGCCTACCTCAAACACCTTATTTCCAGCTTTAGCAGTCATGAAAGTTACCCACTAGGACTCTCCTCTGTTATTAGAAGACGATGAAACCCCATGTACCTTAGAAGTGGAAGTATGAGCTAGCAGATACAAGTCCAATGGATCAAAATTTGTCACTGCTAAGAATTGTGGTTTGCACTGTATTCTCCAACCAGATATTATTCCATGGCAATCAAGGCTTCCGTACCTTCAGCATGGTGTCAGCAGTGTTGTTTTTGATTATTAAAGAGTCTTATGCTTTCAACATTATTTTCACTTCCCTTGTCTTTGTCACTTCATTTACCTTGTCTCCTTTGTGGTGTTATCTTTTTATCTGACAATTTGATTTCCACTGGGATGGTTCCTTTTGAGAGTGAAAGGAAACATGAGATCATCAAACTGATATTTTATTTTCCCTTCATTGCATGTCCGCTATATTTTATCTTGTTTTTATTTTAAATTATTTTTTCTGTATTTTTATGACATGTCTGAAATCTTTGTACATTTTTTGCTCAGTCGCATATAAATGATCATTTGTTTGTACCACTGTATTGTATCTACTTTTCTAAGAATAAATAAAGTTTTTTGGGGAAAATAAATCATGCAAACACTGGCAAAATAATGCATTTTAATGCTGTATAGGAATTCAGTTTCAAACTAGCTTTGAATATAATAAGCTGAGAAACTTCATTTAACTAGCATTTTAAAAGCAGCAGAGCAGTGTTAGGAATCAGTCATCCCAGAATGCACAGTTTCATGTTGTTTGATGATGAAGTATAAGCTGGAAGAATCAGTTAAAGAGAAGAAAAAAAAAAAAAAAGAGAGGAGGATGTAATGTATAAATTGCCTTGTACAGAAACTGGTAATAGCTGGAAGGGCATCTTAAGTAACTCAGTGTTGGCTTTTTACATGAGTGAAGAAACAAGATTTTTTCCTTAGAGGTCCCTAGCAGTGAAGCTGGTATTCTGTGATATCTGGTCACAGAGAGCTTGCTCATCAGAATTCAATTAAATCAGTCAATTCTTGCTGTTGATCACCATAGATTTAGGTCAAGGCTGTAATGAATCTAAAAGTGACATGTCATCCCCATGACTGATGACACCAGGCCCAGGCTTCTGCTACCCAAAGCAGTATGGAAACATTCAAGTTTGGTTCCAGCATATTTCCCTAGCTGCAAGGAAGGGATTTTTCTGTTTGGTTTAATTTTTCTCTCAGTCATGTAAGAAAACCCTGCTAATGGGATTCTTAGGGATATAATCTGGATTTACTTGGCATGAACCTTGTGGGGGGCGAGGAGGAATTGAACAGAAATAAGCTTAAAAAATTAGTGTTGCCATGCAGGGAAGTCAGAAAGAACCAACCTGTTTAAAGTTCCAGTTTTGTACTGATTTTAAGTACTTGCTTAAGTTGCATTACATCACCTATCCCAGAGAACTTCTGTGGCTACTCATGTGCTTGGCATGAGCTTATGTGTTTTACTGAATTGGAGCCTTAATGTGTCAGATTCTTTTAGATTCTTCACACGAGGTTTACAGAGCTAATGTTTGTATATTTTATCTCAGCCTACAGTGGTATTTTAAAGTTGAATTTTTGAGGGGTGGGTGGGTGATGTTGAATGTTCAGTGATAACAAAACCAGTAAAAGTTCAAAATAAAAACCATAAAATATTACTTTTTTCTCAATATTTTTTTACAATTTTGTGGTTTGTAAAATGCCTTAGGCCTTGATCCAGCTAAGCATTTAAACATGTACTTAAAGTTGAGTAAGAGTTTGATCCTGATCTCACCCAGATCACCAGAACACTTCCATTCATTTTAGTGGTGTAGGATCAAACTTGGTTTGCTTTGAAACCAACATGCATGAAGCATAAACTGGAGGTTACTTGCACACTGAAGTAATTTGCTGGAGATTGAATTTACCATACAATAATATTAACGAGAAATTTATAAATCTATTTATCCATTGAATTTAAATCATTTTATAATACCTGAAAAAATCTGTGCTCAATATTAGCAAAATATTAAGGAATCACAGATACTAATACGGTGGAAAACATATATTTATTTTTAAAAAAATCTTGATGATTTGGTTGTGATTTTCCACAAGTTGAGAATCATATTTTTAAGCCCATGTATAGAAAAGACCTACTCAGTCTTGCTCAATATAACAAGTACTATTTCTTCAGAAGTATTTGGTATCCAAAAGTTCTCTGCTGGGAAACTGGTGGCAAGGTTTTTATTATGCTGAGCTATTTTAATGATTTGACTGGCCATGTCTTTTCTCATGTTGAAATAGGAGCTTGGACAGCTTCCAAAATAGAGCCCTGAATGGGGGTGCAGAAGCGTTTTCAAAAGTCAGTTCTTAATTAAAACATCTGTGGATAATAGTCAGGAGCAAGAGTTTTCTAAGGCTTTCGCATAGCTGGAGTGGAGAGGAGAGGCTTTGCAAGGCAACTGTCGCTAGGCATCAGCTAGTAGCAGCAACTCCTTGTGTCTCCTGCGCCACATCACTCTGGTACTCCTGGCATAATAGGAAAATCTGGGAACTTCTGAGATTTGGATTTGACTAGGCTGGAATGGTGAAGAACAATAATGATAGAGCAATCTGTTATGCCGATGCTCCAGTAGAGTAAATCAGGCTGTTAAAGGGTGGCATTGCTTTGCTTTGGGCTCAGTAGAGTGAAAAATTACATACCTTACGGACTAGATAATAATTTAGGATTTAAAAGCTGTGTAAAGCAATGTAAAGAATCCATTAATTTTTAGTGAGTTTTGGAACAGAATCTTCATGAATTTAATCTTTACTTCATAAAAGGATAATCTGTCACCTCACAGGGTCATTTTAGATGCAGTTGGATTCTGAAAACAGCACCCTTTTCAGGGCCATCCCCTTTGGTTGCAGTGGTTAAAATTTGCTATTTCAAACCAGAAGTGTAAGAAGTAATAAGTATGTGTATGCTAAAATGAGTGAAATACTAATTATATTATTAGCCTCACTATCTTGATCCTTTTTTTTTTTTCTCCCCACATCTTCTTTTCCCTTTCTATCTGGAGATGGCCAATGATGTGAGGTTGGGCCTCAGGAGCATGGTGAGAATCTATAATGAACATACAGATAATTGGTTTGTTGTTGAAAATGCCTGCACAGATGAATCCTTGCTAGTTTTCTCCTCATCTTTACCTCTCCCTGGAACTCCCCTTGAACCTAACCTTTGTGTTGTTGGAAATGCCTGTAACTACAAAATATGAAGTGTGTGCACAGTAAAGGTTTCTCCATGTGCAAGTTCTCCTTTCTCCTAAGAGCTCCTTTGCAGAGACATTGGCATGCTCATCAACCAGCACTCATTCAGTACTGCATTTTGCTGCTTGTGTTGAAAAATGTTTCTTTGCATTCTTTTACTGTCGTGTTTGTTTTTAACCTCATGAAAAATGTGGAAACATCTGTATAATGGGAACCAGTCATTCATTTTCTTTGTAGTTGAGTTACCAGCTTCTAATGCTTGTGAACCAAGGTTGGTAAGGACTTTAAAGTTTGAATACCTCAGCATGAGGCTGGATGTCCCCTTTTGTATTGAGTACCGAGATCCTATCACAGCCTCTTAACTTTGTGGGTGTGAGTCTGCTGTTGGTTGTGAGGAGTAGCCAGTGTTTCTCTGTGATTGCACTTAGTTAATGGGTTATGATTAATATGGGAGCAGATCACGGCAAGAGGCTGTGGGGCTACCTGCTGTCACCTAAGGTGCAATACCTGTCCCAGTGGTACTGTGTCCTGCATATTTATTCACACAGCGCCATAGCATGTGGATGCAGTTGAAGAGAAAAAATAGGGACAGATGTTTAAATTGGTGTGCATCATCAGCTTCAATGGCCTGGTGGGGAGCTTGTTGTCCAGTGTATTTCTGGGCAAGGTACACAGGCACAAACCATGGGCCAGTTACAGCCATTACAGAATTAGATGCCTGGCTAGATGTGATTTCAAGTTAGATAAATTGAACCTGGGGGGGGGGCGGGCAATGTGAGTGTGGGAAGATAGGGACTGCTCCATGAAGCTCCTTGCTACTTGTAACAATTCTGTAGCAAGACACTAGTTACTTGATTGGTCTCTAGGTTTTTGGTAATAGTTTCTTACTTTGATCGATTACAGATATATTCTGGCTATGGGTAGGTGGGAATAAACTTTGGCAATGTATTTGAAACAATTTTCTATCACATTAACATCATCTTTGCAGTATTCTGTTATTTCTCACTTTTTTCCAGGTTTACTTAGGAGGGAAAAGAATATTACTGTCTCTGCATAAAGGAATTTCTGCTCTCTGGTGAAGGAGAGCATCTCCTAGTGAATAAGGTGGCCTCTTGTACATAATTTTTTATGCAGTTTTGTTTCTTTGAAGGTGATTACACGTTGAATGAAATTAATATATTGCAAAACTCTTTCATTTCTTTTATTCTTTCAATTGGATAACAGGCTACTGGACCTTAGCTAATGTTAGGCTCAATGCGTTCTTCTAACATCTGTTTTGTGGATGATGGCTTAGTTAATTGCTAATTTAAAATACATGGTATAGGTTCCACTTATAAGAGCAGAAACTTGATTGCAGAGTTGGGCCTATATAAAAGTATTTTTTTCAAGTAGACTCTTGAGGTGCATCTGTACTTATTTCTAATAAGATACTGTTACGGTCAAACCAGCATCTAGCAGAGTACACTCAGAAACCACTCAGTAAATTTTATGTAACATTAAGTGCTATTTGACTAGGTCAGTTGCTTGTGTTAAATTAGTGACAGCAAACATATATCATTGCTGCATCTGTTTACATGTCTCTCTGCATTTCACTGCATTGTCGACTACAAAATCTCCAGAATGATGAGTGTGGCAAAATGAGTCGTATTAAAAAGGAGTTATTTGTGTTAATATAACATCATATTGTGTTGTCATTGTTGTGCAGCACATCTATTACATATAGCATCACTGCTTTTTATTCTTGAGCAAGACAATTATGTCTGGTTTTGCCACTCTGTCAAAGCCCCCTGGAATGAATTAAAATTACAGCTTTACATATGCAGTAGCTGTAGCTGAAAGTAATGATAATGACCCTTGGTGCATATAGAATTTGAAAATAATCTTAAACAAATATACATATGCAGAGCTGCTGCTTCTTCATTTCTCCTTAACCAGCTAAGTGTTTTGAGCCCGTGATGTCTGAAACCCCACGGACAGAAACCAGTGGCTGGGTGGAGCTGTGGGTTTTGATGCCAAGCTAAGAAGAGAATAGCCTATGGGTACCTGAGCGTGGAAACGCCACTGTTTCAGTTTCATTTCTCTGCTTGGTGTTTCAGTTATGCAGTATGTCTGTATGTCTGTCTGAGCATGGAAGCGCCTCAGAGGCTTCCTTTCTGCCTAGCTGGGTACATGCGTGCCTTCCATCATCTGAGTCTCATGACCGCTGATACTTGTATTTTTTAACATATGTGTATGGGTTAAGAGGTGTTTTATATAGATGGTAGGGGGGCTGGCATGTAACCTGGTCAAGGTCAGAGAAGGAAATGTCGGTCTGAGGCTGGGGCTTGACTCAGAGTTTGAATCCTAGTCCTAATCACAAAATTGTCTTATTTTTTTTAAATAGTTCTTTCATAGAATGAAAATGTAATATTAACATTTATGTCTTGGTTTCATTCTCTCACCAAAAGATGATCCTTCATATTGCCACACAAGACAGAAACAAACAAAGAAACAAAACAGAAATGCACCATGGTTGATGATTAAAACTATATTACTTTAAAAACCTTATTTTCTGCATATCTCCTGAGGCTTATTAAGAACTGCATTAGCAGGCTTTTAATACTTGGCACAGTTATCACCATCTGACCCGGAGGTATTGACACATTCGTGATAGTCCCTCGGTGTATGTGCCTGTCTGCCCGTATTGGCTACATTTCTGAATTTTTCGTGCTTGATATTTAGGGCCAGGACCATCAGTCTTTTTCTTCTCCTCTAGTCTAGAGTAGTTTTATTTGTATGAGTGGAACACAGATGCAACTTATCACAGTTTTGGCATAGTTTTAACATCAAATTTGTGGAGATATTTGGCCTTTCTTTTGGGGCATTTGTCTCCCTTTTTGGCTTTACTGAAACTGCTTCATCAGCTTGTAACATTTTTATCTCTTCAAATGGCTTCTCTTGAACTTTGTGATAAGATCAGAGAAATCACGAGTAAGAACAAGAGGCCACATTAGTGTCTTTACTAAAAATATTTTTCTCAAAAATCTCCCCTTTCGAAAATCCCGACTATTGCAAGCCTGGCAGCTGAACAGTATTACCTTTGAATTAATTGTGTTTAGAGTGATATAGGCAATTTCTTGAAAACATCAGCCAGTAGCTCCTTTCCAACACTCAGTGAGATGGCTCTCAAATTTGATAATATTAACTGATTCCAAACCTCCCAAGTAGTTTCGTATTCTTTCAATCTGACTGCCTACACGCTTTTATTAGAGCCCACTGTCAAAAGTCACAGAAAATAAGCTAGAAAAAAAAAATCGATTACTCTGTAAATCATTCTGTCTGCATTTATAACTTTCCATAATTTCTCTCTGCATGATAAGGCCAAACTTGGTTAGTTCTGAAAGGGAGTCATAGTTTCTTGCAGGTGCAGCCATGCAGGGTTAGTCGTTCCCAGATAATTATGGTGAGCATCCTTCAAGTCCATGCCAACGGTCGCCACAGTGTGCTCGTGCTGTCAGTCATAGGCCATTGAACCTGTCGCTCATGATCAGGTGCATGGGATGTATCACAAACATGCCTTTCATTCACCCTTCCAGAATGACATTTAAATTGGTATTTATAAAAAAGATCATTTCCTGACCAGAAGCATTGTTTGGTTAGCTGTTTTCCTTAAGCTTGAGGAGGACAAGTCTGTGTTTATGATCCATTTTCCTTGCACATGATATTTTTTCTTCCCTTCACTGATTAATTTCTTCAACTGATCTATTCATATTGAAAATAGAATAATGAAGGTAGCAAAGCAAAAATATTTCATCCTCTTCTGGCAACACAAGTGTGTACATTTATCCAATGTAGCTACATATGAAATGTGAAGTTGTATTGGCATGAAACCTCTGAGATGTGACATATTTATATGAACAGTTTTGCATATTAAGTACAAAAAAGAAAGTGAAGAAACCCTTGGTAACATGTCTGTCGCAGACACTGGAGTAGGAAGTTTGGAGCTCATTCATTCAGTTCTTGAAGAGACTTGACTGGAGCCAAGTGGAGCTGAAGCCAGAAACCTTTACGAAGAGAAGCAGTAAGGCTTCCCCTGAGGGGCTGGCCTTTGGGGAAGGGAAGACCATGCTGGAAAACTGGCACACTAACCTCCACTATGGCTCCTGGTTTTTCCATCCAGCTGCCAGCTCTGGTGCCTCTGCCACTTCCTAGCGCCAAGTCTTACTATATTAATTTATAGCAATTTATTAATTTTATGTCATTTATTTTGTCATAGAGAAATGCAAAAATAGAGAACAGTTACAGCATCAGAAACCTTGAAAATCTTTTGCAATACTACTTTATCGTTTCACAATTAAAGTGACAAAGCCTCAGGAAATGAAAAAAAAAAACAACCTTGCAACCTAAGTGCTTAAGTATTATAACAAATGGCTCATATTTAATAAGAATCATAGAACTAAAAGGAGAATACTGAGCTGACCAGGGAGCAAAGCATCATAACTTTCAAGACTTGTTTTTCTGGCTTTATTATCATTTAACACTTTTTCCATTTACTTTGTTACTTTTCCATAACATATGGTTTGTTACTGAATTTTCCAAGAGGACAATAAAGGAAAAGAAAAATGAGGTTTACAGAATTTACAAATTCTGAAAGCTTGGCTTGTCAAATAAAGATATCCCAAAACCTTCAATTCTGGAAATCCTGGGATTCAAGGCAGTCTTCTAGTATGTAACAACAAACTAATCTTTTCAAGGGTTTCAAATTTTTATCTTAGGATTGTTTTTTTTAAAAAAAAACATTTGAAAAAATCATTCATTCAGCATTAAGATCTTTTCATACAAAGCTTGACATTTAGTTATTTAGCTGCTCTTCATCTAATAAGGCAACGAAAAAGGGAAGAACCTTTAAAAATGTATTTCTATTATTCCTCAGAGACAGGGTTGTTTTCCTTAACCTTTACAAACATTTTATTTTAACAACAAAAAGAAGGAATGATGTGAACTTCTGGGCTCTTGGAAGCCTTTAAAAAGTTTTCTCTGATCTTAATAAGGCCAGAAAGTTGTCTTTAATGCTGAAGAAAGAGTTAGAAGTAGGTGAATGATATCCCCACCCCTGCCTCTTGAAAAAATCCCAAGCATTTACTTCTCTACTTACTTCGTAAAGTGTTCTGTTGTAGATAAAATATGATGTCTGTGTGCAGGGATTATGTTTTTCTTGATAATGAAAACTTCAGCACAGTGAAATACGTTTATGTTATGAAACATAAGCAACTACAAAGTCACCATTCGCTGAGGAATGCTGTCCCAGGGCTGGACTGTGTACAGCAGGAGAGGGCAATCCTGTTAGGCCAGCGGAGGGAAACATTCCGAACAACGTCGTCCTTCATAACCCCTCTGGTCCGGACCAGGAGATGTTAAGAGCAGCCCATCTGTGGCTGTTCATGTTTACATCTTAAAAAGAGCTAAACTAATATATAACCAGGATTAATTTGTCCTTTGAATGTTATGACCTTTTGTGCACAGATGCTCCAAATGAAGAGCACACTTCATTCACAAATGGATTTTTCCTCTACAAACAGTTAAGGATTGCATGTTGCAAATACCGAAGCTCTACCTTTCCCTCTGGCTTGGCTAGTTATCCCAGTCACATTATATTTGTTCCTGTAGCAAAGCGGGTTGGAATGCAATCAAACAATACAAACACAAAAAAAATATTGATGTATATTTTCACTTGAAATGATCTGAAGAAGGTATTGGCAAAAGCTCTGAAAAATGCTAACAAGTCATGAACATTCCTCCGAAGCCTTAAGAATATTTTTTCTAGTGTTTGCTCAGTTCTAACCTGAGTTCTCTACTTTTTTCTTATTTTGTACTAGAAGCTTAGCAAGAATATCAGTCCCAGATAACTAGAATGCCAACCTAGGAGTCTAAATCAAAGCTAGCAAGATTTTTGAGAAAAGAAATGGTATCGGGTACCTAAAGGAGCATTCTGTAATGGACTTCTGGGAGTTAGCTTCCTTAGACACAGATATCGTCATGCCTGGTGGTAGCTGACGTTTGTGGATAAACAAAACTTTGCAGCAAGCTTTTATTGGCAGACAGCTGAGGAAGACACAGCAGTACGCAGCCGAACATCTCTGCAAAAGGAACCCACCCACAGAAGTTGAGCCCTTACTCCCAAGAGGGAAAAAAATATGAATACTTCTCACACTTACCCCCAGTCCACAATTTTACTTCAAGAAAGAGAAATAAATAAAATTATGAATTAAACTCATGTAATCCTCTGGCCATTGTACCATAAATCTTTTATTTACCTAGCTTCAGAGTTTATGAAAGAGCCTCTGTTATTGTCAGCTTGGTGCATTGTCTAACGTACTGAATGAAGAGCCTGACATGTCAGGTATGGCTGTTGGCAAGAAGGACTTAACACAGCTGCAGGGGTTATCTGATCAGCTGTTGTGTGGTCCCTTTCTGCTGCAAAATTGTATTTGTTTGTTTATTGTCCATTGACTTTGATTAAGTCAAAATCATCTCATTAGAAGATTTGGCTGAAAAAGCAGTATTTTTTAAAAAAATACTTTGTTTCTTTGGTGAGGAAGATGGTATCCCCCAGGTTTCTGGGAGCTTCGTTAGGATTTTGGTGGATTTGTGATGTAAATGAAATAGGAATTCATTTTCTACTGATTAACAAAGCTTAGCCCTGTAATTGTGGAACAATTGTACTCCAATTGAAATCAATATGGATTTAGCCTAAGCTAAGGATACGGGTTTGGGGTCATCATCATGTAACACTAATTCATTTCCAAATCTGTACAGAGATCAGCAAATCCAGCAGTTCTTGAGTAATGTAGAAGTGGTGTTAAATCACAAGGCTAGAATCAAATCTGTAGTTGACATTGATGGGAATCAAGGGCTTTAGAGTTGACTTGTCAATTTACAGGTGAAAGCAAAGTTGCATAGCAGTGGATACCACTGGAATAATTTTGCAATTCTCTGTGCTCCACCTGAACACCAGTGGCAAAAGATCATAAAGAGTGGGTGGCAGTGGCACCTTATACTTCTCTGTTCCCAGAGCCTAGTTTTTGGTATGAGTCAGAGCATCTGTAATACTGCCGGTGTTGGATTTAACCAACGATTAAGCACACGTTGGTCTGTGGGCAATCAGGGATTACTGGGACACAAACGTGTCAGTTAGTCCTACTTCTTAGGCTGGAATCTTGCTGACTAACTAGTGTAAGTACAGGTTTCTGTCAGACCAGGGAACGTCTCCAGGATTGTTGGGCTTTTATAGATGCTTTGCTGCTATTCTGCCATATGTTACACTTGCATCAAATAACTACCACTGCAGATCATAGCTATGCTTTATGAAATACAGAGAAATGATATAATATAATACCTTTCTGTTGGCAATACAATGCTAGCTATTAAAATTCAGTGATACAGCATCCCAGGTGATTGACTTAACCCTGCCGGTTTTGTTGCTTTCCAATTTGAGCATCTTGAATGCTGTGCTGAGGTGATAAACAGCCTATTATAGGTCTTTGCTGCTTCAGGTTTGAAGACAACTTCTTTTGTCATATTTCCTCATGGAAACTAGAACATGCTGAGTGGTCCCCAAAGTCCTTTGAAGAGACTGCTCCAGGAGCCTTAGGCAACGCATTCTCAGAAGATGTTGATGCATTTTCTAAAGACCAGAGTTACTTTCCCAAACTCTGACTGTAAACAGACTTTTACCAGATGATGTGCCAAGGTGACAGAAAGCTTAGAGTTGGTCACACAACTGTTCAAAACACAAATGAGTGGTCCCCTCCCCCGGGCTCCCAGAGTGGGTCTCTCTCAATGCTGTTCCAGTAGGTCTACAGTCTGTGCCACACAGGTGACCTGGGGCTTCCTGCTGGGAAGGGAAGACTTGTTCACCACCACAACCCCTGGCCAGCAGATTTTTGCACGCGAAGCAACTACCCTGGAGTCAGCTAGGCTGTACACAGTGTTTTACTGACAAGTTCCTTCGAAAATGCACTGCAGCTAGATGAGACAGTGGTGAGCTGTCTTGTGGTTATGAGACAGTGAGCTGCTCACTGGAATTTGGAGTCCCAGCTGGCTTATTTGCCTGCCATATGCTTTTTTTCTGGGCTTGTGCAAGGTGAGCTAAGGGCTGGTGGGATGTGCTGGTCCCTGGTGCCAGCTCCTGTGAGCTGAAACAGAGGCACTGATTTACCTCCAAGGAGGATGAGATTGACAACATCAGGGGCTCTGGCAGGCTGGAGATTGAGCTTGTGTTTTCTTCAGCATGTGTTTCTCAGCTGGAGATGTTGGGCGGACCTCGAGGTTTTGCGTAGGCACAGACAGAATCTAAGTGGTGTAATGAGTGAGCAACTCCTGTCAGACAGAGGAAGTGGAGGGAGGCCGGACAGGCTTGGGGATTGTGTTTGGACTGATTGTTCTGGTTTCTTCCTCACTAGGACAAAGAAGTGAACCTGGAGCAGGTCCATAGACGCATGAACAGTTTAATTGATGAAGACATAGCCCACAAGCAAATCTCTCCAGCGTCCATTGAAATCTCAGCCTTGGAGATTGGTGGCATGCAGCCAGCTCAGACCCTGGAGCCAGTACGTGAATACCAGAACACGCAACTTTCTGTCACCACCTTTTTACCAGAACAGACAACTCATGGTGCCAGCAGGACACTCACGGCTGCCTCCGGCAGCAACCTGCCGCTGCCCCTGAGCAGCTCGGCCACCATGCCCTCCATACAGTGTAAACACAGGTCACCAAATGGAGGACTATTTCGTCAGAGTCCTGTGAAAACCCCGATCCCAATGTCATTTCAGTCTGTGCCCGGGGGAGTCATTCCAGAAGCAATGGAGCCCTCGCATGGAACATCCATATGATGAAAATAAACAGTAAAACAACCAGCAGAGCTTTTTAATACAAAATTTAAAAGAAACAAAAAAAAAAAAAAACAACCCAACCACAAAACAAAACGAACTCTTACATTTTTCTTGTATATACCTGTAAATAATGAAAGAATGAAGTGGGGTAAAAGTGTATTTTGAATATTCCCAATTTTCGAAGTAAGTAAAAAACAAAACAAAAAACAAACAAAAATGTATGAATGACTTTGTAAATTTTGTTCTATATGAATAAAAAGGCAAACTACTTGTGATCGTTCTCAAGTGCCAAAGAAGACCAGTTACTGGGACTGAGGGCCATACCTTTTTTCCCCCCATTGATTTCAACACTTATTCCCTCACTGTTTTTGTTTATTTCAAGAGCAAAAAATTATCTGTTTCTTGCTAGAAAGGTTCACCATGCTCAGATCTCTCATTTCCCCAGAACCCCTTTTTATTGTCAAGATGGTAATTCACTCAGAGAATTTAACAGCTGGTATTAGCACAGCAGTAACAAATCTTTTAAACATGAATTATAACTAAAATTCAACAAACAATAACCAAGAAAAAAAAAGTTAACTTTTTCTTTCTAACAAGGATTTGAACTTCCACACAGTTTCTAAGTTTAAGCACAGGATTATTGAATTGTGTTTTTACATGTTTGCTGCGCTGTGTGGCTCTTTTTATTTACCCTTGTGTGTTTCTTATATATATAATATATATTATATATATATTATATATATGACGTATATATTATATATATAAATGCTTTGATAAACAACAGGGTTTAAGCTAAGGGGAAAGCTTTTAAGAAAAACTGATCAGCACTTTTTTGTATCTTGTGTACATGACTGAGAATGGGGAGGAACCAATGACAGAAAGGAGTGAGACAAGGAGGAGCTTGACGGGGCAGGAGATAATGGCTTTGCAGTGGCTGTGCCCCCTGGTGCCGTCTCTTTCTTTAAGATTTCAAGGAATTTGCTGCATAATGGATGCAACACTCTCTGTTGAAGTCATATCCCTGAATGAGAAGGCTAAGCTTATGACTATAAGCACAGCTCTGCTTTTTTCCCATTCATTTTGTAAAAAAAAAGAATAAAATAGTTTAATGGCCATGTCTATAATCTTGGTAGAAATGGCTGTAAAATGCCTTCTTTTTGTCTGTCAAACACAATCAGAGGACAAAGATAGAGCAAGATGTATAGCGAATTTAATGTCTCGTTCTGCAAATATCACCGGTGCAATTTCATATGACAAAAAAAAAAAAAAAAATCAAAAAAACAAACCACATTGTTTCCTTCCCAAACAGGAGTTCAAATGCCCAAGATAACTGATCCCTGCCTACCCCCCAAACTTCCCTCCCCCCTTTGCTAATGGACCATCACTATCTTTCAGAATTAGGATAATTTAGTGTCTTCTCGGATGTAGCCCTATAGCTAGGTTGTCATTTCCCTTTGTAGCTGGATTTCTTTACTTTATTGAAACACTGCTATTTGGGAAAAGCTGTAGATCTCGGTGCAGCAAAATCACTGCCTACATTAAGGTGAAAAATTATGTTTGAACAGAGGTAAAAATGCATTCACATCCCAAGAAAGTCAGCAAGCAATCTGGGTCAGGTTTCTGGATAAATAAATATTCCATTGACTGCTCCTAATTTGATTTGCATAATTACACAACAGGTATATTTATGGGATGATAAAAGTCCCCAAATTTTTTGCATTTCTAGTTTATGCAGGGAAGAAAAGTCCAACTGTGATACAAAACCAACGTAATGAAAGAGCATACTCAGCATATTACTTTTTAAATGAGGAATATTGATGGTGAGCTTACAGAAGGAGTACTCTTGCAGGGATTAATTTGTCTCTGTTGTCAAGCTGGCTCCTTGTGAAGACAGTGCGATTTTGCAGCTTGGCACAAATTGCACTATTTGCTTCAAACTAATTAAAAATGAATAATGCCGTAGTCAGCTGACTAGATTTATCCTATTTAGAGACTTGGCCTACACAGTCTTCGGATTTTTTTTCTTTCTTCTTTCATCATACATTTTCTTATCATTATCTTAATAAACCCATGGCCGCAGAAAAAAATGGACATTTCTCCCCCTGATTTTTTCCCATCTTCCATGAATACACAAATCAGTTATGACAGATATAGCTGCACAAAAAGACTATGCACACCTAGGTATCTGTAAAGATGCTTAGAAGAAAGCATGCAACTATTTGCATTGGAAAAATCCCTCATTTTTATTACCAGTTGAAGATTTTAGCAGCTGCAGGGGAACATGCTCGAGAAGAGGTGCAAGGAGATGCTCGTGTAGCTACAGGGGTGCAATCTGCAAGCTAGGGCTGGGCTGGAGCGGGTACTCCCTCCCTGGCAGTACCAGAGCGAGGAGACCATCACCCTTCATCCTGAGCATCTTCCAAAGCACAGGTGGGTGAGCAGCTCCCTTGGCCACCTCAGCAGCACAAGGCAATCATCCAGCCCCGTTCTATCTTCTGGATGGTGAAGTGCCGTGGTGAGCTGCTGGTGCATGTCAGCCTAGCCACTGCTGCTGGCTCGGCACCAGTGTTGTAGCAAACAAGCTTGTCAGAGGTTGTCTGAGCTGCTCCCTTGCTATTTCCCCACAAAGCATGCTATTTATTTGCTGCAGCAAAGCTCAGAGCAGGGGATTGAAACCCTCCTTTACTGATGTGTTATTACTTTCACAAAACATATTAGATCTTTTTCACATTATAGTCTAAACCACTGTACTGAATAATTTAAACTGAACTGCATTTGTTGAATAAATTGTGAATACAGTGTATTTTGGGGATTAAACTTTAACATTCTCCATGTTCCATGTTCTTCTGGCTTAGTCTTGCCACATGCCGTAAGGTTTGGAAGCATGGTTCAACTTGTAAACAATGTTGGATCTCACTGATTCTTATGCATAGAATATGACTTGCCTGTTTGAATGCTCTGCAGGATTACGTCTAAGATGATCAGAATCTTGAAGAATCAAACCACACAGTTTGTCTTTAAGAAAAGTATTTAAGCATGTGTGCAAGCCCTATAGAAAGCAGCTGCTTATGCACAGGTTGAAGTGCTTTGCTGATTAATGATGGAGTTAAAATGCACGTCTCAAATTAATTATATGGCTAATTTTAAGCAGGTGAGTTAGCTCACCAAACTCCCAGGGAATGTTCAGTGGCTTAAAGTTAACTGTCTCGAGTGCTTTGCTGCACCAGGGTCTATACTGTAAGAGTAGGAATCTACAGTGGATCTGTCCCTGTTTAGTAATTACTTGTTTATATAAAAGTTAGCAAGTCATAGCTTGAGCCTGTCAACCATGACAGGAAGCTGTTAAATCTTCCATGTGATGGTGATTTGGTTTTAGATTATTTAAGCAAATCACCAGGTTCTCCTTGAACACAAACAATGTTTCTTTCCCCGTAACTTTCAAATTTCAAAGTAAATGCAGAATGTATAATTTCCATATTCTGTCTCCTCTTTTATATTTATATCTTCATTTTGACAGATCAAAGCATTCACTTTCTCTATAATATGCATTCACCACACACTCATGCATATATATATATACATGCGCAGTTACTCACAGAAGTGAGAAATATAATTTCCATGTGATGTAAATGAGCAGAAGCTCAAAGCTTTCGCAGAGCTGGGCTTATTTACACCACCTGCAGATTTGACCCTTCACTTAGTATCTGGCAAGTTGAAGTAGAAAAACTGTAGAGATTCCTGAAAACTTTGAAGACCAAACTGTGCCCTTGATTTTCAAATGGAACTTCCCTTGAGTGTGCTTAAAAAGGGAATAGTGTATAATCCCAAATAATCCAGCTCCTCCAGGATGTTTACGTTGCAAAGGTGGTTGTACATTAAATGGAAATCGAGTGCCTATACCTTCCTTTTATTGTGCTCTTTTGCTGATGAACTTTTGCGAAAGTGACATCTGTGGCACAGCACTTGTAGTGCGTCTTGTTCTATTGATTCATTAGTTTAGAAATGACTTTATTTTCATACAAAAATGTGACTCCGTTTCTTCTATTTGCTTGCAATCCATGGGCAATCTGCTTGCAATCTCAAGAATGCATTGCTCTTATTTCTTAGTATGTCATGTTTTCCTGTTGTGATGGAAAAAAGAGTAATTGTGCTTTTTAATTTCAGAGTTGAAACCTGATAGAACATTTTTATGCTGAGTTACAACTACACGTGTGCAATATTTGTCTTGCAAAGTGAAATTCCCAATATCTGCCTTGCTTTGATAACCATTGCTGCACTGTAGATGAAGTCTCAGCAAAACAACTCACTTTCTCTTAGTCTGCTGATAGAATAAAACACTTAAACCTGGGTTCTCACCTGTGTAAATCAGCATCCCTCCAGTGAAAGGGTCAAGCACACTGAGCTTCAGTAGGTGAAGATTTGGCTCTTAATATTGGGCTTGAAAACACTGCTTCCCATAGACCTGTATTCAACGATAGCTCTGAAAAGCAAAATATTTTGAAAGTCTCAAAAATGAACCTGAAAGCAGAACATTTATTACTATTTTGAGCACTTAACATAGATTTGACTTTAAACTGTATGCTGAAATAGCATAGAGAACAGATTTCTTCTTCAAATCTGTTCAGATTTAGGTATACCTCTCCTCTGAGAAAGGTTAAAAGCTGTTGACATGGTGGCAAGTGGAACATTCCTTTCAGAGGAAATCATGATACTGGGGCAGTACAGCAAACACAGTGCTCAGACCTTTTTCTTTTCTGTTGCTTTACTGACTTGACGTATGTTGTGAGCAGCTAAAGAATGATATAGATCTAAACACAACACATTTGGGGGATCCGGTTGGAAATTTCCCAGAGAATCCACATCCTTTGGCAACCCTGGGAAAGGCAAGGAGAAAGTTAGAAGAAAACTCTGAAGAGAAGCAAAATTAAAGGTAAAATTGAACATGTGGTAAAGAGGGAGGGAGAAAAGGGTGGTTAAAACTCATGTGTCTAGCAAAGCTGTATTACTTGTATGAGAAGCCTAGATTCTATCATACAAGCCGTTGCCTCAGTTAATTATTATTTTTCTTAATTTTTAGGAAACAAATAAAAACAGCATTTGTTCTACCAGAAACAGTTGTTACATTATTTAAGAGTTGGAATTATTTGTTTGGTGATGCCAGTTTTTTGGCTTGATTCTCACTCAGCTGGGGAAAATCAGCTTCAATCACTGATTTGCACCTAAACCAGCTGCAGGCTGCTGGATGACACCCCCAATGGCTGCTTAGATTCACACCTGGGAAAAATCAGCCTCACTCAGCTACCCATAAACCACTGACTTCCCTGGCTTTGGTGAGAGTCAGGGTTTAGTGGTATCAGCTGTATATGTGTCTGGATTCCTCGCCACGGTTGCTGCTTTGTTAGTGTTCATATTGGAGGGAAGCAGTGCAGGAACCTGGTTTCTCCAAGCTTGCAAGGTAACTGATAACAAATGCAAGTAATGTGTAAGGCTTTGGTCTTTTACTGGGTTTTATTTTCTCCTAAGTTTGCTCCTGGGTTTATTGGAATGATTTTTAACATTTTGTTTTAATTGTACAATTACAGGGTGCTACTTAATTATTTTTCTTTTTCCCTATTTAAATTGATACCAGATAACTTGCTTAGCAACTAGTGCTGGTAGTAACTTTCATGTCATGTTGTAATAGAGTACCACCATAAGAAAGTTGTTTTGTCTTTTATTTATTTCTTTTCTTGTAAGTCCTGTTGAATGATGTGTCAGGTCTTAGTAGCTCAGGTTTTTTTGTTGTGGTTATGAAGCTCTGTAGTTTTGAGGATGTCAAGGTTTTTATCTGTTTTGGTCCCTATATAACATAAGGGTGTGAGGTGGGGGCGGAATGAGTACTCATAACCATAGATAAAGACAGGCACGGAAAGTAGCAAGGTAGGAAAAGAACTTGAACAAAAAAGAAAAAAAAATGCACATCTTCCCAAAGTTTCAACTGCTTGGATGACTGGCTGGGACAGAAAATGATTTCTGAATAATGTTACATGTGACTGACTAATGTAGAAATCATCTGAAATGTTTCTAGGTGGGAAACCACAAATCACAGCTCAACGTGCCTCCAGGATGTTTTCAAGATATAATTTTTTTATTATTATTTATTTTGTTTTTAAGTCACATCTGAAGCCGTATGTGAACGGATATGGAACCACAGGTTTTAGAACAGCTGTAGTTAATTAGCAGACTGCCATTAGACTCCGATTCTAGAAAGTCACTCATTAAAGAAAATACCTTTGAGACTTTCTATATTTCAGTATTTTTCTTGTTTTCTTTCCCTCTTGTAACATGTATGTGTTTGTTTTCTGAAGGAATTATTTGCAAAATGGTTAAGTATAGCACAAGGGAGCCCAGCACTTCAGGTGAGAATTGCAGCTAAAAGAACAAAAGAGCATACTACCATGACAATAAACTGTGGAGAGAGCCCAGATTTATGTATCTTTTTTTTCTCTGTATCAGCAGAAAAAACTTGACTTCTGTTTAATGTACTACTTATACGATCTATATTGGATCAGCCCCATCAAATTAAATACTTACCAGAAGCAAAAAATTCCAGCCCACTAAAGTGCTGAAATGCATATTTGCAAATAAATCTAAGCAGGCATTGGAAATGTTTCCCTGTCTTACATAGAAATCATCATTTTGATCTGCTGAAGTTGAAGTGGGTATACGTACCAGTTAAAGATGTAAAGGACATAACTCAAGCATTTGGTAGTGCCGTCCTGCACCCAGGCGTGTCGTGCCCAGGGCTCGTGATGTGGTGGGGTGTCCCACAGCCATCAGTGGCCACACTAGCAGCACGGGGAAATGGGGATAAGATTAGCTTTGGTAACTACTTCTTTGTCCTGAGACAGAGAATTCTCACCTGTAAATAAATCTGGGATGACACTAAGTGAAAATCTTTATCTGCAGTTGCAGATCCTTTTTCACCTCATTACATTAGTAAGGATCCCAGAGGACTGAGCTCAGCCCTGGTTGTTGTCCATTGCCCCCAGCAGAAGGAACAAGCATGTCCTGCTCTGGATGAAGCAGAGGCATGTGTCAAGGTGTGCTGTGTTGTGGGTTTTGCCCATCTATCAGGGTGTTGCTTTCCAGCGTTGGCTATGTTGCTGCTGCTGGGTGGATAATGTGTGACAGGAGAAACCCTCCTGAGATGTTTGGTGTAGGCAGGTATAGTATTTACAAGCTGTTGAAAATGAGTAGTTCCTGCATGTCAGCTGCCATTTAAGAGCTAGCCAGGAAGATATATTGCAGTATTTTTCTTGATTCCAAAGCCTGCTTGAATTACAGTGAGAGCCAATTTTGGGGAGGATGCTTTGGTTGTGAAAGCTTCCAACTTCCAGTATAGCAACCACTAATGTAGCAGTAGAGCCCACAGCTCAGCACGCACCCTGAGATGATGGCTGCGTGTGGAGTGAGGCATTTGGCAGCGTTTGCCGTGAGCTTCCTGAAGAGTTCGTGCCTGCTGCGCTGGAGGCAGAGGAGCACGGGAGAACTCCAGAGCAGCAGTGAGAGGGGGAGCTGCTGGGGAAGGGGGATGTGGGGCAACTCCAGAGGGCAGGGGTAGTAGCGCTGGGGTGGGAGGAGAGGGTCTCCAGAGAGAAGTGCTGATGGTGTAGGCAAGGTGGGAATTACCCCTCAGCAAAGGTTGGTGAGGCTTGAAAATAAAAGGGGGAAAATGCCCTATCAGAGTATGAACAGCCACCAGGGTATGAACTGTGGATGTGGGGGTTGCTGGATGCCACTGTCACTATTTACACAGAGGTTTCCTAAAACCCATGTGATGCGGAATGGGGAAACTTGGGTCAGATTGATCCTGGCATGTGGAGAGAACAAATAGTGATGCTCTCGGGCTGTGCAGATAGGGCTGTGAGCTGCTGGTTTATGTCCGTGCTGCTTGATTTCCCTTCCTGTGTCTGTAGCTTGGCTCGCTCATCTCTTCTGGGCTATGATTAGTTGTGCAACGTTTACCCAACTCTTTGACAGGGGGAATGTGCTTTTACAACACAAGAACAGTTTCCTCTAGCACATTTGCATTCCTGGCTTTGTCTTGTCATTCATGTCAAAATGTCAAGCAGAGAAACATATGCTTTCAAATGGAGTTTCTGCAAACCATTTGGATCAATAAGGACTGTCTGTCTGCGTATTTGTAACATCTGCCACGGAGGAATATGAAGCTCTATCAATTCAGTGGCTTAGTAAACCATGTTTTACTCCAGACTGTAGTTTGTTTACGTTCAGTGACAGGAAAAATATCAGTGCTCTGGGCATTGCAGAGGTCTATTGTAAAGCAAGTCCTGCTTTTTGGAAAGTAGATGTCTCATCTTTTGCACACAGTGAATACATGCGGTTCTGACAGACCAGGCTATTAATGCATTGACGTGTCACTTTGAGCTCCTGACAGCTCAGTGCAGTTGCTGGTCATCCCTGGTCTGCTCCAAAGGCCGGTGCAGGCAATAACTTTGATTATTCTGAGGCAGCACCTGAAAAAACTGCCAGTGTCAGGAGGAGAAACCACCTGCCTGTGGACAGCAAGAGGGGTGCGTGTAGGCTGGGGTGGGGGGTGTCTGGCCAGAGCCCATAGGCGCAACACAGGCAAAGGCTCCCCCGTGCTCTGCTTGGTGGGATGTAAAGGATGATACACCTCTAAGGTTTATGTTTATAATTTATTATTATTATGAAGATTATGTTTAGATGTCACTTTGTTTTTTCAAGCACTAGAAAGAAATAGCTCAGGTCTTCTGACAGTTAAAAAAAAAAAAAGATAAAAAAAAAATGTAGATACACCTCTAAGGGCTGAAATACCACAGCAAGAAAATGGTGGTGGAAGGCAGTGATAGGAGACAGGTCTCAAAACAGAGGGAGAGATGGCACCGGAGTGCAGTCAGGTTAGCAGCTTGCTTGGCCCCAGAGCGAAGCTCCTGAAGGGGTGTAGGGATGTTGCTGTGAGAAGCCACGAGGTTGCAAAAGCAGCATGCTACAGTGCCAGCTCGGGTATTAAGCAGTTGAGCAAGTCCCAGACCTTTAGTTATAAAGCCTGCTTAGTTCCACAGTATTAAGTGCCATGAAAAGTGTATTAAACCTTTTATTAAGAATTCAAACAGCAGACAGTGAAAGCATGCAAAATGTAAAGTGTTAAATTAGACGTCAATTTAATTATTCTTTATCACTTAATCCCTTTACCTGTGTGGCTTGTTAAAGGGAAATTCTTCTCTGCCACGTGGAGAGGAATTGCAGGAGACGGCAGCAGCCCTCTGGGAGGGAGGGAGGGGAATTGGGGAAAGCCATCGCGCCGGACGGAGGCAGCCTCTGTTGGCAAGAGACAGACTTGAGCTTCAGCAGGGCTAATGCACGGCCAGAGAGTGAGAGGAGACGGCCGCGATGGAGAAGACAAACTTGGCCAGCAGTGCACTGACCCTGGCTTTCCAGCTCTGCGTGGGTGGCGCGAGGCACGGTGCCAGCAGCCAGAAATCACGCCACTCTTGAACTGAGATGTTGGGGTTTAGTTTTGGCTGAAGGTGGGGGACGGAAAGCAGTGCTGCTGTAACGCTCGGGCTGTCGGCAGCGCCCGCCGGGGTACGCCGGTGCCTGGAACGGGCTCAGCGCCAGCCGGTTTCCTTCGGTGTGTGAATTTGTCTTTCTGTCTTGACCTTAAACTATTCTAAGCAAGGGTTAAGAAGACAAGATAGATTTAAAAATATATATATTTCAGTAAAGCCTAAGGGAAAATCCTAGCTTTTCCCTCACCAATAAAGTGCTTATTTTCTCAAAGACAAAAGCTTCTGTGTATGTGGGATTTGATGAACAGATAAGATAACAGCGTATTAAGGAAAAACAAAAATCAAAAAAATGTTCTGTTCTGAAGTTTCTGATGCTTCTTGAGTTTCTTTGCATTGAAATATATTGTTCAAAATTTTCTGGAGTTGAATTTTGATCAAAGGTTACGTTGGAATTGAGGATCTGTAATTAATCTAGTTGGGAAATAATGCACTGGATTTTCTGCTTAAATTAGCTGGTCGATATTGCACAAATACCACAAAGGTCAAAATGACTACTCAGTGAGGTGCAGATTAAAAGTATTCATTCTTATTAAAGAAACATTAAAATTTCATTTTGCTTTTGTTTTTCAAGAGTAACTAATTGGAAATAATTAGCATTAAATTACTCACCTGGCTTTAGTTATGATGGATTTATTAAGTCATTGAGAGATTGAGTGGTGGCACATGTTGATTATGTTTAGATGTCACTTTGTTTTTTCAAGCACTAGAAAGAAATAGCTCAGGTCTTCTGACAGCTAAAAAAAAAAGATAAAAATTGAGTCTAAGACATTTAAAGTCTCCAAACTATTAAAATTTCAGTGGGACTTATAAGCTTAACTCCACAGAACCCCTTTGATAGTGCCTGATCAAAGAAGTAGTCAGGTCACGATTGTTTTGTGTACGTTATGTCAGATGCATGAATTGAGATTTCAAAGCTGTTTCACTATTTTGGATTATTAATTCAAACCCACACCCTAATATTTGTGGAAGGGTTTTGTTGTTGTTGTGTTTGTTTTTTCTTTGATCAGTTTTGAAACTTTCATTATTTTGAATATGTTTCCATCTTAGTAACTGAAAAACTTCAGACAAGTTTTGCATTCTTCTGCCAGGAGAGGATGGTACTGAAAAAAGGACTTTAAATGACACATATTAAGGGGCCTTTGGTCATCTCTTGGGATCCTTTCTGTTGTGGTTCTACAGATAATATAGAAATAGGTATGTTTGAGACATTCTGATAACGGAAAAGGTTTCAGATTCATCAAATCTTCAAATACGTAACGCTTACTTCTGCTGACCTTCTGTTGGCTGTCCTGTGTGACCCACCTTTGTAGGTCATATAGACTTTAAGTCCCGTGAAAAGACCCAACTGTTCAAAAATAAAAACAATGCATAAGTCTTTCAGCACTGTAAACAGATGTTACTTTGCTCCTATTGTTGTATAGAGACAGAAAGTACATTTCAAGGACTATTAATGCAGAGACTACTAAAAAAATTGCAAGTAAATATTGCTTATATTCTATTAATGCTAATATTGTTTGTATTTTTCAGTTGTCTTTGGTTAATTTAGTTCAATTATTCATGCAGCATCTGCTATCATATATATATTTAAAGAGATTTCTTACCATGTGAGCACAAAGGCAATGTTACCTCTTGTGATGAGAGTAGGAAGGAATACTTATTTTTTTTATCTGTATACACTCTATTATAGCTCTCATATTCAAAGTGTAATAATTTTAAAAGCACAAAGAATTACCTTGTGTGAGGGAGTCAATTTGGCTGAAAAACTGAAAGCATTTTTGAGGAATTGGGCACAAAATAGGTCCTTCTGTTTGCCTGAAAACCTTTAAATTAAAATGTTCTGTTAGTCTCTTTAGATTTTTATCTTTGCTGTAAAGTGTTTGGATGCCTGGGTTTTTCTCCGGGGGGGGGGGGGGGGGGGGGGGGGGGGGGGGGGGGGAAAGAGACAAAAGGTGCAAGGATTTTCTGGTTTTCCTTTGCGTGTTTACCTTTAAGGTTGCTGTGATACATGTGGCACATGTAGGTTTTCAGCGGTGAGAAGGTGTTTGCGTGGGTTGGGGTTTTTTGTTGTTTGTGGGTTGTGTGGGGGTGTTGTTGTTGAGATGATGAATAATGTCCCAAAGAAAAAGGTCCCAAGGTGTCAGCCTTAACACCAGTGAATTATTTGCTGTCTAGTAGAATCTTGTTTTTTTAGCTGTCATGTTTGTGGCTAAATCATAATTTGTTCTTCTAACTAAAACTTCCCAGAGAACCAAAACTTTTGATCCATTGCTGTGGCTGACGTATATAAGGATAATTTTCTATGAAACGTGATCTATCACGTAGTGCCTAATTGTGTCACCTCGAGGCTTGACCCCTCTTCACTGCAACAGGCACAGTTAGCAATTTTCTGAGACTTCTAAACCAGAATAATAATAAAAAAATACCCACAACCCTGTCTGATTATAATTGGAGGAAAAGAGAAGCATTCGACTTGTCCCAATGTGATGGTGTACTGTATTCCTACACTTCAGGCATCACTCCTTACCGAGACTGCAGGTGGATAATGACTTAGTTGTAAGCAATGTTCACTGGAGCCAGAGTTCTGCTGGTGCCCCAGGAAGATGAGTTTTTTAAGTAGTCTTTTTCTTTTGTCCTTCCTATGTGCTTCAACACTCCCAACTGCAGATTTCCAGGAGAGCTTATCAATGCTTTCTAATTGCTCCTTGCCCCTTCTTTTGGGACTTGCCTGCATGAAAACCTTTTTCCTTCCTGAAGGAGTGCTCTGCTCTGCATTTGACATGGCTCACATAAATAATATTTCCTTCACTGGACTCACTGATTTTTTTCGTGGAGTAACTTGGGAACTTAGGGATAGCTCTCCTCTTGCTGACTGATGTATGCTTGTGCAGTTGGATGGTGTGGGGAGAAAATCAGCAGACAATGAAAAAGAAAATCCTTTTATAATCTGAATTCCTATGCCTGGGGCTGGTTCTGTTTAGCTAGAAAAGATTTGAAACTTTGTCCCTTGAATACGATATATCAACAGGTTTACATGAAAATAATCACCAGTGTGTGCAAGAGGATTTCTCAACTTAGTGTATATTTGCTCTTGAGGTTGTTTTGTTACCTGCTGTGCCAGCTGCTTTCCTGTATTTCCCTGGCGCCTCTCGCCAGAGTCTCTCCAGCAGCAGCACACAGACTTGGCCCCACGTGTTGCGTGGGGTCAGTGCTGGATGAAGTGGGAAGCGAAGTTAGTTGTCAGGCTTTAAGACACAGCAGTTGCTGCTGCTGCAGAAAAAATCTGTCTGTTTGGGGTTTTTTTTTAGTGTTGTTGGTTTTGGTTTTTTTTCTTAGTAAGTTATCTTCTCCGCTGTCACATAGTAGCCTTTATTTCGAATGCCACCACTGGCAAACAGCCCAGGGCTGGAAGCACGGGGGTGCCTGAGCAGAGGCTTGGCCCTGGCTGAAACTCTGTAGGACTGACTCGTGCCTGGGGGCTGGCTGCCCAGGGCCCCGGAGGACAAGTGTTTGTGGTCCAGTTTCTACCAAGCCTCTATGTTTCATGTTCCTCACGGTCCCTCTGGGTTAGGCACTATGAACTATGTCTGTCCCTGAAGATGCAGAAGAGACAGCAGCTGTGTTGAGGCATCCAAAATTGATCCCATCTGTGAAAGCTTCAGTATTTGGCCTGTTACAGAGGATGGCCAGTCAGCTCCAGTCAGCTTTTGAGGAGAGAAGGATGGTTTGCATCTTCATCTGCTAGGCATAACGTAACTCCTCTAATCTCGATATATAATTTCTTCTGCTTTTTAGACTTTACCGTAGGCAATGACAAGATGTGAATGAAGTCACAGGTTGGGTACAGGTCTCTATGTTAGCAAGTATGTGTGCAGCATAACTCAGTCTTTTTTGCAGGTGTGGATTTGTTTTATACAGGGTAACGTGTGAAATGCCTGTTTTAGTTGTGTGACCTTTTTAATTGTTTGGCTTTTACATGCAAATTGGTTCTATGTCAGCAAAATACTACCTTAATTAGAAAACAAAGTATGCAGCCTGGCACCTAATGTTTCCATTAGCTTGTTTAAATAGTCCACAGATTTGAAGTTGGGCCAGACTGTTTATTCAAAGTGTGTTTTTGGTTGTATTATTGGTACATAATGGTTGATATATCACTGATCCGTTGTTGAAATACAGATGTGTTTGAAAGCATTGTGACACATCCCAGTGGAGTTTAATTGAAATATCTAATCCTATATAGCAGTATAGGCTTTTCTTCTTTCAATGCTAAATAATAAAACCTAAATGGTTTGACAGTGTATTTAATATATACCTCCCTTTGTCAAAAATAGATTAATCTTTTGCTCATATTTAAGATGTGTCTTTCAGCTTTTTTTTATGTCTAAAGAAAGGTATTGTTTTCCTCTGAACCTTCAGAATGGATATCTTCATTTTTGAAGTAGGAAACTGAAATAAGGACTTTCTTTAGTCAGACAGCTAGGATTTTTTATTTTTTTCTTGGAGTGCACTTCCTTTGAAAACTGACCAATTGTTTCCACTTCTGGTTTCTTTATCTCTTAGTCAGGTGTAAAAAGCTAAGTTGGTAAAAGATAAATCCATTCTGAATCCAAGAAAAGATCTCTTGCTATCTTTCAACAACTGAGTTGCACTAAGAAGCACTTTTGAGGAACAACTTCAAATGATTTTTTGAAAATGCACCTTTATTATGTCAACTGGATCATCCTTTGTGACCCTTTCAAAAGGCGAATGGATTTAAGCAGCATGGTTTTTCCCTTCTGAAAAGGCACGATGGTTAGTGTGGGGGGGTTTGTCTCCCGCCCACCACCACCCCTACACACACTTGTTCTTGTATAAACCATGCTGCAGTGGCTGTACGTGGTAATTTGGGAGGAGGGGACTCTAGAACAGGAGCAAGACCTGGGCATAGCCCTGCTCAGCTATGGCTTCGCTGGCAGCTTGCAGTGGGGCTGCCTCCGAGACCCCTTGGGTGGCTGAGGGAGCGTGGAGGGGCTGAGCTTCTGGCTCTGCTGCTGCCCTGGCTTGTGCTCACCTCTGTTGTGATGCTGCGCAGTCCCGGACATGCCTGACTCCGGCTGGCTCAGTAATGCACAGCTCACAGGCCTGAAGTCTATGCAGAAAGCTGCTGGTGAAGGGTAAATGAGTAACAAGCAAAAAATATGGAATGGGATCCTCTTTACTCAATGCAGCCCTACAACATTGTAAGCCCATCACTTTACTCTCAGCCTTTTCCTGGCTATAGACGTCTCCCACCCCATAAAGGTTCTGTCCGTGCTCAGTTACTGCCCTTTGAACCAGCTGTGTTAGTGGGGCCTTTGGAGGTTTCTGATCCAAAGGACTTGCTAGCTCAGACCCGAGCTGGTCTCCTGGTGAGAGGCGGCTGCTTTCTCAAATCCCTTTTCTCTGTGTTCTTGTTTGGAAGGATGTAATCATGCTCTGTCACTCAGAGCTGCTCTGTACTTTGGAGAGAGTAATGACATTTCACCACACTTCTTGAGTGATGTGCTGAATATTTTTATTTTTTCAGTAAAGTTCATGATAAAGCTGAAACTGTTTTAAGCTGGTAGCAAGTAACTGTTACTTGCCCAGCCGGAATCTGATGGATTTGACATGGTGGTGTCAGTGGTTTTTTGCAAGCAACTGTGCAGAGGTGTCAGCCTAGTTGAAGCCCTTACAGCAGACACTGGTAGCTTTTCTCCGGGCGAGGCGAGGTGAATGCACGCTAAGGCCTGGAGCCCAGGGGAACAGCGGTGTGCCGTGCTTTCCCCAGCGCAGTGTTGAAAGCCCAAACCAAAGTCTGAAAGTTTGGGCTGCACAACTTCGAGCTGAAGATGAACCTATATAATTGGGGAGAAAATTGATTTTTGCGCGACTTCAGTGACTGTTAAGTTGATGTTAATCTGCGTGCTTTTAAAAAGAAAAGGGCGTCGGGGAGGATCGTGCTGTTTTACTGCTGGATGGAAGTCCCCCTCAGGAGCGTGCGAGGGTGATGATCCCCCTCTGTCCCTGGGAGTTCCCACACCTCACCTTGCATTGCTGCGTCAAGAATGACTGAGGGTCCTGAGGCAGAGGAAATGGCACGCAGCCTGCCTGTCCCTCACTGGTTGTCTTGGGGAAGGAATTTTTGTCAGGTGCTGTTAAAAATTTGAGAAAGCGCTTTTGTTGTCCTTTAGGCTAGTTGGATTTGAAGCTTCTTTCCCTTCCTACCTTGCCTATCTCGCAATCATTTTAGCTATTGACACCAGCTATGTGTCTTGATCCTTTCAAAATTTTCTTTGTAAATTGGAAATCTTAAATTATTTGTGAGTTTAGGGCAAATCCTTTGTTTCCCGTTCCTAGGCAAAAAGTCTTTATTTGTGCAAGTCTCTAATTGGAGGAATTAAGCCTTTTTTCTGTGATGACACTTAGTGCTGAAGACTTGCTGCCCCTGCCCACAAAGCAGCATTCCTGATGGAAGGAAGAAGAAACATTTTTAGTCAAATATAAGCTAATTCCAGAATATAGGAAATTATCCTCTGCAGTATTGCCTCTCTTGCTTACCAAAGTCACCACATTCATCTAGTTTAAAGCAAGTCTGAAATGCCTGCCCTGCTGTAAAGGTTAATTATGGAGGAGTTGAAGCTGGGGACCATCTCCTACTCGAAATGAGAAACCAAAATGCCACCTCCACAGCTTGTTAACTCCTGTAACCTCTCTGTCCTGGCCAGGATAAAGAGTCATTGCCCTATCTGACACTTGGTTTGACTCAGGTTTCCTTCAGCGAGAAACAGTTCATAGCTGTTGCCTTCTCTATCCCAGTGCGGTGCTCTAAAAGCTAAAGCCATCTATCTCTACACGGAGCATCTGTGGGTGCAAATTACTGGATTACATCTCAAAGCAAGACAAGCTTACCCTGTTTGAGATGACAGGTCAATTGCTCTCTGTGGTTCTTGCAATCGCAATAATCATTGTATGTCACAATCAGAATATGGCAGAAGTGACTCTTCTTGTTGCTACTAACTAGCCATGGAAGCGGACTGTTAATGGAGAGGTAGATATTAAAAAGAAAGAAATGATTTTTAGTGATCTTGCTGAACAGACTTCCATGTTGGCTGTGAAATCTGGACTTTTATAGGATTCAGAGCTACAATCAGGGTACTTCCACAGGGTGGGAAGTGTAAGAAAATGCAGTCATTCTTAGCATACAGATAGCCAGTACAGTATTATGAGTTATCATGGTTCTTAAACATGAAAAAAAACAATTTCTGTGTAGAAGGGATAAAAATGCCCTGGAGGGTTGTACAAATAGAGGTGTCAGCTCTTGCTTCAGAAGGTGAAAGAATGAAAACGTACCTAAGGCAGCTTTTGTTCACGTGGCATGGATTCACTTGTTCTCTTATCTGTAGTAGTGCTAATGGTCAATTTGAATCCAAGGTCATCTAAGAGTAGGCAAAGCCTTGGCGGCAGCAGCATCTCTAATTCAGCTTGGTATTTCTGGAAGTAACTATCTTTCTGCAAGAAACTTGTTTCCTGGAGAAAGGGAGCAATTAATACCTAATAGCCTGTTTGTATGTCCAGATACTAGTATTCGTACTATAACGTTGCATGAGCAATTGAGGATTAAAAAAAAAAAAATCATACCAGGATAATGCAGAATAACAGTCAGTAGTGAGAGCATGGCCACCAGCACGTTGTGGAAATGTAAGGGCAAAAGACAGGACAGTTCCCGTTCCTGGAGAAAAAAATTACCAACTCTCTCTGCCTCTATCAATCATTTATTTTCCCTGGAAGAAGACTCCCAGCTATCTCTCTGGAAGCCCCTATGCTTGTTCTTCAGCCAGGATTTACAGTCCTTGGTAGATTCCCAGCACCAGAGTGCTGTTTCTTAAATGAATCTTAAAGGGCTTATTTCCTTAGTTATATTCCCATTTTATTTAATTACATTTCCTGAAGAGAAGCCATTCTTTTTTATGTTTAACACTGCTGTCTGCATGGCAAGTGCGAGCTAGATAGAGCTGGTAAAGATCTATTAAAACTAAACTTTTTGTGACAGTAATGAAGCTGTGACCATATCACCGTGATACCTGGAAAATATGTTTCTCTGACACAGTTTTATTTGGTTTTGTTCTTTGAAGTCTTCAAGCAAAGCATTTTATAAAGAATATTTATTTAAAAAGATTTTTTTTGGAAGTAATGCTTTGTTTATTGGCTTTTTTAAGGTTTTTCTTGCTGTAAAATGTCTTCTGGTTCTAACTCCTTTGTCTGAAAAGCTTGAAATTAATTCAGCTGAAATAAAACTTTCCATGAATCCGAAAGGGAGTTTAGTGTTTGCTTCAAGAGAAACCGTCTTTAACCTTTTATTGCAAGTAAGCAGGCTGGTTAAAGGGAAGATACCTGATCTTTGAGATCATTCACCTCTGGGTGCCCAAGATACAGACCTCTTTGTCTGAACGGGTGAGGGGAAGCAGTTTTTCTTGGTATTTTTGAAATGTCCCTTATGACTTTTGTAACGGTTCTGTTCCTCTTTTTCTAAGGTGGTAGCTTAGCCCTCTCCATGCAAGTTAGGAGTATTACTGCTTCCCTGGCTGCTTAAGTGTGTCTCAGCTGGTTTACAAAGCCAAGCCATTACAAGTGCAATAAACCTGTTAGAATTTCATCTTTTTTATCCAGGTCAAAGGATTAATATATAGACTATGTATTTATATATGTATATAGAGAGAGAGATAGCTATGTGCTGCTGCTGTAGTAGAAGTATGTAGAAGTGGTTGAAAACTAGAGGGGAAAAAGATGAAATTGGTTGCATAACTTGTAGCAGTCAGTATCGAAACGACAAAACTGTGGTCTTCACCAGTTTGATGGCTTTTCTGCAGCCTTCCCACCAGTGCATGCTCTTGCTTAATTTCAACTTTAACAGATATTGATCAACAAAATTACTTTTCAAGGTCATTGCTCTGGACAGAGCCTTGTGCCAGAGATAAGCAGCACCTGTTTTGCAGGCGGAGCGATGCCCAAGATAGCCTGTGAGAAGTGTTCCTCCAGCAGCTGCGGAGGCAGTGACCTGCCTTGACAATGCTGGAGGCTCCTGAGGGTTGTTCACATCACCCAAATGCTGTCTGAGAGCAGTGCGACCCTGTGGCTTTGTTAATTTGAGTCGCATGGAGTAACCCAAGCTTTATGTGAATTTTATGGGACCTTTTACCTTTTTTTGTGAGTATTTTTCTCTGTTCATTTTTAATGTGCAATTCTGAGTTGGTGTTTTGGGTTTTTTTACTATACACGTAGTTGTTCTGTCTTCTTTTTAGTTTTACAAGCTTAGAGAAGAATCTTTAACATGGATGGTGCCTATGCAAATTTTGACTGGGGATAAACTGAGTTTAATGCCTATTGCAAGACCTATCCTGCACCCCAATTAATATGGGGGGCAAATCTAGCTTTCTTAGAATGCAAAGTATTGGGAAAATTATTATAAAACACTTAAGTTTATTCTTTTATTGAGAGTTAACAATGAGACTGAACAAAAACCAAACCCCAAACTTTGGCAAAATATTTTCTGTCCAGTAACTACTACTTACTTCCTTCAAAATGACAGAACCCCTTCTTCATCACTGAGGACAGCTGAACTACATGGGAACAGACACTGAAGTGATTTTTGACTACAATAGACTGAAAAGCTGCTTCCTAGAAAATAATGGATGCTTGAATAATGGTAGCAAAACCCTCAGAATTTAGTTGTTAGAGTTTAAGGTATGGGAGTTGTCCGAGCATGGTATTTTGGGATACTGTAAAACTTGGAAATTAAACTATTTTCTGTTTTCCCTGGAAAACCACAGTGATGTCACCAGCCTTTGCACTGTAAACATTCTGAAATGAGTGCCGTTGCTGAAGTTCTCTTCTGTCAGGTGAGCTGGATGTATCCCAGGTTAATTATTAAAAAGGAAAAGGACTAGGAAGTTGCCTGATGGATAGCATCTTCTGTAAACTCATGTTGCTTCATTGTGCATTGAGGGACCAACTTGCCCAATAAATGGGAAGGAGATCCTTCGATGTTACCACATTATTTTGGGGGCAGAGGGATGGTGAATAATGAAAGTGTACCAAATTCAGCCTTTTCCTGGAACTGCACTTTTAGATTTTGGGGTTAGATTTGAGCTTAATGTGCAAGTAGTGTGTTAAGCCATTTGACAGTCCAATCCTCTGGACAGTAACCTGTTTTCTGGGGTAAGCTGGTGCATCTCCAGTGAAGCTGTAATCTCTGTATGTAAATTCCTTCTGCGTGCCTGCCCTGTGAACATCAGAGCTAAATCTGGCAGGCTTGAGTAGATTTTTATGAGCACACCTCCACTTATGTGTAACAGATCAGCTGACACATAATCAATTTATTTCTCTGGTGCAAAGAAATAATAGGTTGCAACTGGTTACCATTTTCTAATGATCTCTGTGTGTTGCAAAAGTCATCAGCTTTGTTCCGTGTAATTGCATTCTTTAAATGTGACTATTTGTGGTAGATTATACCTTGCAACTACAAACACATTTGAACAGACAGCGGATGAAGTCCACTGCTTTTCCTTTTAGCTTTATTCAGGCAGCTTCCTTGGTTTCAGTACAGTGACAGCTGGCTTACCTCCATGAGGGGAGGTAAGAGATGTCTGAGGTGCACTTCAATTCCACAAAAATATCCAATTGTCTTGGCTTGAATCTTCTATTTCTTGAGTTATATATCAATATAACTTCATTTTCCACTGTTGTGCAATACTCCTTAGGAAACTGCAGAATTAGTAAGGAACTTGATGCAAAATATTCAAGCATTGTTTCACTACGCACTGCGTACTCTGTACAACATTTAAAATAACACACACACAAAGACAGAGCTCCTGTGTTGGTATAGAGTGTTGGGGAAGGTCTTTGCTGTCTTCACTATAGGCTGTATCATTCTAAAGTCAATACTGATCCAATTTTCAGTGCATCAGGTAACTTTTGAACCCAAAGAGTGGAAGCTACCATTTTTAACCTTCAGTTCTTATGTAGTAATATAGGCTAGTTAGCTATTTTTTCCAATTTATTCTAAGACTTGAGTAGTAATTCAGTCTTCATGCTAGCTTCATCTTCAGCTCAGTGACTGCCAATTACTAACAGAAACCCATTGATGCTGCTTCAGCCGTTATGATCTCAAGGTCAAACAGAAATGAGAAGTGACTGCGCTCGTTTCAAGGTGCCCAGGCCTGAGACACACAGGAGTCCTTTCCAAACACTGATTGTCCTTCACTGGAGGGAAAAAAAAATAAAAATAAAAGCACCAAACCCCACATACGGTTCAAACTTTCCCAAAATCTTAATGACCATCCATCTTTTCTGCTCTACCTCTTCAATACTTGCTTAACTTGTATTTTCATTTTTAAGTCTTTTAATGTACTAATGACTGTCACCTGTGTGTCAGAAAACATGCTAGGTGCCTGCCTCTGGAGAGAAAACACGGGACTGTCTCATTCTGAGCTGACAGTGAGCCTCTCCCCAAGAGTAGCCAGTCTTTTTACCTGTGCATGTGAATGCATGCACACACCATATTTAAAATGTGAACACAGTTATTTTTTTATGTAAATCTGTATTGGGTTTGCATGGCAAGGTTTGGTGGAATGTAGCAGGGGGATGCTACAGGAGTCACTTCTGTGAGAAGCTGCCAGAAGTTTCCCCATGTCCCATGGGGCCAATGCCAGCTGAATGCCAGCCGGTTCTAACATGGACCTGCCGCTGGCCAAGGCCCAGCCCGTCAGCGATGGTGGTAGCACTGCTTGGGTAACATATTTAACAGTGGAGCAGGTGGGTGCCCGTGGGCAGCCTGTGCTGGAGCAGCTCCCAGCAGGACCCGTGGCCCTGTGGGGAGAGGAGCCCGGGCTGGGGCAGGAGCTGTGACCCCGCGGGGACCCAGGCTGGAGACGGCTGGGCCTGAGGGGCTGCGCCCCAAGGGAGGGACCCCACGCTGGGGCAGGGCAGAGTGTGAGGAGCCTCCCCTGAGGCGGAAGGAGCAGCAGAGACAGCGTGTGATGCACTGACCCCAGCCCCATTCCCTTTCCCCCTGCGCCACGGGGTGGGAGAAGGGAGAGAAAATTGGGAGTGAAATTAAGCCCAGGGAGAGGGGTGGGGGGAAGGTGCTTTTATGGTTTAGTTTTTATTTCTCATTATCCTGCTCTGATTTGATTGGTAATAAATGCAACTAATTTTCCCCAAGTCCAGTCTGTTTTGCCTGTGACAGTAATTGGTGAGTGATCTCCCTGTCCTTATTTTGCCCCAGCAGCCTTTCGTTATGTTTTCTCTCCCTTGTCCAACTGAGGAGGGGAGTGATAGAGCAGATTTGGTGGGCATCTGGCATCCAGCATGGGTCAACCCACCACAAAATGAAAGGGGTTTTTTCCACTATAAAGAAGATCCTTTAAAAAAAAAAAAAAAAAGTAGTGTTGGGTAGGGGGGATGTTTCCCATGTAGTGTCATGCTAGTTAACAGTTGAGTTTCCCAACCCAGTAATAGTGCTGGATAAATGTGAGCTCCAGAACACATTCCCACCCACATCCCTGCACAGCAAGAGTCAATTAACAAGTCTCATTTGAAACTGTCTCGCATAGAGGAAAGAGGAATTGGGCATCAATCACCTCTTGCAGGAAAAGTCCTCTCTTCTCCTCTCTGAAAAGTAGAGGAGATGGCAAATGAATCCCCATTTATCTGTTGTCACATGCCAAAGGATGTTAACTCCCTAGTAGCCAGCACCTCTCCACATGTTCTGTGTCTCATTCTCTGATTAGCAATGACCTTGGCTCACAGTGAGGAGGCTTGTCTTTACTCAGACGAGGTTAGTTTTTTGCAGCTGTAAAGCAGTGTTCCACTGAAAACTATCCCTGTTTTTTCTGCGGAACTAGTATCTCTGAAGGGCAAGCTACTTGAGAATCCATAACTATACTTAGTGTTATCAAAAAGGAGAAACTGAAGGACTGTACTAAAGAAACTTCCAAATGTCAGACCCTTATAGCAGGAGAAACCTGAAGAACATGCCCCTCTGTGACCATTAGTAACACATCGTGTGTGGTCCCAGCACTCTTGAACCACAAATCCTGTCTCTTGAAATCACAGACCCTGGCTTCATTTCTTACCTTCAACTTACTGCGAACATATACAAACACAGATAGCAAATGCAGTTTGTTTTTTATGTGACTGTGCTAATAGGTTGCATGGAAGAAGATACTACTTGCAGCACATATAGGCAATTTATGAACTTTTACAGTGAAATACTGTTAGCAGATGGCAGAGGAGTATTACAAGTTGCACGGAGTCTAGGTGTAGTAGCTAAGCAACTGCCTCACGTGCTTCTTGCCCTTTGGAAAGAGGACTAATGCAGAGAGGATAACAACAGCTCACATTAGTGTTGGAGCTAATTTGGCTGACTTCCCCATTCAGCTCCTTCCCTTTTACTCTGCTACAGGTACCTATATTTTACCGTTCCCAGATCCTCATAGCTGTTCAGAGGTACTCCTTCAATGCTGCTGGAGGGAACACCACATGGTCCTGACTGGAGCTATGATGCTCGGGACTGTACCCTGTCCACCCACCCCTTGCTGTGCAGCAGCACCCCTGCTTGTGCAAGAGAATCTTAGTTGAAGTTACAGCAAGAAAAAAAGCAAGTGAAAT
The DNA here is from genome assembly GCA_035590275.1 of Ibycter americanus. Taxonomy (NCBI): domain Eukaryota; kingdom Metazoa; phylum Chordata; class Aves; order Falconiformes; family Falconidae; genus Ibycter; species Ibycter americanus. The sequence continues at coordinate 39,574,238 of JAVJGI010000065.1, read as the reverse complement.
AATTTCTATTTCTCCCTCTTAATTTCCTAATCCTCCCTAAACCCTAGGGTGCTGAAATGCCTGGATCTGTATTTCATGTTTCAGAGGGATGTAGGTGTTTCTGAGGAAATGGGCTTTAGTCTGTTGTTAATAATCACTCAGTGGAAAGTGACACTGTGGCCTCTCTGTCTGGGTCCTGTCTATCAGCCAAGCCTGCTGGCGTGGGTGCTGCTGGGGTCATTTTTGGGAGGCAGACATTACCCTGAGGTGAACAAATTAAATTCTTGTGGGTCAGCCCTAAAGGTCCTTGAGAAAGATTTCGAGTCTGTTCATCTGATGTGTGTGAAGGACAGCAGAGGAGCAGGAAATGAGATAAAATAAGTGTTGTGGGAAACCTTATCTGCAAACTTTCTTGTGTCAGTCCAATGCTGCTCAGCTCAGCCATGGCTGCGTGTCCCTATCCTGGCAGTGCTCCTCAAGGAGGCTGTGCCCATGCCCTTCCCAGCCCTTTTGTCACTGTGCAGGTAACCTGTTTTCAAGCCAGAAGATGTTTGGGAAGCCTCTTTTGTTTGTGCAGCTTCTGGTGTCTGTGCATGAATTAGCCTGTTCAGCCAAAGCTGCGTGTCCCTGCCAGGGCAGCTTGCTTGCCCACCTCCATGCCCAGAGTCTTCCAGCACCCTGAAGGAGGCTGGCAGGTACAAGATTGGACCACAAGAGTTTAGAACCTCAAGCAAATGTGCCATACCAGCATGAGTATCACTGGGAAAGCAGGGAAAAGAGGCAATGGGGGGCAGGAAAGGGGAATATTTAAGCAGAAGAAAGTTCATTCCCTCTGCTCTAGGCTCCGAGGTGGCCCCGCTGGCTGCGGGATGAGCGGGCAGTGAAGAGGAGGAAAGTGTCACCTCGGCCTTGCTGTGGAGCTAGCTACAACTTGCTGCTATAGCACTGGTAGTGACTTCTGGATTTTGGCCTTTCCTAGTCAAAAAATGGGGGTTAGGAACAACTGAAGTCAGTTAAATGTGAATGCAGAAGCGAAAGAAAGAGCAGGTACCTGCAGCAGCTGGGCAGAGGGGAAGGAACCAGGAGGTGTCTGAAGTGACTTATCTCCTCAAAGCCACATTGCTACCCCATCTGCTTTTGCCTTTCCTCAATTTTTTTCTCTTTCTCTAATTGTTGTTTTCCTTGGGTATTGCTCCTTTTGTTGAAGGTAGGTTGTCCGGTGAGGAACAAAGGCCTTAATATCAGACGTCATGGGACCAGTTACACAGCAGGTGTGGTGGATATCACGTGCTAAGTGTATCTACTCCAGAAACGTCTGAAAACACCATGAATATCGCAACTTTTACAAGTTTTTAGTGTGGTGCTGTGGCTTTGTGTATGACTACCTGGAGTTTTGTGGTGGGTTGTTATTCAGCAATAGTCTTGCAGTAGTGAAGCATGGTAGAGGTTTGGCAATTTAAAAGAATTTTGAGGCTTGTCATGGTTTATAAATACTTTATAGAAAAACCCCAACAACTCCTTATTGTTTCCTGAGAAAAAAAATACGTATGTGGACAACCAGTAACTTGGAAAATCTACAGAAAAAACTCACAGAGGGAATTCAGTTAAGTCTTTTCTCTGAAAATGTCCATGGTGAACCATGTTATGTGACTATTAAATTTGACACCATTCCTGTCGTGGTTTCAGCTGGGATGGAGTTAATTTTCTTCTTAGTAGTTGGTGCTGTGATGTGAGAGCAATGCTGATAACGTCCTGATGTTTTTGGTTGTTGCTGGGTGATGTTTATACTAAATCAAGGACTTTTCAGTTCCTTGGGCCCTGCCAGCCAG